>CM052546.1:88173691-88185690 GCA_028533065.1 Trachops cirrhosus | reverse complement strand
TTGAAATATTAAAAACAGAAATAAAGCCAGCCACGGTGGTGGCAGACAGCAGTAAAATGTGTGCCATTTTCCTCCCTGAAAATTGAAAGCTGCTGATTATCCTACTGTAAAGACAAACATTTCTATCTGAACTCAGGAGTTTCCAGAAAATAAAGTAGCCCCTCAAAGCAGGAAGTAACCAGCAAGTGAACTACAGAAACATCTATCCTTGACAAAAGTTCTTTTATTTTTAAAAAAATGTATTGTGTTTTTAATTTTTGAGGAAGATAAGTTATTGCAGTAGGTAAAACAATCTTTTTGACTTGGGAATCTCAATTAATCAAGTATTTAGATCATTAAAATCAATACTGAGTTGTTAAGACACTAGCCATGAATATTTTACAGATCTGAACTTTAACAATGAAAAGCACCTATACTCTGCCTAAACAACAACAATGACAATATCAAGTGCCTGTGTCGTTAGATTTCTATGGCACTCCCAACATTCTTCAGTGGAGTCACATGTTGTGCACAAGACATTTTTTGACATAAAAACTGACTGAGGGCACAACTATCTCTCTTATGATCAAATTTCATGAAGATCGAGTTCTTCCTTTTTTCCATTTAAAAAGTACACATTGTAATGTTTCCTTTCCCTACCCCAATAAACAATTTCGCATGCACCCTTCCAACCAGCTACTATTCTAAGTATGTGAGATAATAAAACTCATTCTTTTAAATGCATTATTATGTGAAATAATCATCTTTGGTGGTGATTTTGCTATGTATGTAACAGTCATATAAGTTTTATAAGCATTCCACAATAGGGACCAAGAAAGTGCAAATATCTGTGTGCACAAGGTCTCCTCATGAGGGGTGGTGCCATTTGCTTGAATGTCACTCACAAATTGTGCCATGCCTTCCAAGTACTCCAGTGACGTGCCCATGCTCACAGTGGGCTCATCGACCTACAGGTGACACTCCAAAGTCAGTGCATGCGGTGAAAACTGTATCTGGACAAAGTTTCCCTTGAAAATAGCTCATTAGGTGGTAAAATAAGAGACTGGCGTAGCATGTCACCCTATTTTCTCAGCACTGGGTGAAATTATTTAAAGCTACTTGCAGACTTTTTGGAGAGACACTATTAAAGAAGTGTATTTCTCGGAATTTTAGGACTACGGTAGGGTCAAGGAGATGGAGCTGATGTATCTGCCCAGGAGAGGCTCCCCCAAAAAGCAGCATCCTGACCCCCAAGTCACATCCACTCTGGAGTGTATACTCATCAAGGAACCCATTCTCCTGAGAGGCACCTGTCTTCATTCTCTCCTTCCTTCTCCTCACCACCAAATGTGAATCCTCGCATTCCTGTCATTTACGTTTTTGTGACACTCAGTGTATGAGACCTCAGGGCGCCCTGACGCTGTGAGTTCTCAGATCTTCCCAAATTAGCTTTTGTTCCTCATGTGGATGATGCACCCTCTGGGCTCAGAGAAGAGTAGCCAGCCTCCTCTGTGAAGTGTCTGGCTGTCCACTCAGCCACTGTGCCCCGCTGTATCCCGCAACTTGGGAGGAGCTTTGGGGGTTGTGCTGCAGTGGGGACTTCCTTCCATCACCTTGCACCCCTCTCCCTTCAAGGTGTCCAGCAGCAGCCACTGACATACCCCACTGCCATCCTAGAGAGCTCGCTGGTGGCAGGGACTAAATACGTTGCCAACAGTGAGTCAAACACACTCTCCGGGCTGTGTGTCTGGGCGTCGACAGGGGGAACAAATCTGCTTCATCTCTCAGAGCCTCTGCAAAAAGTTTCCAGGCCCTGGCTGGTGTGGCTCAGTGGACTGAGTGCGGGCCTGCGAACCAAAGGGTCACCGGTTGGAGTCCCAGTCAGGGCGCACGCCTACACTGCGGGCCAGGTCCCCAGCAGGGGTTGCATGAGAGGCAACTACACAGTGATGTTTCTCTCCCTCTCTTTCTCCTTCCGTTCCTCTCTCTCTAAAAAATAGGTAAATAAAATCTTTTTTAAAATGATATAAAAAAAGTTTCCAGCTTATGCTTCCGCAGGTCATGGCAATTCAAATAATGCATCACCACTCACCACCCCCACCCTGAATACACAGAGAAAGAATGAATTTAAGGCCACTTAAGGCTTTTAAATCACCAGTGTGAATAAAGCACAGAGTGAAGACAAAGTCATTTTATGCTTCAGTTTCACTTTTCCATTTTTCTAAATGGCACTGTTCCCTAGACATCCAGCATTAGGACAGGAACTATTATAGTCAGCAGCAACTACACTTGACCCATTTGGGTTGCCAGTTCCAGGAAAGTTAATATCATTCTTAACCGGGACCCAAAACAACTGGTGATTGCAGAGAATGAAATTTTCTATGTTATGAGCCTGCTCGATATTGGTCTTCGTGGAATTCTAAGCTGGCGTCTGTTCCCCTAACTCATAAAGGTTTTCACGAACGTTCTTTCTTCCTCTGGGCAGGAAAAGACATCTTGGAAAGAAAAGGGCACACACTTCTGTTTGCTTAAAGGAAATATCTGATAAGGTGGATTCTGTTCAAAATGTAAACTGGGGATGACCAAAATGTCCGTAAAAATTAATGCCTTCCATCTCTGCTTTCTCCTGTCTTTCTCATCTCTAAAATACTATACTCATCTTAAGAAGAAAATGTTCTGTATAGAATATCCTGGTATATCGCTAACTACTTTTTAAGTTTAAGAAACACAGATCAAAATATTATTAGAGCTTTGAGGTGGGAAGAAGTACACACACATGCATATTTGTTTTTTACTGAATGTCACGTTTGAAATTTCCTCTCATACAGGTGAGTCTCCTCCATCCTCACAAAACACCTTCTGCCCTGGGTAACTCAAAAAGTTGCCATGCTAGTCAATAGTCTGTATCATACAATTCAGTATGTAGGTATAACACAGGGAAATACGTAGAAACAAATGCAATAGAGGGGCTGGAGAATTTGACCTACGTATCTAATACAAAAACTCCAGAGAAATAGAACCCCAGTAGTCACCCATTTGCATGGGTTCTGCTCTTCAGAATGGCAGTATTACAAAATCAACTGATCTGATGAAAAATAAAAATAAAAATAAAGGAAATGACTAGTTCAGATAGTGGTGTTTGTAGCGAGCATCAGCGTGGGGTAATAAGGGAGCTGAGACACCGCTGGGATCAAGGCCAGGCATCCTCCTGTGGCCAGTTTGGGGAAATGGGACTGGTGGAGGGTATGGATTCAGGTTCTGCAATAATCTTGGCAAAGAAGACAGTCACGGATTTTATTCTGATCCCACACCATTAACTTGACCAAACTACACTCTAATTGTTACCTTTATTCCTATTGCTAGTGCCCTTCTCCTGTTAACCCCTGTCCTCCAGCACTTCAACTTATTTATGATATGCCATGGGGCTTTTTAGGCTCAACGAGCTATTACGACCTTCCAGTTGTAACTCCTGGAACTTACTGTCACGTCCCTACATGGTTTTAGCCATACTGCTGATGGAGAGCATCTGATGATCCCACCTCCCCCGGTTGTTTAAGTCACTGGTTTTCGAACACCCTATAGGTCATGTTTCAGTCAGTGCTTGTAAGAGACCATAAAGAATCCAATGCTGTTCTTTGAACAAAACAATCATATCGCTAAGGGAAAAAATAATTTTTCCCTTTATGACTTTTAAGAAACAGATGTTCTACTTCACAATAACATATACATCATTTTCTTAGAGGCGTGAAGTGCATACATTCTTCTTGGGTAATATATGACAGATAGCTGAATGGGAACAAAAACAGTCCCTTCATGTTTTGAAAGTGATTGATGAAAATGATAATTCAAAGGAAAAAAACGGGTAACCGATGTTTCTGCTCCTCACCTTTTCACATTCCTAAACTGAAGGATGTAGAATACGAACATTTATCATTGAACACATCACTCTTGTGTTTAAGTGCAATTTTCTCTTCCATGGGGCTAATGTGAATTAGTAGGCCAACTGCTGGGATAAACTAGCTGAAGCCAGCTAGCGAAATCTTCTAAATTGCAGAGGCAGTGTGAAATTTGCTGATGCTGCCATAATTCAAGGTGGAGCAGAATAAGGTATATTCTACCAACGTGGACAAATGCACCTCCTAACAAGCAAAAGGAAGGTGTCCGCGCCTTTAGTGCATTCCTTGAATCCATAGTGTGTATTGTCGGAAATCACCCCTCACCTGTCCACCCCCGTTCACGTGTTTTACCTGTGCCCCCAGGTGCTCAGTTATCAATGGGATGCCTTTGGCAGGGAATCGCTACTCTCTGTGGGTCCCAACACTTTCTTGTCCTCAGTGTAAATAATGTGCAATTTTATATTTTTATCTCTTAAAGCTGCTTCACTATAATATAACAGTTCACACTGAGAGGCTGAATATTCAAATGAACAGATTATACAGAATAATAAAACGCTGACCCCAAACCTCTACAGCATTGAGTCCAAAAAGCTAATCCACAATTTCTGCGGTAATTGGTCCAAAATGGTCAGGACTTGGTTAGTGACTGCCAGCTTCCTTCATTTTTGCCCTTGTTTCCGTCTCAGGACCAACTTCAGAAGCCAAATATGGTCCCCAAAGCAATCAGACAGGGTGCCCTCCTTCCACGCAGCCCACCTCCAGCTTCCCCATGGCAACCACCTCCAGTCAGAGCACACCCGGAGCCGTCCCTCGTTACGAAGCTTTCCCACTGCACTGCCTGTCGCAGCCGTGGCCAAACGCCCAATGGCGGCTGACTCGGAGTGCACAGCTGCCCTTTGTTCTCCTCTGGCAGCCTTCACTTCTGCAAAACCGTCAAATATCGCCAGCCCACAAACATTGTCTGTGCTGCAACACAACACATCTAATACACTGAGACATCTGCATCCTTTGAAATGCTGCTTGAAAGGGGCTTGAAAAAACTAAGGACCGTACCAAGATGGATACTATGCATTCCTCCTAGCAATTCACCTTGTATTTGCTACCAATTAACTATCAGACAGTAAGATGCATCTTGAGTATTCCAGCAAAGATAAATTAGTTGGCCCTTGTTCTAGAGATTAGTTGTGAGTGAGGATACAAATAATCTAATACAGTCTCATAAGTGCACACATGCAATATGCTAAAGGGAAAAAGTGAGGAGAACACCCGACTCTCTACCTAGAAGGGAATGTGTGCATGGGCAACAGTGATTAAGCGATAATAATCTTTTGAGATATGATCAGCATAGTCTGGAAATGGTCATAAAATCTAAAGAAGTTGCTTAGGCGTTCTCTTTATGTAGGAAAATATAAGATTTTTTGAAGAGTCTGTATTAGAGTTCTCCAGAGAAAGAGAACCAAAATACAGACAGTGTGTGCGTGAAGAGAGAGAGATGGAGACAGAGACGGAGTCACCATAAGGAAGTGGCTCATTCAGTTAGGGCGTCTATCCAGTCCCCAGATCTGAAGTCAGCAAGCCAAAGACCCGAAAAGGTGACGGCATAATTCCAGTGTGAAGGCCGGTGAGCCTGAGAGCCAGGGAAAGCTAACGTCTGAGTTCAAGTCCAAAGCAGGAAAATGAACCAGCAAACAAACACAAGCAAACCTGCTCCTGCTCAAAGGCACTCAGTCAGGAAACTACCTTCTCATTTGCTACCAGTTTGGATACATTCGGACCTTCAGATGATTGGATGAGACCCACACGCATTAGAGGGGACAATCTGCTTTACTCAGTCGACTGATTTTAATGTTAAACTCATCCAAGGTGACCCTCAGAGAAAGGGCTGGACTAATACCTGACCAACTCTCTGGGCAACGCATCGCACAGTCAAGTTGGCACAAAACGTTAGCCAGCAGAAGTCTACTCCTTGTCACCTCGGCACGCCTACACCTCTCCGCAAACCACACTCAGTCTCTAAGGAAGACAACGGCAAAGTTACGGTCCCCCCTAACATCATGCATCTGCCCTGCGTACACATGAAAGTACACCAGCCCTTGTCCAGGGAGGAGGTAAGTCTCCTGAATAATACTTACTCTTCTCTTTGATAGCCAGTACCTTAAATACTGGGGTGTAAAGTGAACAAGGCTTAAATTCTGTGGCACGGAGTTGATTCATCTTCTGTTACATAATAAGGGAAGAAGAAAGGGGAGAGAACAGAGATACCTGACACACACACAAACACGAGGAAACACTCGGGACAATTTCAGTTCTCGTTTCTGTGTCTACTCATGTGGCCACAGCTGTGTGCCCTGGGCCTTCAGGAAGCCCCTCCACTGCTCGAGCTTCTTTGTCTGCTGGGTGATCCGCCAGGTACATGCCTGGGTTACTGACCGTCCGGCCCGCATTGGCTGGTTGTAGTTTTCCTTTAACCTTCATGGCAGGGTGTGGTGACATGGGGTGATGCCCAGAGAGATCTGCTGTATCCCAGACCCTGTCTTCCTCACCTCCACCGTGGAATCGCCGCCCAACCGCCCCTGGGTCGTCGGGATCCCTCGCTGAGCCCGCACAGCAACTCCTTTCTTCGTGGAAGCAAAGCTGTGGCGCTGGTGGCAGCATTCCTCACCCTGGAACCAGACCTCCAGGCCAGCAGAGCATGCCGTCCTGGGAGCAAAAAGCCCGCATGTTTGCCCTGGCGGGTCACTGGGTGTGGTGGTGAACGGTCCACTCTCATGTCCATCACTAGATGCCGGGACCTGGGAACCTGGCTGTAGGAGAGACGGCACCATCCATCCATGCCCTCACAGGTTCCCTGGATTCCTGTCTGCATGACTTAGTAGTAGACCTGCTATGGGCCACACTGTACCTCCCCTTTAGGAGTCTGTTGGGATTTAAGCCTCGGTATAGACTGAGAAGCAAAGAGGGGAGGGGAGTCCGCAGAAGAATCAGTGTTGTCTTGACTGGCAGCAACCTCTAGGGAGATCAGCGCTGTTTCCTCGGGTGATGCACGTTCCTCCCTTCAGATGGGGTTGCAGAGGTGCTTCCACTGTGGGGGGATGGGGTATGCGGGGAGGAGGCCTCCTCCGTCGGCAAAGAAGGCTTCTCAGAATATAGGGGCTCGGGGTCCCCAGCTTCATCAGGGACTTCCTACGCAACTCGTGACTGCAACGCAAACATCAAATCAGACGCAGACAGATTCATTATCTTCATCCCCTAATCCTGTGTCACCTGTGCCTTTGAATAACCCAACAAGTGCCCCAAGATATGGAACAGTGATCCCTAACCACATCTTTGTAGGAGGAATTGACTTTAAGACAAATGAAAATGATTTAAGAAAATCACGTCCCCATGCCAATGTGCGAGACCCCATTCCGTCCAAGTCAATGCCACCATTCGGCAGTGGGCACCTCTTGTCCAAGTCAGGTTGACAAATGGAATTAGGCATTACAGAATGATGCCAGGAGGAATAATTCACCGACCTGTGCATGCAGCTTTTACCGTAAGTAAAACTAAGAAAAACTGGATTAATGAGAGCTTGTTAAAAATTGATGAGATTTGTGTGTAGTATGTGAAGAGCAATGCTATTGAATTCTAATGAGTCACTCTATTACTAGGATACATTGTTATTGTAGAAGTCTTGAAGAAAAACCAAATAATATTTTGCGAAATTAGAAGACAATGTTGGCAGGAGGAAAAAAACTATATATTTTCCTAAATATAAACAGAATCAGTGGTATTCATAAACAGCTAAATATTTTTCCACGTAGAGATAAAACACATATTAGCATTAATGAGAATCTTGGGTTTTTAAATACTAATTGTTTGGTGGACTTTTCCTACAACATATGCAGCCAAAGCGTTCCAGAGTGTGTTTCGAGGTGTTGCCAGATGATGGCTTAATAAATATTGGAAGTCCTGAGTTAAATACAAAAAAATGTTCTCTTTGAGCAAGACTCTACTAAGGGCCTTTAGTATGTGCACCAGCCTTGTTGAATACTCGGGAGGAAAATATAATACACGACTTTTTCTACCTGTATCAGCCCGCCATGCTGTTTCTGTCCTGAAGCATTTCAGATTGGTGTTCTTTAAAACACACTCTGGAAAGTGCTTCTGTTAGTGATTTTAAGTTTAAGATGCTTCTAATGTTCTTTTCAATTTACAGGAGCAAAAATATCTCCTTATATTATGAAACTATTATAATAGCATCTTATATAAGCACAGCGCTAATTAGGTTCCAAGTACTTTCACCACAATTACAGCATTTTAATGCTACGAGATTTTTGTGAGGCCGGCATAGTGAGCCTCCTCATATGAACAAGAGTGTAGGACAGGGATAATTTAAGAGACTTGGCCAAGGTCACATAGCCAGCTAGTGACAGAACTTGGGATAAAATTCCTTTTCTTAGGAAGCCCAGGCAAAAGCTCTTTCCCCTTAATTATAATGTTTCTACAGCATTTATTCATTAATGTCTGTCTACGCATACTGCATTACCTGAATAAGAGTGACATTAGTCATTTCTGAAGTCTAGTCAGGAAAACGATCTTAGCCTTCCAAGAACGGGTTTCTGTACTAATGTTTCCATACAGACTATGGGACTCTGGTCGCACTTCTTGAGCACTTTCAGACGCAGTTTCCTAAGTAGTAAAATGAGGATCGGAAAAAGTTCCACCATCTCTTTCTGAAGACCACTGGGGCTAGATGTATTCCTCAATTTCAAGTGCACCACAGTAAGATAATTCACTCCATTTTCCATATATGATGTAACAGCCACTGTAGTACCCAAACTAAAAGGCTTTTTTTCATCTAAATGAACCCAGTATTAATGAATAAAAAAGGTAAATAGAAATCATAATGAATACAGTTTTCAAGCTTATGCCAGTCTTTAAGAGGATGACAAATATGGACTTGACCTCAAAAGAAAGGCATGTGATATCTTTTGATCTTTCCTTATTATAAGCAACTAGTCATCACTGTTATTTGTCTGTGCATTCCCGTGCAATGCCTGGCACAGAGACGAACCAGAAAGCTATTTATCGCATAAGCAAAGATGCTCTAATGTGGCCTCTGTCCGAGCGTGGACACCGGCTTCTGGCTGCATTAGTCAGAGCACCTGCTGCCCTCCAGCAAGTGTGGAGGGTTCAGCAATAAGTGTAAGACCCAGGAAGAAGCAAAGAACACTCTCTCTGGGTGTCTGTGTCTGCAGACAGTGAGAGAAAGCGGTAGGAGTTTCTTACCGGTGATCAAAGACACCAAAGTGGCTTTCTGAGTCATGGTCCCCAAGTCTTCTGGAGTCCTGGTCTATTCATCCATTCTGGACAAACGCCTCTTTCCTGTGACCCATCCAATTGCCATCTATGCTTCTAACACACTATCTTTTTTTGTTTTAGTTTAAATTAGCTTGTCTATGGCATTTACAAAAAAAGTGACTCATAAATAGGGAAGGTCATTGGCTTTGCATATAAAGCTATTTCATCAGAACTATTTATAAATTCAGAAAAAATTAAAATGTAATGTTCATCAATGAAAACATAGTTAACAAAGTCACAACAATACTGTAAAACTGAAATATGTTGCAACAATTAAATCTGTGCTTCAAAGATGGTTAAATAACCATTTTTATGTGAGACACTATTGAGTGAAAAAGCAGGTACAACACTGTTTAATCAATATTAGTCACAGTAATTTGTAAATACATTGAAGAATGCTTAGAAGGAAAAATATGCACGGGGCAACAGCAGGTGCCTGTGGGTGGTGATAACACAGGTGTGTTCATGCTCTGCTGTGCATTTCAGTAAGCATATATTTTATATGTAGAAAATTTTAAAAACATGAAATCAAATTGAATTTATTCATAATATAGTTTTTGCTTCAGTGCCTAAGCAAATTATTAGAAACCTCAACTTATTAGTCAAAGTACTGAAGTATTTATTTTATGGAGAGAAAATAAATGAGAGAAAATTATTATTCTAAGTAGAATAAAGAGTGCTTTCTGTGCACATTTGCAGAAACAGCACAGAGGTACCTGTCCTAATAAATTAGAATCTTCAGTGATTTTTTTCTTTAAACAAATACTAAGAAACTATGATAATTACTTGAATTGTGTTAAGTTTTCCTTTAATTAAAAAATAAAGCCCACAATGAATAAGATAATTTTTATGCTGAAAAGGTATGTGATTCCTATTATATGTGCAAGCACTGTATAATGAATTAGACCTTTTATCCCTTGCAATTGCCTTCTGAAAAAAAAAATCATCGTGTGTCCTAAAAGCTTAATTCAAAAGCTTTTACTGATTTTTTTTAAATAAGGCCTCCTCCCTAGAAAACCAAGAGCAAAAGCTAACACTCAATTTCAGAAACTAGAAGGATTAAAAAAATTAATAAATTGACAATTAGGGAAATGCAAATCAAAACTACAATAAGATACCACTTCAGACCTGTTACAATGGCTATTATCTGTAAGACAAGAAATAACAAGTATTGGAGAGGTTGTGAAGAAAAAGGAACCCTTGTAAACTGCTGGTAGGAAAACGGTATGGAAGTCCCTCAAAAAATAAATGATAGGGTTTTACTTATTACCCAGCAACCCCTCTTCTGGGTACCTACTCCCAAAATTTGAAAACATCTATTCCCACAGATACACACCCCTATGTTCATTGCAGCATTATTCACGGTAGTCAAAACATGGGGACACAAAAGTGCCCTTTGATAAAGGATTGGATAAAGAAAATATGGCACATATATACTATGGGATACTACTCAGACATAAGAAAAGACAAAATACCGCCATTTGCAAAACTGTAGGTAGACCGTGAGAATATCATGCTAAGTGAAATAAGTCAGTCAGAAAGAGCTAAGAACCATATGATTTCACTCATGTGTGGGATACAAATCTGAACCAACCACAAAATTCAGAGTCACACACAACAGTATGCGGTTACCAGAGGGAGGAGGTGTGGGGGTGCGGAAAGGGTGAAGGGGGTCAAATACATGGCCACACAAGATGACTTGACTTTGGGTGGTGGGCACACAGGGCAATCTGTATTATGGAAACGCCACTTGAAACCTACATAATCTTATCAACCAATGTCACCCAAGTAAATTTAATTTTTAAAAAGTCAAAATAAATAAATAAATCAAATAAGCACAAAGATAAAAAGATCATGCCTGCTAAAATGAGGACTGTTTTCCTAGTTAAAGACCTGCCCTCATTCATTATACTGGCTAATGGCGCATTATACCTAGAACTTCAAAACTAGTAAATAAACAAACAAATCTGATTAAAGTTTCTCTCAAACATAAAATAACTTCATTTCATTGTATACAATCTGAATATGCATGAAGCCAAAGAATTCCTTTGGATATCATTGAATGAGAAAGTGTACCATTTGGCTCTTGAATTTTTGAACTGTCCTCAAAATGGTCATAATTATTTCAGATATCAAGAACCCATATATATCTTCCTTTATCCTAAGAATGCAGAACATTTAAGTAATAGTGTTTATTAACTTTAGAGCAAAATTTAGCCTTGTTTGGAGTGACTCAATGGACTGAGCACCAGTCTTCGAATCCAAATGTCACTGGTTCGATTCCCAGTCAGGGAACATGCCTGGGTTGCAGGCCAGGTCCCCCATTGAGAGTGTGTAAGAGGCAACCACATATTGATATTTCTCTCCCCCTCTTTCTCCCTCCCTTCCCCTCTCTCTAAAAATAAATATCTCATCTTTTTAAAAAATTATAGCAAAATTTATATTTTTAAAAAAATTTGGAATCTTTCAACAACTGACCATTTATTCTCTTTCCATATAACTGATTAATACCCTTGATTGTTCCATAATCTGTTTCTCACCTTGAAGATTCTTTTTATTTCCTTTACTGTCTAGTTCACCTTACTAAATCTTTTACATTATCAATAGCAAACTGTGCCTTAAATTTCTTTTCCCATTTTTAGCAGCAGTGCAAAAACTCTCTGAGTTACTTCTTGCCTATTGCTTTTTGTCCCACACTCTTGCTTTTTCCTTACTTCCAAAGTTACTGACACGTTCTTTCAAATCAAGGTCAAATTGAACCAAGCATTCTTTTTTTTTTTT
>CM052546.1:88143436-88173591 GCA_028533065.1 Trachops cirrhosus | reverse complement strand
TCAATCCAGTGCTTCCACATACTAAACATTCGGATAGCCTTCCCTTATTAATGTGATTTGTTCTGTGGAATCACTTGATTTTATTTTACATTCACACTTATCCTTAAAGAGTGATTTTCCTTTGATCCTGATCTTTTGATCTTAACATCAATCTCATAAGCCATTCAGCTCTAAGGTCATAGAAGTGACCAAGTAACATTTCAGAGAAATGCCTGTGATTGAATCTACTTTAAAAGGAAGAAGAAAAGAGAAACAGGAAAAGATCTGTTAGAATCCATAATTTACATATGTTCATAAAGAAACTACTCAGGCCCTGTAAGCTCTGTCTTATTTATAGTTTTTTCCAGAACAAAAAAAAACAAACTTTCTAAAGCTGTCCAATGGTCACTTCATAGGCAAATGTTTAAGGTTTTCTTAAAATTCTGTCTCTGGAAAGTAAATCAAGAGCTCTTCATAATTATCTGTAATTTATAATTCATAGATAATTTTATATGAAAAACAATGTCATACTACAAAAATACATTTAAGACATAGCAACAATTTTTTCACTCCATTCCAGTGTTTTTATTGAATATACTAAGTCATCCAACAAATATTTATTAGAAGATGCCTATCCGTGGCTCACTCTGCCTGTGATAGCTTTTCAGTGCCAACGTTCTGCTGACGGGCGTACATGTGACAGAACATTTCAGGACATTGGGGTGTGCGGCATTACGATGAGAGCGCACAGGACGGAATGTACCAGACCGAGGACATGTTTTCCCCGTGTCACCACCACCACTTTGTCAGCGATCTCTCAGCTTCCCTTTATATTCCACAATCTGCTCACTATGGAAGAGCTGGAGAAAATTTTTCAAAGTGATACATCAAATCACTTCCCTCTTTCCATCCCCTTCTTCACTAACGGCCTTCAAATGGCTTTCTACTGCCTTTCATTTCAGCTAAAGTTCACTTTGGCCCATGAGGCCCTACAGAGTAGCATGCTGTTTATCACTTTATAGTTATCTCAAACCATGCTCTTTCCTTTTTTAAAGTATATCTTATTAATTGTGCTATTACAATTGTCCCATTTTTCTCTCCACTTTATTCCTCTCCACCCTGCACCCCCCACCCCACCAGCATCCCCCCAACCCTTTAGTTCATGTCCATGGGTCGTACATGTAGTTCTTTGGCTTCTCCATTTTCTATACTATTCTTAACCTCCCCCTGTCTATTTTGTACCTACCATTTATGCTCCTTACCGTGCTCTTTCTTGCTAAGGGAGCTTCACTTACCTCCATTTGTACCTTGAACATGACAAGCCCTCTCCTGGATCATAACCTTTGGTCTTAAGGTTTTTTATAAAGCTAACTCTCTATGCTATTGTTAGTACAACCAATGTCTATCTCCTTAGAGAAGCCAATTATTGATCATTAAACTAAGTATCCCCCCAAATACTACCACATACTCTCTGTCCTATATCTCTTTTTGTTTTTTAAAAACTCATACTAGAGCATGTAATTTTGTTGTTTATCTATTTGTTTATTGAGTGACCCTATCCCTATCTCTAAATAGTTCTACCTATTTTTCTAAAAGGATAGAGATTATCTCTATAGTATTGTAGGTTAATCTACAGATTAACCAATGACTGTCTAGGGGAATTTGAGAGAAGAGGTGATCTGAGTGTGTTGGGGACACACGGCCTTGGATGGGGACCTGAGGTTAGGGTGAAGGTTCACCAGAGAAAGCTGCCTGTGTCGCACCTGGAAAAGCAGGAGTTGGTCAGCTCAGGAACGCCCTGAGAAAGACCCTTCTAGGCCTTCATGCCAAAGACAAGAAAGAACATGAGAAGTTTTCAGGAACTAGAGAAAATCAATCCACAGTTCAATTTGGCAACAGCATAAGTTGCAAATTGTTGAGTGGTAGGTCTTCAGTTTTCTCAGATAACTAAAGCGAGATGATGAAAGCCCCTGAGAGTCACGGTAATGACTTTTTAATTGCATTCTATTTGCAAGGTGTGCCAAAGCAAAGGACTTGTGCGGGAAAGTTAATTTTAGATAAATTACTCCGATGGCAATGTTGACCATGGTTTCCTAGGTTTCTAGCTTAAGAAACAAGTCAGGCAATCAAAGCCATTTATCAAGACAGGAAATAAAAAGGGGAGGTTATAATGTATTGAAAAGATAAGAGTTCCATTATAGACATGTGTTTCAAATTCACATGGGAGTTTGAGTATAGGTTTCCGGAAGACAAAGAATATACAAGTTTCAATATCTGAGTTGGAGACAGAATGTGGAGGCCATGACCGTATTAGAGTTATATTCAGTTCTTTTCATTTCCGGATCCCCATGTTACAAGGCAAGACCATGGCAATAAAATGTGATGTATGTCACACTCTGCAAAGATATCTTAAGAGACAATGTATAATTCAGCACTTCTTTTGAGTGACCATAAGGAGAGCTGACTCCCAGCTCATCTGTGAGAAATAAACCTCTTTGAAGTTAAGGCATTGAAATATTGGATGCTGCCTTATTACTACAGAAAAGCCTACTCTCATCTTATTACTAAAGAAGTGATCAGTTATCCACTTAACTACTGTCATTAGGGCCATGAACGCAGATTAGATTTCTGAGGAGCGTGTAAGAAGAAAAGTATTCTAAGAACAGAACCTTAGGGAACACCATCAGTTAAGAATAGATCGATCAATGAATGTCCCCTAAGACTGTCACTAAGGAGGAGCAGTGTCAGGAAACTTTTAAGTAAAAGAGAGCAGTGTTATAGAAGCAAAAGGGCAGAGGCCTCTCAAAGAAGAAATACAATTAAATACAAATAATCCAAATACATTAAGAATTGAAGAAAGGCCCTTGAGTTTAGAAACTAGAATCGATGATGAACTTAGGGAAGTGTTATTGGGATCGCTTGAAGGACAGACAGTGTAGGATGTTTAGGAATATCCAGCAGGCCTTGGCTACTGATAAGAAGCTGTGCTGTGAGTGGTGAGATGTCACAGTCCCCCTAAAAGAAAGAAATGGTAATGGAAACAGTTTGAGCTGATCGTCAGAATTTTTTTTAATTTCACTCTTTCATTGCATCGATAGACAAAACATTGTAGGTGACAATATCATGCATCCAGTGCCTTAAATGCTGGGAGAAAAACATATACATTTAAAATGAAGAGATTTGTAAGTGACTTTAGAACAAAGTAAAAATTTATATGAATTATTCCAACAGCATATTGGAATATGCTATTGGATAACTTTATATAGATTCCTTCAGAAGTACAGTAAATATATGAGAATAAAAGACTTGCTTAAATGACTAAATTGCCTACATATACATATATGCACATGTATATACATATTATAACTATATTGATACTGAGAATAACAATTTAGTGAAAGATATGTCATTTCATGAATCAAATTCCTCATTTTTATAATAAATTAATATCTTAATTTATGAAGAAAATGTGTGATCAAGATTACTCAGTGTTTCTCTTAAAGATAGGTTGTTGTACAACTTGAATTTGCCCAAAAGTAAAACCATGTGCATGTATTTTATAAATAAAATGGATTATCATTTAGTTAAATACAGTATTACAGCCTCCTTTAGACAAGTAAATTTTTAAAATATTGAATAACTTGAATGTGTGTGTGTATATATATATATATGAATTAGTTATACCAAATCTAAATTTCTTAGAGCATGGACTTATAATAACTTTTATCTAATGTAAGAATGAATGAATTTTAAAATGCAGATTAAATAGCTCTGACTCAATAATTGTAGGAGATGATAAGTATATAGAAATAAGTGGATGAATAATTTTCTGAGCCTGAAGAAATATCGTGTTGTCTTGATGTGCATTAGATACCATGCTGAATATCAATAGTGTTTAGAAGCTGTTTAAGTTGATGTTAAGCTTAAAATGTAAATTTATGCAGCAATTAGATAATTATTTGTATAAAAATGCAGCAAATCTGAGGTAATGTAAAACCGCTACAAGCCTTCAACACGGTGAAAACCTTCCCGACTCATTATAAGCTGTCAGATGAAGTGTTGTGTTGTTTTGGACACTCGATTAATGCTGATGGAATGAGAAACAATTTATTATCCTGGCTAAGTATGTCAAGATCATGCTTTCTTAATCAGATTCCCTTCTGGTTATAATTAAAATTTGGTCTCCCCAAACTATAAGCCACAATGCACTATTGTAAAAATTAGTTCATAAATTTAAGCTTTAAAATAAAGAAAGGTATTTCATTGTTTTTTGTCACATAATACAGTTATCTAAATAGCTGTATTCCAGTCCTAAAAATGTCAGAGCTATACTACTTGGGTAAACCAACAAAATGATTGAAAATGCATACCTTAATACAAGTTTTGAATAATTAGGTGCTCTAAGATATTAGAAATTTTTCTTTACCATTAACTAAATTTTTAATACAAGTAGAACTCCTACACAGGAAACATCTTAGCCCTCCCAAAATATTTTCTATAGCAATGCTTCTTAAAGTGTGGTCCACAGATCTGTGGAAGACTGCACACCGATACAGCTCGTGGCAAGAGCAGTAGCTTATTTGAGGGTAAGTGTTTAGAAACGCTTATTGCTACACAGCACTGCCAAGACATCCAAGAATGTCATTTTTCCCCTGTGGATTCATTTTTATTTGGCTTTCATAAAAGTCTTAGTCCCTTGAGGGGACAGATAATGTAAGAAGTACATAGGTGGTACCTGCCTTTCCATGTTTAGGCAAATTAATTAATGGCAAAAGTAAATAAATAAATAAATAATGGGTGGATGGATGGACGAATGCATGAATTATACCTAAGATATTCAGGGCATTATGTAATAATGAACACCAGATCATTTTCTGGCATTGGTAAAGCCTAAGAACATACACAGAATGTTTTAAGTGACCTTGAAGATAATCACATAATTTCACTGATCCAATTCTAAGTTCATGGACCTGTGGTAATGGGTCCAATCTCTCTCTCTCTTTTTTACTTTTGTTTTCTCAAATCTTCTCTTTTTTCCTCTTCTTTTCTCTTCCTGCCTTTCTTTTTCTTTATTTTCTTGGAACATCCTAAAATCAGCTGAGTTGGCCTCTGACCATTTGGCTTCCCATGGGTAACTGTAGTTCACATTTATTAGTAATTGTACTTAACCTTGAAATAAGCTCTTTCTACATAATAGGTCTAATACAATGCTTGATGTTTCAGCCATGCTTCCACACCGATGAGTGCCCTGACCCGTGACTGGAACTTGTTCATCCCTCTAGGGCCATCTTTTCAAGCAGTTGGTTGTCCCTGGTGGTCCCATTTTAACAAAACAACTTAATGACTATTTACAAAGGAACTGGTCAAGGCTTCCCTATGGAGAAACACTCCATGTCTGAGTCTATTCAGGCTGCTATAACAACACATCATAAACTGGATAGCTTGCAAACAACAAAAATGTATTCCTCACAATCTGGGGGCTGGGAGGTTGAAGATCAAGGTGTCGGATGAGATCAAGGTGTCCTCAGAGAGGACCTGTTCTCACCATAACATCACATGGCTTAAGGGGCCAGGGTGCCTTCTTGAGCCTCTTTTATAAAGACACTAATCCCATTCACAGAACTCTACATCCTTGAACTAATTACCTCCTGCAGGCCCCACCCTTCCTAATCTCCTAACACCATCACCTTGAGGGTTAGAAATTTAACACATATATGAGGGGAGGGACACGAATATTCACAGCACTGCCAATGCCTTCTCTGGTTAAAGTAACAGGTGGCTGGGATTTCAATTTTGTCCCCAACATTCCCATGAGGAGGAACAGGGACCAACTGCGGCCTGGAGTGGTGATAAGTAATATCAGCACCGAAGTCTTTTCAGTGTTGCAAGTGGTTAGGAAGGGCCTGAACATATATCCCCCCAGAGCCCATCAACAGACATTGCCAGTCACTGTACTAGTTTTAAAAAATGTACAGAATTGAACAGAGCGGACCTATTAATTTCTATAATCCTATAGAGGGGTTGCCTGGGTGAAACAACTGGACAATTATGATGCTAGAAGAGAATTTAGGAGGAATGTATGACTTAAGAGAAAGAAAGAGATCCAAGCAAAACCTCTCCGAGAAGAAATGCTTGGATGGAGTCTCCCAGAAACCAGGCCAGTAGAAGGGGGTGAGTATGAGAGCCAGCGGTAGAGCATGAATGATAGAGACCATCTGGGAAGCATGGCGGGTAGCTGGGCACTTTGACATTCATTCCTGGAACTCAGACTGAGTCCGGGGGATCTGAGTGTGGAGAGATTGGCTGGGTCCAATTCCCCACCCCCAGAAAAAATCTTCAGTGCCAAGTTATTTGATATTATCTTTTTATAACTGGGAGACTTGATCGGATTTGCATTCTTGAAGACAATTTTAGTAGCACAGTTGAAAATAATTTTTAGGAAGATTATGATCTAAGGCAGAGAAATTGGGTATGAATGCATGAAGCCTTTTAAGTGAGAGATGCTGAAGGTCCGAAGTCACCAAAGAAGGCAAATAAAGAGGAGACTTAGTGACTAATGGAATAATGGATGTAAGGAGGCAACCATTCCTGTTCAGTTTCCTGTTTTGGGAACTTGAATAGGGAGCAATGCCAGTTGTCAATAATGAAAATATAAGAAAGAGGGAGATCAGAATAAAGTGGGGAGGGGGAAATGATAAATCTTGGTTTGGTGCACACTGCATTTAAAGAACAGATTCATTTTCGATGAAGATATCCAGTAGGCAGTCAGAGTAGACACCTGGAGTTTCAAAGAGAGGTGCCATTTGGAGGAAATGGGGGTTTTGAAAGGATTTGATTACATAATTAATATTGCAATTTAAAAAGGAATAAAGTTTCAGAGGAACCATGCAACAACTTTTAAGAGTCAGGTCAGTGAAGGATCTGGAAGTGTAAAATCAGATTGGTCACACAAAGTGGGTTTTAATTAGGAGACATTATTCTAAGACACTGTCGATGATGGAAAACCAACAAGTAAGGGCAGAGGTTTTATCCGGGCTATTGCAGTAGGGAGAGAAGTGCAGATCTGAAGATCAGAGCAGCTTTGCCTTAAACTTGTACAGGGAGGGGATGCGGTAATTTACGGTTGAAGGTTATGTGTGGTCTTAGAGGAGATTAGGAAGTGACGGAATTAAAATCACAAAGCGTGATGTCAGTGAGATCAAGGAAGAAAAAAATATATAAGAATGAGTAGGGCTGATAAATGGAGAGGAAGGAGACGACTTTGGGTGGTGAGCACACAATATAAGGTTCAAGAATATAATTTCAGGTCTTATCCCCTCTGAAATTTGTTTAATCTTATACTTTCCAAGTTCTGTTATCCATCGTATTCTGCGTGTCCTGCTTTCATTTGTTTTATTTTGCTTTGTCCACATGTTTATTTGACACAGGCTATCCCATGATTTTATCAGGGCTCTCATTAATATTCACAGAAAATTTTTTTTAAAATATTGATCAGAATATGTTAGACAATTTTTTCATCATTACAAAAATACATATCCATGTATCCAGTTATTCATGGCTGTTAGGACTACAAATTGTTTTAAAGTTCTCAGAAATAAATTAGGTGATAAAAACATAAAACCTTTAAGGAAGTGATCTCTTTGACAGTGGATTCTGAGTCCATGTATTTATCCTAATGAAATGAGTTGATATTTTGCAAGGAAAAATAAAAAGGTCTGTGTTCAAAGACATTTACTCAAGAGGTTCAAATCAAAAATACCCCCAATTTGAAGTTATAGGGGAATGAAGTCTACGTACTTGATTGAACAATACACAAACATTCAAATAATGCGTACCATGGGTTTACAGCATGATGAACTGTGCTAGTGCTATATAAAAGGAGGAAACACTATTATATATACACACGATCACAATCTTACAGAAGAACAAAATAGGAATTGTAAACTATAGATGTCTTCTCTGTAAGATTTAGTATTCTGCCACATCTTCAACATTCGTGCACTTTCCACATTTTCTACAATATATATGGATTACACAAACATAAAGCTACACTTTATTTTTCGAACAATAATAAAATAGCCTCCCTTGTTTTTGCTTTTTACCTTCCTCTGTTTCTGGCATGGCAGAGGGTGCTTTAGTCATTATGCTCTTCTCTTGTTTAAGTTCGAGGCTGAAAACTTTGCCGAATCTTTAATTAGATGCCAATTTAGCTTTTGAATCCTGTCTCAATGGTGTGCCTTTTATGAGCCTCATATAATGACTTCCTATTTGCATCTGAAGCATTTTCTTGAATTTGGATTGTAACACATATACTTTTATCTTTTTACAATCTTTACTTTGTTGTCAGTATTATATATTAGGCTTCAAAATTTCTCTTGAAATATAATAAAATTAAGGAAACCACCTTACAAATATATTTGAATATACAATTGTTCACCCTACAGATGTAAATCTTTTAGTATTCACCTTTTCATCTCAAGAAATACAATATCATAGGAAGCAGAAAGGGCATTAAGTTGCTTTGTGGCTAAGAAGATTAAAATAATAAGAATGGACTATAACTTTAAAAATTGAATAATGGTGTTCTTTTCTTTCTTGTTAACTATTGATCTACTCAATACGCTGTTCTTCTTCTAAGAAGTTGGGATGAAAAGAACATTTGTGAAGCTATTTGGAAGATAAATAAAGCATAGCTTGTTATTTGTAATCAGGGTCCTCGATGGCTTTCAGAACTACTTCAATAGCTTGTACAATTCAGGAACCCTGAGTGATGCTGGTAGAATTTTTAATAAAGAAGGTCATATTCAGAATGCTCTGTATTTTCCTTCTTCCTGAAACACAAATCGGATTATGTTGAGTGACCAGGTATTTGCACAAAGGGGAGACAAGAATTCCTTTGATAAGAAAGTTAAAGATTATGATAGTTAAAGCCTGAAATGGTGACATATTTTTCTCTTGGCTGCAATTTGTTCAGGTGCTTCTATCAGGCAAGGATATCAAAAATACATTGTCAATTGAAGAATTAGCAAAGTGGCAAACGATATTAGAGTTTAACTCCATGAAGATGAGAACTAAAAATGCGTATTACTAGTACACATGAATAAACAAACATGATAAAAAGATATGAAATACATTTTATTTATTGATACTCAGATTGTATGATGGTTTTCCATAAGACTTGGAATAATGTAATCATTGAATAAAAGCTGAATTAAGAATCTAGCTTTAGAGACAAATATACTTTCAGAAAAATTACCACTCTGCATCAACCCTTCTGAAAACTATAATTATTAGTCTCAAGAATATGCCAGATCTATAGTTCTTAGCAAGAAAAGAACTCCTACTAAGCACTCTGCCTTCACAGCACACGTACAAAGTAAAATTTGGTTTGCTAAGAAATGCAGTTGTCAGAGTAATGAGATTTTTTTAAACTCCAGCATACATTTCATCTAGAAATCTTCTCTTGGAATTAGTATTTGGGCTTCTGCTGAATATAAATTACCCTGCCAGTTCTTCTTACAGTGTATCAATTTATTTTCATCACAGCTCACTCTCTCTGAACCCGAACCTGTGAAGACTGATCATGATTTCAAAGACGTTTTTCAGAAATGCTTTGTTAAAGCTGTCATGTCTTCTTCACAGCACTTCGCCGTCCCAGTGATGAAAAATACCAAAATAAAAGCCAGTGTGAGTGTTTCCTTGGTTCACTTCTCTCTAATCAGTTAAAAGTATAAATATTATGCCCCTGCATATTCTTTTTTACATAAGCATCTTAATTTCATCATCTAATCAATCTTGCTTAGCTTTTTTATTGCTCTTAGAATAACCTCTTAAGACATCAGAAGAGGTAAACAGAAGGAATTCTCCATGAACCACTAATAAAATGAAAATGGACAACTCCCAATATTGACCTAGACTTCGCATTACCTACACCCAAATACGTCTCATCCTGATCATTATTGTTTAGCATAATTAAAATTAGTTCTAAGACATGTAGGTTATGTGACCCTAAGACAAGAAATTTGGTTATTTGGAGTGGTACATTCATTTATTAAAAGTCATTTCTAATCAAATCAATTTTTGTCACCTAGCCCCTAAAGAGGACAATTCTACTCCGTTCAGGGTTCCACACCAGTGATGAGGGTGGTGATACTTGCTTACCATTTCTATTCTGTTTGTTCACTTATTTTGCTCTTCAGTTTCCACACGAGTGAAATCATATGGTCTTTGTCTTTCTCTGTCTGACTCATTTTACTGAGCATAATCCCCTCGTGCTGCTTCAAACAGTAAGGTTGCATTGTATCTGATGGATGGCCATCCACATTTAGTTCACGCCAGCGTGTCACGCAGATGCATCCCTAAATCAGGCCTGGGTTTTTCTTTCCTCTTCTGTTAATTAGTCATAGGTAGCTCCCCATGTGATCAAGACTATCATTTAAGGAAGAATGCCCCACACAGAGGAAGCAGACATGATCAAGTCCAAGCCCCCTCTCAGGGCTGCGTCCTCATCCGTCCGGTCCTGCTCATCGCCAGCTCTTACATACCATTTCCATTTTACAGGCGAATGCCGCTCTGCACATCCAATTTTATGGCTGGGTAGACTAGATAATATTCAGTTCATAATTGGCAATAGGGGGTGCATCGTCACTCTGTGTTCCAGTAGCAAACTGAGAGCTGATTTTCCGTGAACAAAATGTGTTCCTGGAAGAGGACACTGCCTTCCTGAAAGTCTGCAGGAGCCTGGCTCTCAGGCTAACGTGGAGGCTGGCTATACAGGTTCCACCACAGACACCTGGACTTCGGACCCAAAATGCCCAGGGGTTGGAGTGGCGTGAAGAGCCACCTGTGTCTCATGCAGACCCATTGCTCTGAGACATAGAAAAACTAGCAGCCTTCGCAATGCCCAGAAAAGAGGCTAGAATCACGCCACAAAAGGTATATATATGGCCTCTAAAATGAAAAGAGGCCTATCAATTATTGTACCTCTTTGTTTTTTGTTTTGTTTGTTTTTTGGTGGTGGGTTAATTCAAAGGACATCAGGTTGTGACTCATTTTGGAAGGGCATCTTAATACGCCACACATCACTGGCCCTTTGGAAACTTCTCAGTGACACAGCCCCAGAGTGTCACTGAGATTGTATCCCAGACTCTTGCACACTTGCACTACTAAAGCTTGCACTGACGTCTGTTTTCTTATTCCTCAGGTTCAGGTGGCCTAAGACCATACATGTAATGAACCAGTGTGACATTCTGTTGAACACCAAGATGATCAGCACAGCCCTTAACTATGCAAAGAAAGACAGAGTCGACATGGTCTTGACTTTAGACCATACAGGAAGACCTCCCTCTGCCATAGGAAGGCAAAATGGTTTGCTTCACTTTTCTTAGATTTTATTTGCTTTTAGAGAGGGGAAAGGGGAGAAAGAGAGGGAAAGAATTATCAATGTATGGTTGCCTCTCACATGCCCCCTACTGGGGACCTGGCCTGCAACCCAGGCATGTGCCCTGACTGGGAATCGACCTGGCAAAGCCTTTGGTTCGCAGGCCGGCACTCAATCCACTGAGCCACACCAGCCAGGGCAGTTTGCATTTCTTTTAGGATGGATATGATGTAAAGGCAAAGCATCCTGGGATTAACATGCCAGGTGTCAGGACCGACGTGATTGACTATAGGGAAGCGTTCACATCTGGAGCCACAGAGAGCAGCATCACTGCCTGACTCAGTCGTTTCACACCAAGTCAGTCTCCAAGACTTGTGGTTGCAAGCACACGCCAAAAGAGGCAGGAGGAGCAGATATGAGATTGGAAGCCCCAGTCCTGCATCGTCACATCAGTCCCCTGAGAAGTGATATTCACTTTGGCAGGAGCAGGGACAGTGCTAGGAGCATCCACTTAGCAATTCATGTGGGAACAGTCCCTTGCTCTATGGAGAAGGGAGACAGTGTGCATATTTTGCTGGAGGGTAAGGATATCTTTGCCCACTAAACATGCTGGACCTGGACCCCAGTCCTGGGGGAAGCACAGCAGGAAAAATCCAGAAAGGAAAGCAAGGAAGCTATGGGGATGAGAAGAAACAGGGTATATTTGAAAGGGAGGAAAATGACTCTCAGTCCTCATACGTGAAGAAGTGTTTAAATGATGTATGTTTTTTACATTAAAAAATAAAATTTGAAAAGGAAGAAAAAAACAAATTATAAAATTAAATTAAGAAAGAAAACCAATAGTACATCAAAATAAAAAATATATGCACATGGAGTCTTGGCTGGTGTGGCTCAGTGGATTGAGTGCCGGCCTGCGAACCAAAGGGCTGCTGGTTCGATTCCCAGTCAAGGCACATGCCTGGGTTGCAGGCCAGGTCCCCAGTAGGGGGCACGTGAGAGACAACCACACATCAATGTTTCTTTCCCTCTCTTCCTCCCTCCCTTTCCCTCTCTAAAAATCAATAAATAAAATCTTTAAAAATAATAAAATGTTAAAAAAAGAAAATATACATACATAAAAATAGTTTAAATCAAGTAACTTATGAGCAAATACTTGGAAGCATTCTAAGGACAAAGAACTACAGAAAAGACAATGACATGTCTTGAACTTAGCAGCTTTAGCGGTATTCATATTTGTATAATAATTCTGAACTTGGCGCAGGTATAGTAGAATGAAGCAAATAAGTATATATGTGCGTACAGTTTTAAAACAGCTTTCTCCTATAAAAGAAAGATACAACTATGAAATAGGATAGGTGAGGAAAACCTACATCATTGAAGTTGAATTTGAGATATCAGGTGAGAATTATGATTGATAACAACAGCAACAAGGAAAATACTGTCCTAGTTCTGTTTGCTACAAAGGCGTACAAGCAGTGTTACCTAAGCACTGAGCATATGGAGGACCCAGAACGCGGTTTCTAAATATCATTCTACTCCAAAAAGAACTGAAACTCCTTGGAAAACTGGTTGAGCTGGAAACATACTCGGGGTCCACAAATAGAACTGGCAGTACTATGTATTTCAGCATTAAGATGGGTTGATGATATTAAATGAATTGGGGTAATTAGACTTGGCTTTAAATGGTACGTTGGGTTTTGTCCACTGGTGATCAGCATCCATGATACCTACATTTCTCCTTTGTATTGCAAGGACTGGAACATCGAGCAATTTTTGAATTCCGATGCCAGGTTTCTGATGATGATTAAGGTTTTCTTTTTTCCAAGGAGATGGGTTGGACTGAGTTTCAAAAACTAGACTAGTTTTCTCTTGCAGGGGTTGAAGCTCAGACACTTGCAGAGGCGGACTTCTCAGTCAGCTGCTGAGCTCTGAGTGCCTCTTCGTTAGATTCTGGGCCTTAGGGCAGCAGCGTGCTCTCAGGTGCCAGTAACAAATTCCTGAGCTCTGATGTGCCGCCTCAGGATGACACGAGAGTCTGCTGGTGCCCCACCCGCTTCCTGCCAACTTCCTCATCTCCATTCAATTTGAATAAGTTCCATTTCCCTTTATTAAATCAACTTCTGCTTCAAAAATCTACAGTGGTTTATGTATTCTTACATGGAACCCTAACTGATGTAAATTATGATTACTTTTATTACTCTTTGGAGGACACATTGAAACATTCAGAAGCTATGAATACAATTGAAACTTCTGAAAACTTATCTCTGACCTAATCTTGCAAGTTCTTAATAACAAAGAGTGTATTTCCTTTCAAGAAAGGATCATAGTTTATAGTCACATAAACATCAGTCATAATAATAAGAAGAGCCCAGTAAAATCTTTTGAGGATCATGATGGTCGTAGAAAGTAAAAACTGATGATTTTTTCCTGGTCTGGAAACACCACATTATCTAGATAACTCCTCTTGTCATCACCATATCCTCATTTCCTCCAGCTCCTCCTGCTACAGAATCACTGACCCCTGTGCTATTGTTACAATTGCCATCATTGCCACCACCATACATACTTAGTGCTTCTGAATGCCAACAGTGCCTCGAACGCACCCTCTTCCTTTCATGTGTGTTCCCGTGTGCCTTACACACGTTCATTCTGCCAACCCTTGAGGGATCAGGGTTTCCTTATGTCTAGCACTTTGAATATGCTTGACTCTCAAATCAGATCATTATTTAACGTTTCCTCTATCTGGAATTCCCTTTCTTCCCTTCTTCTGTTGCATGATTCGGTCTAGAGAGCATGTCCTTAGCCTCCTGCCAGTCATGCCATTGTCTGTTTCCATAATTCCCTGCGCTCGCCTCTAATAAACCAGTCAACGTGTGCCATCATTCCCCAGCGTAACTCCCAGTGCCCTTGGGGTACAGATATGGTCATGACAGCAAAGAGCACTATTCATCTGTGCCAATTCAGAGCAGAAAAAAGCCTCTTCCCTTGAAATGCCCCAAATTTACTCCAAAACAATCCACTAAGGGAAAGGGAGCAGACGAGTGGAAAAGTGAAGCAAGTTTGACGGTGGACTAATGATCGTTGAAAGTGAGGGGTGGCATCCATGGGCTCATTATACTTTTCCCTGTTTGCCCTTGTTTGAAATTTCCCATGATAAAAATTGTAGCATCCGCCACAGATAATTCCCCGAGTCCGTAGCGAGAGTATACACTGTCATCTAGCCCCCTTAGCTACTATGGGTAAGCATCTGCTGGATGTTTTCTGCATTGTCCTGGGGCTGCCTCCTATTTCAGCTCATGGTCTAAGTGATAGGTGGCCACTGACTCTTTCCCAGGACACCCTCACTGATGACACATGCAGACATGTGTGCTAAGGCTAGGGATGCCTGGCGTTCAGATATCCTGGTGTTGGACATGACAAGGCTGGGCCAAGGACCATGGGTACCTCCTGTAGATCTGTGGACAGCCTCTAGCTCTAACAATGTTGGCACTGGGGATGGACTGACCCTGCTACTATAGCTCCCCAATTGGTGTTTTAGCCAAACAGCTTCCCTTGGAGTTTTACTCACTCTCCTATTGTAATCGGCTCCCAGAAAATGCCCGTGGCTCCAGTAGGACGCGTGGAATATGGATGACCGGTTTGTGTGATTATCTGAGGAACAGGAATCCACCATGTTTAGAACATTCTGCCATTTCCTCTCCAGCATTTTCCCCTTTCTTTGCACCCAACGCTTTCTCATCTGACTTGCGCTCTTCCTTTAAGTCAATCCTATTAGCAGAAACTACACTTCTTTCAACTTCCACTTCTTCATCGACTGAGAATTACATACAACACTGTCCCAGACACCACATGTCTTATTTTAAAACTCTATTATGTAATATTTAAAAGAAAGTAACATGTTTATGCTTTAGTGCACTATAATATAAGAGTGTTTATTTCAGATAGTGTGTGTTTAAACAGTATTTAGTTGGAATTTATTGCAAATCATCTGGGAGAGCCTATGGGGAAGAAATGGAATAATTACTCTAAATTACATTCGGTGAGCTAGGCCTTCGCGAGGCTTAAACTAATCACTCACTGAGAGTTTGTACCTTTGGAAGGATCCTAACTTATTCAGGCCACCAAGGTACTATTTACCGTTTTTATTACTCCCTAGTCCCTAAAGCTAAACAGGCAATAAAATATCAACAAAGAAAAGCTTTCACTCCTACTCATCTGTTATAAATGATTTTACCTTTGATTCTTTGCCAATACCTCAGGCAAACACAGAATCCAAATGAGATGATATTGAATTTGTCTTTTAGATTTTTGAAATAAATTTTGACTAGTTCAAAACTGTCCAGTGCAGCCCAACACTTATACCCAAGCTTTGAAAGGGACTTTCTTTTTAATGAATGAAAATTACACAGAGGCAGTAAAAATTTTTTTGCCTTCTCCTTTGTGGCTTGAAACATCTAAATGTTCAATTCCCCAAAGAATCACTTCCTTGTAATTCAAACTTTTATAGTGGCAATGTTATTTTTAATCTATCTTTCCTAATCATTTTGTCCTTAGTAAAAGAGAGCCTTCATGTAATATTAAACGTCATCTTCACGGGCTTCTGTGAATATGGCTACTGCGTTCATTAAAATTACTTTAGCATTTAGAAGGGCAGGGCCCACCAGAAGTTCCTGCGGAGATGTGATTGGGCTCGACTGGGCCGTCCGATGGCAGCCACCAATCACTCAGTGGCCTGAAATACAACTACTGCAGCCGAGAAATGGAACTTTCCATTTTCTTTAATTTGAATTAATTTAAATTGAAATAATCACATGTGACTAATGACTACCATATCGGACTGCACAAGTATAGGACGTAAAAGAACACATCTTCACCCTAGTCGGGGGGCTCAGTTGGTCAGAGCATCGTTCTGTACAGCAAAGAGTTGTGGGTTTGATCCCCACTCAGGGCACATACCTAGGCTAGGGGTCCGATCCCATAGTTGGGGCATGTACAGGAGGCAACCAATCGACGTTTCTCTCTCACATCAGTGTTTCTCTTCTCTCAAATCAATAAAAACATATTGTCAGGTGGGGGATTTTTTTAAAGAAAAGAGCAGGACATAGGCCATAGAAACTTAGGAGCAGACGACTCCATGCCATTTCTGCCTTCCAGGAGCTGACCCATATTCCAGGCCTGTCAGATAACCCAACTTCGCTCAGTCTCATGTTCTTAGAGCTGTTTCCGACCCGTCCCCGCAGACTCCCCACTGACGGAGGGTTTTAGAGTTTCCTTAGATTCTCAAAGCAGCTGATCCAGGAGTTCCGTTTAGCGTGTCTTCTCCCGGTCCTTCATCTAACGGTGGTGACACTGCAAGTCTCTTCACAACTAGGTTTATCTTGACCGCCGACTTTCCAAAATCAAGCATTGTGCTTTTTCAGGATGTGCACGTGAGTGGAAACATGACCAAGAAAGAGGGGGGAGTGATGGGAATGTGATTGGACAAGGGCTTATGGCAGCTCCTGAGCTACTGGAATGATCTCCCTCTTAGCCCAGGTAAGAGGGGTGTTAAGCATGTCATTTCTTTTACTAGGACTATTAATTTGTGAATTGCACATGTATAGTATGATACATATCAAAAATAAACAGTATCAATAGCAACAATAAAGAAATTTTTTAAAAGGAAGATGGGGAAGGAAGGAAGGGTAAATATCATCATTCATTCTTCCCTGTTTAGTAATAAATATCCATTCACTATGCACTATTTACAAATAGATTCTTAATCATCCTCTGTATGCCTTTTCTATATAAATCCCAGTTTCCTAAAGACCCAACATCCCTCTAGCCTCTTGGAAAATTTACCCTGCTGTATTTTAGTTCTGCTATTGAAATTTATATAGCCTGGCTAAATGCAGAGTAAAAGCATCTTTTAACATTTTGATGGAGAACATACTACACAGTCTTGCCTTACACTTTTATGTTTTCAAGGATGTGAATATATGAAGGGGGTTTATCAACTAGAGTTTCCATTTACATAAATTTAGTGTATCTACATATTTAATTTTAAAATATCTTTCAGTGAGACCCTTTAGAGTTGTTTCTGAGAGAGGAAAAGAAAGAACTCTAATCAGAGCCAGATTTACCACAAAATAGAGTGGAAGCCTGTCATTTATCTATATTAAATGTAGCTGGAACCTACATATTACTTAACTTTTGTCCAGATATTAAAACATTCCTCCAAAGTGTTCTTTAAAATACTTAACATGTCAGTGACTGCACTGAATAAATCTTTCTCATTGTCAAAGTACAAAATGCCCATGGAAATGAATCATTAATAGTTCAGTATCAATTTGTATAATCGGTTTATGTTCCTTCTAACAAGGAATTGGCAGAATTACGGACAAATCTTATCATCATCATTGTCTAGTATTAACTGATAGCCGAATATGGTCTCTATATTGTGCTAAGCTTTTGATCTACATTCTAATTAACTTTCAAAATAAACTTCAAAGGTAGGAGCTATTATTTTATCTCTCAGAGAAAAAAATTAAAGCCCAGAGACATGCATTATGTTAGTTGCTCACACCATAATAAGCCAATAGCAATACAAGGGTTTTTAATCAGATGTGGTTAGTTCTGAAGCTGTGAAAAGTTGGCATGAGTGCGGCCGTTTGCAGACAGAGTCAGGGAAGCCCTGCCAAGGGAACCGCATTGATGCCTCTCCCTCCTTGGGCCTTGGAATATTCGAACCGGGCAAAACAGCCCGCGGACTGGGCCAGAGCTGCACTGTCTTCCAAACGACTGTTTGCAAAGCTAACGGGAAAGCAGGCCTCCTGACTATGAGGACTGATAATTAAAGATACTCCTCAGAATCAATAACAGACACGCATAGCTAAAGAAAAACTGAGCTCATGACCGCCAAGGGAAGTTCCTTTTTCTATTCGCGTGTTGCTTCCCTTCCTTTTCTCATAAAACCCCTTGCCTTCACCCCGTAATCCGAGCACTATTTGGGTCTCTGGCAGAATCAGTGGTTCCTGAATAGCTATTCTTTGCTCACAAATCAATCCCCAAGGCCTCTCACTTGGCTTCTTATTTTTAGGTTAAACAAAGCCTGAGCTCTTTCCAGGGGAAGCAGGGAGGCTGGAAGAAACGGTTTCAGCATAAAATGGGCCGGGGTGAGGAGCCCTAATGAAGAGTTCGGACAGTGTCAGAGGTCTGTGCGTGGGAAACATGAGTGGGTGGTGCGGGGGAGCCTTGAGAAGTAGGGAGGGCAGAAAAGCAATTTAAAAAATGACACAGGTTTGCCCACAATCATCCCTACCAATAAAAACTGCAAGGTGTTTCTGTAATATTTTTCCAAATAATCATCAATTCTGAACTATTACCTTCTAACCCAGAGTCTCCCTGGCCTGGCTCTGTTTGGATAATGCAGACCTCACAAAACTCTCTCTCATTTTACACACGCAGGTAGGCTCTCGGGTGGTCCCTCACCCCTCTTCATCCAAGTTCGACACCAGGGAAAACAAGTTCATCATTCACATAAAGTAAATGTGCTCTGAAAACTACAGGCTCAGCTGGTTACCCGTGTGCATCTACTCAGGGCTATGCGTCCCATTCGAGGACCTGCTGGATCAAACCTCAGACACCGTTTGTTTCTCTCACTTGCACTTGAACGATACAGCTTTGACTTCTGATTGCGCTGTTTGCTCTGTCTACCGTTTGCCTCTCATTTGCAATGTTTCCCACGGGCCGGTTCTACTTTGTACTTCTCACTGCAGTCGGTTCAAATCTCCGCGAGGATTTCAGGACAGTCATTTGGGGTTTACAGCCGCACACCTTCCTCGGAGAGTTGAGTGCTGCCCGATCGCTTGAAAGCCTTTCTAATCCCTGTTTTTAGCTCACTAACATTCCTGCCAGCTGACCAGTCTCAAAGTCAGTGGCAGATGTGTGGAACGCATTAGCTCTAGGCCCAGCTCTGCATGATAAAATCCCTCTTTTTTTTTCTGTTGGAAGTGAAACACAATGACTGAAAAATAAGTCTAATAACAAAAGTTGCTATGTGCTTTCATGTTGCTCTGGTCTTATGTTCCCGAAAACCATTTTCTATAATATCACAAAATCCCCTCGATTCCAGGTGACACAGCCCACAGAGGGGGTCATGCAGTCACTTTCTACAAAAGGCTTTGTTTTTGAGACACAGTGATGTCTTTGAGCTTAATCTCTTCTTCAGAGGCATCCAGGAATGCTGAGTCACATCGAATGAGTCTACAGTAGCCAGCAGCAAGGCACGGAGCCCTCCAACAGAAAGTATTAGAACGAGACACTGAAACACACTCGAACCTGAGGGTAATGACCAATAAAACGGTGACAGTAACAGACCTAAAGTCTAAGTGTTGTCATGAAATTAGTCAAGATATATTTATCTGAATTAGCCTAAATTACAAAAAAAAAGTGCATTTTTACATTTTCAAAGAGGAAAGGCCATAGGAACTAACCTAGGAAAATATTTCTGATGCATTTTTAATAATACCGCAAAGAATTGAAGGACTTAACATTATAATGGAATGGTTCTATTGAAGGCTTCCAAAAATATTATGAAGTAGGTGGAAATTATTTCTGATATCCCACCCAACTTTCGTATCTTCTATGGCATTGTGGTAAGGGGTGAGTTCACGGAGTCAACTGCTTGGGATCAAATCCTGGCTTGTCCCTACACTGGCTGGGACTTTAGACAAGTTTCTCAGTCTTTGCCTGAGGTACACTCACTGCTATAGGGGTGGCAGAGCTGAAAACATGTGAGGATTTATACACACGTATACCTGCGCTCATGTTTTATCTATCTGCACACTCACATCTATGGGCTTACCCCAGTGTCCCAGACTGCACCCAACACCACGGGACCCGTCCTAGCTGTCACTCTTTCGTGTCTGGGCCCGTTCTCCAACAGTGAGAAGCATGCCTCCCACTATCTTCACGCAGCTGCTTACTTGTCCAGTGCTCCTCTATGTAGACGATCTCCAGACTCTGCCAGGTAACCGAGTCACGCAGGACCTCCCTGCCACGTCATCACGCCTGTCTCTACCGATGCCCTCCTCAAAGCAATGCAGAGACTCTTAGCTTCTTTTTACACCAGGAACTCCTTTGAGAAGCTGATACAACCTACCCACTCTTTCCCCAGAAAACGCAGGTAAGCCTATCTGCAAAAAAATTATTACAATTCCGAAATGTTCACACTACTAGCCTTATGACATCGACCCATTTCATTGTCTCTGAGACTCAGTCTTTTTAAGTGTCCATCAGTGGTGAAAATGATAGTCCCCTCAAAAGAAATGGTTTAAATAAGAAGTTGTATCTACCATGCTTTGAATACTGAGAGCAAAGTAATAATGATTGTGATTAGAATTATCTTCCCCAGTCAACTCTTGATCCACGTTACGAATGCCAATCAGTTGCTACGTACTTTCATGTTCTGACAATTCATTACTTCCTTCTCGATTTATTTACCTAGATTTCTGAGTCTCTGCTTCCTCTTCTGTAAAATGGTGGTAATGATACCTATCACTCAGGGAAGTTGTGAAAATCAGAGCTCGCATATGAGAAATAACGGGTAGATACAAATACGTTCCAAAGTGGTAATGGTCACTGACACTTCGTATTGCCCTGGCATTTTCTTAGCCCTGCAGATTTGTTTATTCCCCTCTTATGCTCTGAATGCATTTCTCCAGCTTTCTGGTAATTTAAGCCTCACCCATCCATCAACAGCCAGATCAATTCTATCTTATCCTCGATGCTTCTCTGGTCGTTCTGTACGAATTCTATTCTTTATAGGTCCCTCGTGTTCCTTTCTCCTACGCTCACCCCTCTGGCAGATGTATCTTGACTTCATAATTTAATTTAACTTTATTTACAAGGGTGAGATATAAGAATCATCCATTTCAATTGTCACATAATAGTTTTTACAGAAGATTAGCCAAAGGCAGTGTCCACTTTTATATCCATCACAACTTACGCAAAGATCAATGAGATAAATCTCAAGGTAGACTTAGTCAAAAGATTTACCTCTGGTAATGAAGTTACCAGTATGCTGTTTTTATATTGGAAGTGGTGTGGGATGGACAGTTGTGGGCTGTGTCAAGCAAGTTCAAATCCTAGCTTTGTCACTTCCTAGCCTGGTGAACTTGGATGATGCATTCAATCTCCTTGAGGCTCATGTTGCTACTCTGTAAACTGGGGATGATATACTTTCTTTAAAGATTTTATCAGAGATTAAATCAGAATGTACACACAAAGAACTTGACACAATTACAAGATAATAAAATACATCTGTTTCCCATATTTGCCTCTGATTTTTTCTGCCATTTCATTTATTTTTTCTCCTTAACTATTTTAACACTGAGAGCTAAGCTAGATATCTCTTTTTAAGTGACATAATATCTATTCTACATGGTTTTGTTCATTTTTTTCAAAAATGACATTTCAGTCTAACTTAGAATTTCTAAATATATAAAAGTAAAATGTTTATTTAGATAGATTAATTTTAATTTTTTAGAAAATAGCCAAATAATACATTTAATGTAATCTTTTTGCCTATAAACAAAAATCTAAGAATAAATTGAGACTTTTCAGGTAACAGTGGAATTTATTATCTTTTTTTCTTTCTCTTTTTATAGCAATAAGACCACTGAACATGAGATCTTAACAATTTTATAAGTGCAAAGTACAGTATTGTTAACAGTTGCATAGCAGGATCCTGGAATGTATCCATCTCTTATAACCAAAACTTCAGACCCTTGAAGAGATTCCCATTTTCTCTTCCCCCAGGCCCTAGTAAGCACATTCTACTGTTCTTATGTACTTGACTATTTTAGAAACCTTGTATAAGTGTAAGCATGCACTAACGTTCCTTCTGTGACTGGCTCATTCACTGAATACAATGGAGAACAGGTCAGTTTATTGATGCCTCGTTACCAAAACCACCCTCGATAAGCCAGGAGTCACACGGTCTAGGTTAGAATCATGCTGTCTGCAGTTACTGGGGGTTTAACTTTGGCCACATTAGTGAACCGCTCTGTGCCTCAGTTTCCTCAACCACAAAATGAGTAATGATAATGATGATAACAACAATAATAATAATAACAATGGCATCTACCTATTGTGTTTCTGTGAGAATAGTTCATTTTGCAAAGCGTGTCAAACAGTGCATGGCACAGACTTCCATAAACGCTGTGTACATTTTAGCGGTTAAAAAAATGCAGAACAATACTTCCTCACAGTTAGCCCACTGAAACAATATGCTGTGAAATGGTAGTGTATAACCAGTCAAACACCAAAACTGTGTCCATGCAAACAACAGCAGAGACGTTCTGAAGACGGTCGGATCCAGTACTGACCCCAATCGCCAGCCTGGCGCTGATGCAGGCGGGGAGGCCGCGGAGGGGGGGCAGCGGCTCTGTCTCTGCCCAGGCCTTGTCACAGGGCTGTGGCATTATGGGTCAGCGAAGCTCTCAGAACTGCATTATCCCAGCAATGCGGTCACCAGCGAAAACCTCGATTCCCAAACCTAAAGTCCGTTCAGTCGACTCCACAAAACCAAATCAAAGAGGTAAAATCATCATGGCCACCAGGCAACTATTTTGACTGATTCCTCTTTTCAGTTGGCTGTCTGGGCATTTTGTCTCGGATTTAGAGTAAACACTTAAGGAGAGAATACGGTACTTGCCTACCTCACCACTCACACTGATGGTGGCAGTCAGACAATCGAGGGCGAAAGACCCGTTCTGAGAGCAAATAGCTATCACTACAGGATGTGAGCTTTTTCGAAGACGAGCACAGCGTACAATTTTAGGGCCATGAACAAGTTTCAATTGCCACCTTCTCACGTGAGTGTGTATGTTTCAAAAGCACCTTGATCACAGAATATAATTTTTTAAAAAGACATTATCAAGGGCATTTGTGTTCCTTTGGATTACTTCCAAAGCTTCAGATGCAGTGTCTATCCAAATTGTTTGCCTTGTAAAGGGGAGAACAGCATTTCTCGACGGCTCGCTGCATATTTCGAAACAGTCTGTCAGATAATCAAGCCTGTAAATAAGACCTGGAAGCAGCTGGAACAACACTGGATTCCTCTTGGTAATTGGCATTCATGTCACCAGTGAGAAAAAAGCACTCTGTCTAAAATAATGTTGACTGATGAGACAAGGCATATCTTCCCACACAGAGCATGCATTTTCACAGGGAAAAAAGGGAAAAAAGCATTGTCCAGAGATATTTTAAATGTCATGACTATGTATTTTAACATCAAAGGGACCAGTGCCTTGAAATCTTAGCCAAAGGAGGCAAGATGTCAAACGTTTTTTGTAACCAATCATATTTTGGGGGACTGCACGTACCAGTGACTATATCATAAACAGTTCAAGTGCAAAGGGCTAAGTTTAGCACATTTATAAAACGTCTGCCTTTGAGCTAATTGCATGGCACTGCTCAGGGGCTGCGGTGGGAAATAGCCTGCTGGTTTCGACAGGATGTCTCTTCCCAGAAAGGAAAATAATGAGTGCATCAAGACAGTGCCTTGGAAAGTAGTAGAGGATGTGACAGTTAATCGGAATTATCTATAAAGTGGCCTTATTTGACATCCAACTTTATAAAAATCAACCATAAAGTGAAATATCATCATGAAATCAATTTGTGGTGCTGGTACATTACAGAAAAGACACGATCACTCTCATACATACAGAAAAAGATAAAATGTTACATCAGAAAATAATACCTAGTTGTAGAAACACCCCATTGAAGAAAATCTGTTTGCTAAATTTTAAAATTATTCCTTTCTCTTTGCCCTTGGCATTACAAGTAACCACAACTACCTTCAGTATTCATTTCTGTTAGTCTGAGGTGCTAACTTATAGGCCACGCTGATTTAAAAGAGAAGGCAGAACAAACAGCGCTACCATATAGTACAAGAAAATACCAAGAACACACATTTTTGGACAGTAAGTCTAAAATTATGATTTATAACTAAGAAATGCTGCTTTTAGCAATTTTTAAACCAACTCCATGTGGATCACGGAGTATAACACACAATCTAGATTTCTTTCACTCATTTATTCAGAGGATAACTATTGAGGACGTCAATGATTCATTGCGATCAATCCCTCAGCAGAGCAAGCAGCAAGGTACGTGGGCAGGTAAGGGGCTGGAGCGGCTTCACCACGCCTCCTACGGCCACTGCCTGGTGCCGCCAATCACTTACGCACGCTGCCAGGTTGGGGCGGCTCCTGTCTGCACGAGACGAAACAGGATCGGAGAGGCTCTCTGACTCCTTCCCTGGCTGGAAGCAAAGCCACCTCGGCACTGCTGCTAAGCACCTTCAGGTGCGGTGAGGGCAGAGCGCTGTGACTCCGAGGGAAGTATCATCTCTAAATTCATTGTTCAAGACTTGCTTTCAAGAATCAAAAGGAGAAATACCCTTGTATTTTTTTCCGTCCCTCCCCTCTGGTTTAATCAGCTTTGAAAACACAGCTGTTCAGGGCAGATTATGGGCCAAGAGTGAACTATTAGCCATTGGTTCCACAGGTGATTTTTTAAATCAAATGAACCATACACCATACCTGAGAAACCTCATGAACTCAGAGAACTAGCTACAAGACTTGTAGTTGCACTTTTACATGCGCTATTGGAAAAATATCATGGTTTCTATAAAGTCAACATTTAAAACTAGCTATGGTCGATAGGATCTACGATGACTTGTCCACAGGATTTTAGTTTGTAGAGGTGATAAACACACACACACACACACACACACACACACAATGGAATAAACACACACTGGAATATTACTCCGCCATAAAAAATAAACTATTGCCATTTGTAACAACATGAATAGACCTAGAGGGTACTGTGCTGTGTGAAATGAGTCACACAGAGAAGAACAAATACTACATGGTTTCCCTTATATATGGAATCAAAAAACAAAACAAAACAAATGATCAAACAAATAATAACGACAACAACAAAAACAGAAACAAACTGATAGACAGCAAAGTGGCAGTTGCCAGAGGGTAGGTGGGATGGGGGAGGCTGAAAAAGGTGAAGGGGAGTAAGAGGAAAAACTCCCAACTGGAAAACAAATAAGTCACGGGAATCTCAAGGAACGCACAGGAAATACCGTCAGTAACAGCGTAATAACTTTGTGCGGGGGACAGAGGGTTACTATTTGTGGTGATCCCCTTGTTGGGAATATAGATGTCGATTATGTTGTGCAGCCATACATGTTAACTACATCTTGATTATAAAAGTAAGTCTCTGAAAAAACATTTGAGTTTATGAAGCTCCCTGAAGAAAACACATGGAAATCAGAAGCTTTAGGATTAGAATCAGAGTGAAAGTGTGGTTTGAAGAGGAATTTTCATGAAACAAGCATAGCCAAATAGGTTCCTCTCCTCAAAGAACAAAACAGTACAACTTTTGGGGATAATGTCATCGCTCACGGGCCTTTGCTCTGTTAGCAATTTGTTTGCTACTGATCTACAAGGAATCCGAAGTCTTCCATACTTCTTCGTGCTCTCCAGAAATTTGCACATGAGAATTCCAAATACAAAATTAAATTTTAAAAAAAGAACTAGGATCAACAGCCCAGAATCAATGCAAAGTCTCCTTCATAGGTTATGGGGATGCCAACTGAGAAGTTCCCACAGCCCGATCCCCACTCCTTTGGAATACTGCAAAGATCAGTGATCTCTGGTTTTCAAACTGCACTCAATTCCAAAGAAGACATTTTATCAATCCTCCCTCCGTATAAAAGGCCTAGGGTAATTTCTGTGGCAGTGTAGCCCTTTGTGGTATGTGTGTACATTTCCATCTGAGGAATTTTTCTCTTATTTCATCTTTTCTCTGAATCACATTCTAATAATAATTTTTTAAAAAGACTGTTGGATCCTGCTAGCCTTCAAAAGTTCAACCTGATGTTCTCCCGAGAGACCCAGGCTTCTAATGACTATTCCTCTAGTCCTACAGATTTAAAAATATATTCATTTCTAAAGCTTTAACAGAACAGTTTCTTGTGATGACAACCCCCCAAAAGCAGCAAAACCTAATATTATTTTCATCTTGTTTAATCTTGGTAGGGCTTCATTCTACATGACAGGAAAATTACCTTCTTCCCTTTATTTTTTGACCAAATGAGAACAAAGAATAGATATTACCCATCTGAGCAACAGCCATTTTACATCCCATTTTCATTCCAAGGAGCCCTAACGAATTCTCTTTACTGAATTCATAGCTGATCAATTCCTGAGTCAGAGAAGCAGCTCCAAACTAGTTCTTTGACTTTCAATCGCCTCCCTAAATCTCCATTTTGATCATTTAGATGTATTTCCCCCCTCTCCCAGGAAGAAATGAGTTTTTTGGCACACAAAAATAATGGCATGCTTTATCCTAATAAAAGGAGTTTGCACTTTGGAGGCATGGGTATGATCATGATGGGGACTCAGAAATAATTCCTGCCCGGGTAAACAGCCAGCGCTTCCTCTATAGTCTCCTAACACTGTGAGCTCAGCCTTCGCAAAGACTGGAGCTCTCGATGCTGACAGAGACCGAGCAGTAGAAACTGGAAAAACTCTAACAGCAGTGGGGCTTTCTGCACTGTGCGTACGTTAAGATTAAAAATGCAGTTTTATCTCAGTGTGAGGCCAACGTTAATAACTAGTCCTATTCAAGAAAAGCTTCAAGAATTCTATAATTGAAAGTTGCCCAATTGTGCATGGACTAACCCAGCATTCGAGTAGCACAATTCATCTTCGTCAGTGCGTCACTTAAACAACAAAGTTTTAGCAGAGAAGCAAGTGCCTTGACTTTCTGTACCATCAGCTTTGATGCCCTGCGCGTGTTACTGCTTATGCAAACGATGCTACATGGGAACAGCATGGTGGCACATTCTGATTACAAAGTCAGGCAGGCAGAAAAATTCATTTATGGTTAAAAGAACAGCAAATGTTACAATACTCTCTCTTCAGGAAAACAATAATCATTTCACCTACAGCCAACTTAGCCATTGCCATGACATACGTTTTCTACAAGTTAATTTTTTATGCTTCTTTTGAATGATTTTTTTTACTACAACAATGCTTTTTCAGCTATCTTCATTTATGTTCTATTTTCTGATTATGGAGATCTTGCCTGTGAAAGTAATTATATTGGAATCGCACCTTCATTTTAAGAAATGAAAAATACAACTTCCATAATTTCATATTTAATGTAAATGATATAAACCCACCCCCAGCCATGATGCATGGGTATGAGTATTACAAAAACTTCTTTTGACTTTTGACTGATACCCCAGAGGAAAAAATAATAAACTAGGACCTCCCTTACTGTTTCTCATGGTAGGATTCAGCTTTGTATCTGCTTCTCTTTAATTCCCTTGGCAAATAATAAACCTGGTTTCTAGGGTCCTGTTGGCACAACTTGCAAGTCTCCATCAAGGAGAAGTCTGCATTCCATGCAAGAAGTGTCTGCGTTCGTGGCATCACTGGATGCCTCTTCTTCAATTATTTGAGATTATTCTGAAGCTGTTGCCCATCTGACAGGCTTAGATGTATTATACACGCATGTCCAAGTTTGGTCAATTTAATATATTTTTAAGTGCAATGGGACCGGCCAACTCAAACATACAGGCTAGTGTCCAACCCTGTCACAAGCATTTCTTGAGCAAAAAGTTCCTTGTTAGCTATTGAAGTGCAAGGCACAGCCTGGAATCTTGGCGTAGCTGCCCTCCTGCCCATCTGTCATCATTAGTTTGCCTATTTACTTTGTGATCTGCCAGGATACACTATGGACAGGAGCCAACGAAGGTCGGAATGAGGGACTTAGCTTTCAAGACATTCATCCAAGTTTATCTTCCCCTGTAAAATGTTTTAAACAAAAAGAAAATCACTGAGGACCATTACTTGAGTTGTTTTTTTTTCTTTTAAGTACCCTTACAATGGTTATCTTCCAAGAGTAAAATTGGCTTGAATATTTAGTTGGGTGAGATTCATATCACATAATCAGATTTATAATTTCTGTTGCCAAGTCCCAGACTGTAGTATGCAATAATTTTTTTGTTTGCTGTTCTTCACTAGAAATTATATCCAAGGGCAGCTTAGGTAGTAGTTAGGGATATTCAGTTTAAGAAGAGAATGCGTAGATGCTGAGACATCTATGTTAGCACAGGGAGTCTGCATCAAGACAGTGAAAGACCTCTAGAAAAGTAAGAAGGTGGTGGAGAGAGTCAGAAACCTACAGTCCAGGAATAAAACTGAAGTAGGAGCAAAAGGTGAGAATGCAGGCACCTCATTTCAGAGCCCAAAGATAGCAAGCTGGGGCTTATCTAGGTGAATTTTTCCTAAATCTGTTTCCATTTTGGAGCTTCGGATGCATAGTTATTTAAACTGACATTACTGCTCCCAACAGATAGGTTAGTTTATCAATCAAATTTATCCAAACCTTATAAAATTCCAGAAGCAAAATTCCATTGGTTTGATGCAATCTACATAACGAACCAATGGCTGAGCATATGCAGAGTTTTTCCTGGTTTTAGTACTGCTAAGGCTGATGTACACAGCATTAAACTGTGGGAAAGCTTTCTAGGAGGTGGACACAAATGAACAAAGATGCGGGAGGCTGTGTGTTTTACCTTCAAGAGTCAAATGTTGACTTCACAGAGAAAAATGATGCCCTTGTTGATATCTGCTGTCACTCCCCATCCATAAGTGTATGCCAAAACATTAAAATCTCCCCTTGAACTTACAGAAAAGTTATACCAGGATTGGTTATTATTCTCAGCAAGGAAGGTCAAGTCGAACCGGAAAAGAAAGGTATTCTCTCTAGTGACCACTTACCCTCAGGTTCAATGCCCAACACTAATTTCTGCATACTGTGCTAAAGCAGATGCTATGGACTAAGTGTTTGTGCCCGCCCCCAAATTCATATATTGAAATCTTACCTCCCTCCTTGTGATGCTGTCAGGAGAGGAAACTTTTGGGGGTGATTAGGTCATGAGAGTTTAGTGCTCGTGGGTGAATTCTGCCCCTGCAGAAGACTGCATCTGTGAACATGGGAGCAGCTCCCAGCAGACACAGAATCTGCAGGCACCTCAGTCTTGGACTTTGCAGCCTCCAGACCTGTGAGAAGTAAATTTCTGTTGCTTATAAGAAACTCAATCTATAATGTTTTGTTACAGCAACCTGAGCAGGCTAAGATAGTAGATGATTTCAATGTGGGGTCCCAAAGGGTCTGTTTTTATGAATTTTATCCTATACATTAAAAAAATGCGCACACACGCACTGTTCTATATACTCTGGTTTCTCTTCAGTTTGCATAAATCTTTTGCCTAAAAAAAAACAAACATTATTCTGAAACAGAGTCCATAGCCTTTCTGAGAATGCCAAGGGGCTCTAAGACACATCAAAGGCTTGGAGACAAGTTCTAGAGGCTCCATTGGTGAATGTCAGCAACTTGGTGTTTAAGATGTTTACTTGATGCGAAAACAATAGGACAGACCAAGGGCAACAAGCAGTCCGCTGTGTTGGCATCAACAGATACACATCACTCAGAACCAACATGGACTAAGCACTTCCTTTTTTGATCAGGGGCCCATCACTGAATTCAGTTTCTAACACCCTGAAAACAAGGAAAATAAACACACGAGCAAGCAAACCAATGCCATCTAGTCTCCCGGGTCACAGCTGAATCATGCCATAAATAATCTCACGGAGGGTTTGAACTGTCTGCTTGTGGAGACCCTAAAGGAGATTAATTGATAATTTCCAGGTACTTGTAG
>CM052546.1:88131467-88142936 GCA_028533065.1 Trachops cirrhosus | reverse complement strand
TTCAGTTTCTAACACCCTGAAAACAAGGAAAATAAACACACGAGCAAGCAAACCAATGCCATCTAGTCTCCCGGGTCACAGCTGAATCATGCCATAAATAATCTCACGGAGGGTTTGAACTGTCTGCTTGTGGAGACCCTAAAGGAGATTAATTGATAATTTCCAGGTACTTGTAGCCATCAGACTTGTTAAGGAGGGAAAATTAACAACATATATTCACCTAACAAATGAGTTCATGTGTTGGAGACAACTTAACTTGTTAGACGATTTTCTTTCACAAGTTATGGGAATGGGGTTCGCCATTCTGTGCCCTGTTTCCTAGTTTACGGGTCTTTCATCGTTCATTTTACTGCTACTTAAAATTCTGTCCTAAGAAACAGTTGGCCCCTATTTTAAGAAAGAATCTGTTTATGGTTTGGTGTCTCTCAGGCTACAATGCACGCTTTCACACCTTTAAAAATACATCATCCTACTTCACTTTCCGAGGAGTCGGAATTCATCTTTATCTCCCATTACAGGCAATGACTTCAATTTACAAGATGTCTAATGGAAATCCGTTTTCATTTTTCAGAACAGAAAAGATCGGCTTTATGGTATAAGTTTTAAATCCCTAGAAAACTTCGCCAAGGTCAACAGTCTTACATAAAAGTGATATGTATGGTCTTTTAGGAGTTAAAACAAATCTAAATAAGCTGTACTCAAATAGGGTGAACTATTTTTATGCCACAAAGCTCCACTGGCCGTCACTCAACTATCTTTCTGAGGGTGAGTACCTCTTCGGTGTCCCATTTGTCACGGCACTAATCCAATACAGCACTGTAAGTGGATGGTGACGGGGGTGGCGGAGAATGCTGCACAGCTAATCCCTCCTTGGAGGTAATTATGTTGTCCAGCTTGCAGGTAATAAGAATATTTTCTGAACTTTGAACATATTGTGACATGGATTGTAGAGGTTTGTGTTTTTTGGTCTATTTTTTTTGCCAACTTTTTCAACCAACGTTATTTTTACAAGTGAAGTTCCACACAATCAACAAATCACAGAGCTAATCCTGAGGATGTGTTTGGAAACATAAAATTAAAAAGCCAGCGTGAAATGATTGATGGCTGAACTTGGAAGAATAAAATATTCTGTCTGCCAGGCTTAAAAGAAATCTATGGCTAATACTATAGGGTATAGTCCGCAACTAAAGTCAGTAGTCAGCAAAGTTCCCTGCTATGGGAAGTGGGAAACCTGTAAAGAGTTGTCTTTTTTCCATAAATTATCTCATATAATAATTTTTGCTTTTTGTAAATTGTTGGAGTCTCTATTGATATGACCTCTCCACCACAAGAATTCAGAAATAAGGAAAATCCCATTACTGAATATTTCTTTTTTAAAAGATTTTATTTATTTATTTTTAGAAAGAGGGGAAAGGAGGGAGGAAGAGAGGGACAGAAGCATCAATGTGTGGTTGACTCTTGCGCGCGCCCCCTACTGGAGACCTGGCCCACAACCCATGCATGTGCCCTGACTGGGAATCGAGCCGGCAACACTTTGGTTTGCAGGCCAGCGCTCAACCCACTGAGCCACACCAGCCAGGCCCATTACTAAACATTTCAACATGGAAAGAGAAGATACGGAACCAGCTTGTGAGAAATTACTGTTACAGCACATGCTGTCCTTGGGGTGTGGGTGATCAGCACACAGCCCATTTTTTCCAGTAGCCCAGGCCAAGGACCTTGCAGTCAACACCTCCTCTTCCTTGTATTTATATTTTACCTCCAATCTCTCAACAAATCCAACTAGCCGTATATTCCAAATCTGTTACCACCTCTACTCACTCCAATCATTTCCAAGGAATAAATTTTTTTGCTGGGATTGTTTCAATGCCCTCTTGAGTGGTCTTTCCGACCCTACCTAACGTCTCCTCAATATGTCATTGACACAGCAACCACAGTGATACCGCTAAAGTGTGTATTAGACCACATGCTCCCCTTCTTGAACCCCTGCAAAGGCTGCCACGTCCCTGACTGGAGAAATCGACATCTTTCGAATGACTCACATGGCCCAGAAGAGTCTCACGCCCACCACACCTGCTTATGACCCCACTACCGGTTCCCGTCACATCTGCTGTCACTCGTCTCCTTGCTCACTGTACTCTGGACACACTGACCTTTTTGTTCTTTATAAAATCCAAAGGCCAGGCCCTATGTCACAAACGTATTGGGTAAGCCAAAAATGTCCATTTTGGTTTTTTCCATAAAATAAAAGATACATTTTTCATTCGCACCAATAACTTGATTGATTTGGATATTTTGAGGATGTCGGCTATCTCCCATGTAGTATAATGTTGATTGTTCTTAATTAATGTGTCAATTTGATCACTATCAACTTCAACTGGTCTACCTGAATGTGGACCATCATCCATTGAGAAATCTCCAGCACAAAACTTTCCAAACAAGCTTTGACACATTCTATCAGTCACAGCACCATCTCCACGCACTGCACAAATATTTTTTTGAGTTTCAGTTGCTTTTTTGCCTGTCTTGAAATAATAAAGTATAATATGCCAAAAACGTGGCATATTTTCTTCAATATTCAATATTAAAATGGCTACACAAAAATTCACCAATTTCGACAAATTTTTTAAATGCACGCTGACATGACAGCTGTCACAACACAATCTAACAAAATTGTTTCAAGTGAGGTTAAAAACAACTAAGTGCTACTAGAGCCTCCTAGGGAAAAACTAAATGAACTTTTAGTGGACCCCATAGCACTTCCTGTCCCCCATGCCTGGAGCACTTCTCCCCATTTAGATTCCCAGCACGTCCCCCTTTCTTTCGATTTTGATTCAAAGGCCCTCTTCTCAGCATGGGCTTCCCTAATGACCCAGTTAAAATGACATCACTAACCCCCCTTGACCTCATCTCCCCAGTACGCCATTCATCTTCTTGATTGATTTGTCTCCATGGCACTCTCCATCTGACCTACTACCTATTTTATTTATTTCGTTTACTATCATTTCTCCATGTTAGAAAGATCCTTCAGGATACAAACACCGTCTATTTTGTTCATTGTGGTATCCGAGTACTAAGACAGCACCTTGCACAAAGTAGAAGCCCTAGAATTATTTGCTAAATAAATAAATAAATGTGTTAGTCATCGTAGGAAGATTTAGAAAGGAACAAATAGGCAAATCCCTTGAAGATATAATACAGCTTCTATATGAAGACAAGCGCAAATGTAATAAATCTGCATAACAGAAGAGAGGCTATGCCAAGGGAAATCAAGGTGAGGGATAAAGACTCAGTGACACAAATGTGCCAGTGCCCTCTGCCTATGAGGGAACCTTTGTGAGGGGTCCCAGCCCCCGGGGCCGCCATGAACTAGAAGAGTCCGGCTGCCTTAGCTTGTTGTCATCAACGTTCAATTCTTCTGATGACCCTGGTTCTACTTCCCTCTTCACCCACCGGCCGTGGACTCCCCCATCAGTCTGCTCGCATGGTTAAAATGATCACAGAGAGGGGCAACAGAGTCAGATTTGCCTTCCTGTGTCATAAACACAGGGAGAGAACACACCAGGTGGAATCTGAGGAATTGGTCTATGACATTAATAAACCTAAATCTTCCTTTATTCCTTCATTCAGTAAACTTCCTGGTGTTGGGTGGACAACCAACCCAGGTTGCCCGCGACTAGGGGGTTCTCGAGATGTGGGACCTTCTGTGCTAAAATTAAGAAAGCCCTGGGCAGGCCTGGACAGGTTGGCCACCTACTACATGTTGGACTGTGATAAATACTAGGAATTTTTAAATATATATTATATAGCCCCTTCTTTGGATATCTGAGAAATCTCTTTATATCTTACGTTTGCCGATAAAAATTAATTTTTATTTCTTTGTCTTCAGCATGTTAGTTAAACTCAACAAATGTTCACCTACAATGCCTGCTTTGTGCAAGCATTTTGGTATGAGTAACTCAGCTCCAAATGAAAAAATTTAGACACTACCTGGAGAAACAGTACTTTAAAAGACATGGTAAATTCAGTTTGGTATAAAAAAGGATTTATTGAGCATATACTACTTGTCAGACAAGGTTTTGAGTGCTAGGAGCACATATGATATATTTTAAAATGTGGGTACAGCGTAGCAGTCTCTAAACGGCTTCTTAGCTCCAGTTTAAATTTGGTCTGGGTCTATTTCTAGGACATCTGTCCATCAGAATACATTCTCAAGGGACAATAAATGCTGTGTTTTTCAGACTATAAGACACACTCCCCCCCGCACCCAAATTTGGGAGGAAAATGCAGTGGCGACCCTACTCCTGCCTCCTGTGACCCCCCTCCACTGGTACCCCCCCACAGCCAACCAGGTAAGCTACATTTGGACTGTAAGACTCACCCCCTTTTCCTCTCAAATTTGGGGGGAATACGTCTTATAGCTCAAAAAACTACAGTAATTTTCCAATTGAAGATGTAACTCTTACCCTTCAGGCCTTTTGGGAGCTAGAAGAAATCAGCCACTGTCTGCTTTTCTGAGTATCCAAAGAAAGAGTCTAATGTCTCTAGTTTTAGGTGCAATCACAGACCTCTCGCTGCGTCCATTTGTTTCAGAGAGGAAGAGAGAACTATTTTTACTGTCAACATTGGAGAGCCAAGTCACCTACAGAGAGACAGCTCACACCCCACAGTCACAGCCAGACATCAGAAAGGCTGCTTCCCCGATGGTGTGTAGTTCTCTCGAATCTCCGCAGCAGCCATTGGGGATGCTCGATTGCTATCGTGCATTCCGACTGGCCTTTGATGGAAATCATCTTTGTTCAGCCACATTACTTTCCCATTATCTTTGGGTGAGACATGAGAGCTAAGGTCTAAACAAAAAAGCCGGACTGTCACATGCCTTCACTTATCCCAGCAGTTAAAGACCTGACGCTATCTCCCTCGGCAACAAGCCTCCGGCAGCAGGCTTCATGCATTGAGCGAGAAGGATGCCCATGCAGACTTCAGGCTGAAGCGCTTCATCCCACAGGCCGCTAGGGTTGACCCAGGGACGATCATCTTTAAAGCTAGTAGCTATCCCACAATTATCCCCTCCCCGTTTCTTTCAGCTGCTTCTTCAAATACTACATTCCCAGTCGTGGCTATCCCTGATTCCAAGCCTTGCAGAAGGCTTCAGTCAGCAAATTTGGGGGCTGGTCACCATGGTGACGCTAGAATCTTACCCAGCTTAATTTAAGCCTCCAGTTGGAAATGGGGTAGACGGCACAGAGAGACAGCACGTTGAGCAGAATTAAGGAATTTAAATACCATTAAAGCTCAGATGAGCCCCCTCAAACGCACACCACTGTCCGGAGGGGAACTTTCATCGTCCCTCACTCACTGATCGAGGCTTTAAGCGGCCACCACGTGGAAAGGGACACTAGAGTGGGGTCTTCGTCTGTCTGAGCTGCTGTGACAATATGCCGCCATCTGGTGGCTTAAACAACGGAAATTTACTCCCCGCCCCCCTCCCCATTCTGGAGCTGGAAGGCTGAAGTTAAGGGACCAGTGTGGTTGGTGAGGGCCCCCTTCAGGACTGCAAACTGCTGACTTCTCACTGTGTCCTCACCCACACGGTGGGACAAGAAAGGGGTCTCTACGAGGTCTCTTTAATAAGAACACTAATCCCATCATGAAGGTTCTGTCCTCATGACCTAAGCTTCTCAAAAATCCCACCTCCTTAGACCTTCATGTTGGGCATTAAGCTCCAACATATAAATTTGCAGGGAGAGGGGAGGCCATAGCCTACGGTTAGGATGAAAGCCAGCAGTCTCTTTGTATTGGGCATATATTCCGCCACCTGTTAACTCCAGACCTTGACCCATCACACTGGGGATGTTCTGGCCTTCCCCAGCAACGTAGCTTATCAGCTTTTTACCCCAACTATGCACCTGAGCAGCACCGATGAAATCAGCCTAGCTGCAGTAATCTTTCTTTCAAAGTGGGCACATGATGGATGGATGGATGAGTGGGTGGGTGCGTGGATGGATGGGTGAGTGGGTAGATGGATGGATGGGAGATATTCAGGCTTGAACTACCATTTATGGGATAATCTCTGTTTTGTTTCTGCTGCTATTATAGCCCTAATTATCCCTGGGATGATAGATCATTGACTCAATGAATAAAGGAAATCAATAGGGCAAATGTATATAAACTGTTATTAAACCCTCTATGTCCATTTTCCTTTGTTTCCTCGTGTGTGTCTATTCCTCATTCAAGACCCAGTTTAATAATCTCTCCTTTATCAAGTCCTCCTGCTGATTTCATCGTGACCCCCTCTATTTTAAAACCATACTATGCACACACCGGTAGCTGCAGGGATCACACTAGTACTTTCACAAGTCCCACTACACTGCCGACGCCTGAGGGACTGTAGCTCATGCAGGTACGGGCTTCCCGTGCTGCCCCCCCAACAGCAGCACAGGGCCGCTGCACCCCTCTGACCTCGCTAGAGGAGACTCGCTTCCAGATAAGAATATATCCTCGATCCCTGAAATAATTCGGAGCACGCTTTGGTTGCTAAATTATGACCACCTAGCTGCTTAATCAGAGCCTCCTGACCTCGATCTTGCTGCCCTTTGGACGCATGATCGCTCAGAACTGCTGCTACGGAAGTGTTTTGGAGGTCTACCGAAGTGCTTTCTTGCATTTTTTTAATAATCATTTTTAAACTTACTTCTTTTCTGCTGTGTCCTAAGTGATGGTTTTTTGTCACTTATTGTCAGTGTGCCTGTTCTTAGGACATCGCCCATCCCCAAGTTTCTTCAAATGAGCTGCCTCTATTCTTCTGCAGCTTATGAAGCCAGAAGACTCAAGTCACTAGGAGCGCACCTAGACGAGTAGAGGTTGGAGGGAGAGACCAGGGGACTTTCTGACAAGTCAATTACATGACACTGAGACTTGCATGTTCGCTGTTCTAAGACTTCTAAAACATTATTTTTAACCTCATGCCTCAAGTCAATTCTGGATGAGTGAAGTCCCTCAGAAAAGTGGAGGCTTAACACAGATCTAGTGAACTTGAATGTGATAGTAAAAAAAAAAATTAAATAATAAAAAAACACTAAAAACAAGCCCCAAAATTTCCCACCGATAAAACTACTTCGAAAAAAATGTGAATCAGTGGAACCTGAAGCAATAGATAGAATCCCCCCCTTAAAGCCTGGCACCCTTCAGCTCGACTTTATTTATAGTTTGCATCTAAAATAACACCTTTGGCGCACACATGCACGTATCTGTGCGTCTCTATCGTACGTTCTGAAGGGGCAAGCGCAGGTGTGCAGTCGCGCAGATCTGCCGCGTTGCTGCGAGAGGAAATTAGTGAGAAGGGAGAGCTGCAGGAACTGCTGAGGACAAACAGCCAGCGAGGCGGCCTAGGAACTGTGACATCCTTGCTGGAGAAAACCGTACAATGCGCGTTTTCTTCAGTTCATTAAACATTATTGGAAATTATCTTTTTACATCAGAGGAGGCATTTGTTTCATGATCTGTTGAAAAACTTCTATGAGACATTTAAGCTTATTAACTTTTCTTAATTCCTATGAAATTAACTCAAATTTTAAGCAGCAAAATGCTCAGATGTTATTCTGTACATGTTTTCCAATACAAACCAAAGTGCCACTTTATGGTTTAGCACAGTCTAATTTTCGTCACTGCAAAGTACACATAAAAATTGTGACAGCATGATAAAAAAGATTTGTTGTCTGCAACTGTCTTTTAAAAACATTAACTAATATTTTTAGTGCCTGATTTAAGATACATTGAATTTTCATAACAGAATCTATGCTGAGATTTTTCTCTAGAATTAAAGATTAAATCTTGTTTTGCATACTACAGACATTGCTGGTTCTCATTAGTACAATTAAGGATTTATCCGCATATGGTGGTTTCACTGTGCATGATTCACATTTTAAGCAAGTACCAGATTCTTCAGTGCTTGATGTTTTATTGCTATAATTTAACAACTGCCATTTCAAATAAAGTAGAAATCCTACAAAAATCTAATGGACATTTGTCAACAATTATATTAGAAAATAAGCTAGCTGTCTAAATTTTACTAGAATGCCTAAAAAAATTAAAAAGCAATTAGCAGGCATTTCAACAATCACCAATGAATAAAGTTACCTGCCAGCTAGCAGCAGCTACGAGGGAGAGGAGCCGTTTATGCTGTGGATATTATTGCCTACAATTTCAGTAAATGTCTTTGAAGACTTTATGATGTTACTTCTTGCCTTTGGTATTCCTGTTTTTACTGGGGTTTCTCAGGTTTTGTGTGGGTGTGTGTGTGTTTTGGCTTTGAAGGCATACTGACATCATAAAATAGAATCTCCAATCCATTTGTCTCGCTTCTATATTCCATCAGGCATTTGTTTTGTTTTGTTTTCTTTCCTTTTAGCTAGAACCTTGCTCTTCAAAAATATAGTTCGTGAACTAGAAGAATTAGAATAACCCAGAAGCTTCTTGGGGACACAGAATCAACTGCAGGCCCACTGAATCAGAATGCGCCCTTTAATGAGATCTCCAGGTGACTCGTTTGCACACGAAAGCAGCACTATCCTAGGGCACACGCACTCCAGGTGCGTGCTGCTGCGCTCTGTGAGGTGAGCATTCAGTACTGAACCTGGGGACTGTTGCGACTGATCTTTTAAATGGAAAGAAAAGAATCATATCAAAATGATTGTGTTCACTTAGAAAGCTACCTTCATGTTGGCAAACACACATCCCTCAAACATTTTTTTTGCAATAAGTAACACAAAAGTAAATAAAACAATTTTAAGGTTGGTGGGGCATTAAAATTCTTATTCCAAGTGTCACTTACTGTATTCAGCAGATCTTCATTCAGACAGCAGTGCCAGGCACCGCGGCGATGGGAAAGGACTCGGAAAGCAAAAATGGCAAAGAACCGTCAAAGCCCGCAGGTGGATTGTTTCATTGTGGGCGGGGGGGAAATACAGACTGATAAGCAGGTGTTCATAATAAATAAAATGTATAATCGCAACCAGTACAAGTGCATACAGCAAGATACCGTATTCTCCAATATTGATCATTTCTCCACCATGTGCACCAGGGAAATTTTAGATTAGTATATGTATCAAAAGTACAAAGAGAAAGAAACAACAGACAGTTGTTGTCCTGGTTGTTTGCTGCTTTAGGTGCCGACTATTTCTATTCACAGAGAAGAGAAATGAAAGCGAAGGCGGGGAGCAGGCCCCAGAGATGACTGGATTTCAGTAGACCAAGAAGAACAGAGTGGGGGCAGAGAGCCTTCCGCAGCCCGGCACCCTCCGGACGGGAAGGAGTGAGGACTGACCTGTGATCTCAGGGAGACAGAGGGAGGAGGTCTGAACGAGGGGGCAATGGGGGAAGGTGGTCAGCGTAAGAAAGGCAGAACACCATTCACATCCAACACCTGGCGGCTGAGCGGACACCCAAACCTGGGGACCCCCGAGGAGCTGGTCTTCCAGGGCCTGTTAGGGGAGGCGCCTCCATCAACGGCTACTACGAGTGACCCTAAGTTTGGCTGAGCATCACGCTGACACCTTCCTTTTTGATGGCTCAGTGTCACCACACAACCACACAAACCAACAAATAATTAAACAGCAACAACAGAAAGAGGATGGATCACAACACCCAGCGCTGTGGCCCCCCAAAGCGGCCACAGAAAAGCCTGTAACTTGGCTCCAAGGTGAAACTGAACAACCTGTACAGTGCTTACCATGTGCTGGACAATGGGAACAGCACCACGTTTCACACTCACTGCCTCCCTGTAACGTAGGCATTTGTGTCATGAGCCTCGTTTGAAGAAACGCGGAAACTGATGCTCAGGGAAATAGTCACTTGCTTGCTCCTGAATGCACTGAATTCAGATCTAGCAAGTTACAAGCCCATCGTCTGTGTGATTCCATAAATGTGCATTTAACCCCTATGTTATAGAAGTATATCGTAAGAAAGACACGCATTATTGGGATGGTATTATGCAAAATGCTTATCTAATTCTGACCCGGGGAGAGAGGTGAAATCTGTGCTCAGTCTTCAGGATAAGGAGGAGGTGAATGAGGCAGTGACAGGCATTTCGACAAGTGGAGAAGCATGAACTCAAGCTCCACAGTGGGAAACGACCTAGCCCATGAGGGTAGAGGAGGGAGTAGATGAGCATTCGGTGTGGCTGGAGCACAGAGCGACAGGCAGAGGGCGCTCACAGTGGTCAGGGGTGGACCTCTGTATGGCACTGAAATACTGTGAACCTTAAACATTTCAACCAGCAGCCTTTGACCCAGGAAAATAAGAGGTAAAAATATTAAATGTTTCAAATACGGTAATATGACTTAGGAGGCTGTAACAATTAGAATGCAATATCAGAGATTAAAACACTAGGCATGGTTCTAGACAGCACATTTGGAATACTAAGCATGATTTCCTTCACACCGACTAGTTTCATTACTTGCTGTTCCCATCCCACCCCTGCCTCTGAAGTGTTTCTGCTGCTAGTCTTATCCCTGATGCATTACAGGGGATGCTGGTTACACGCAATGAAAATAGTAATTGTTCAACATGATTGAACAATTTTTTTCCAGAAAAGGAAGTGAAAATGGCCATAAATGTATAAAAGTATGCTTAATCTCATTCATATTAAGAGAAATATAAATACAAACTAAAAGTGATGTAGGGTATTCTTTTACCCTATCAAATGGCAAACATCACAGACATGCGTTGCTGGTGGCCAACTTGACAAAGTCTGTCATTATTTAAAATTCACACGTCCTTTGACCCAGTAATTCCACATCTAGTAGTTTATTCAGAAGATGTACTCAAATGTGTGTGAAATGACACATATTCGAGAACCGTTTCATCTTTAGACAGTGACTGTCTCCCTGCCCTATGCCCCATGCCCCATACCTTGCTTTCTGAATCCCTCTGGTTCCTCTTTCTCTGTCTTCTCATCTTGCTGTAGCAAAGCCTCCAATATACTCATAAGACAGATAGAAAGGAACCACTACTTACATGTTTTAAATGTCCTTATCCTACGCTCACGATTATGCTAGTTTAGCTGGGTATAGAATTGTAGGTTGTGAAAAACTGCGCTTTGTCTTTCAGCTTCCAGTGTTGAAATCGGAGCCTTGTAGGTCTGTTTTTCTCTTCTAAAAAAATTTCAGAATCTCTTCCCTTTTTTTTTTATTCTGGAGAAATTTCACAATGTTGTGCTGTGCTGATTTTGTTATTATTTACTTCATATTCAGTGAGCCCTTTCAATCTGAAAACTTTAGTCCTGAAGAATACGGTTCATGTTATTTCTTTTTTTTCCCACATTTTTCACTGTTGCTCAAGTACAATTGTCTCCATTTCCCCCCTCTACCATTCCCTCCCCCACCAGCCATCCCCACTTCCCACCCTTGACCCTAACTCCTTTGATTTTGTCCATGTGTCCTTTATACATGTTCCTGAAAACCCTTTTGC
>CM052546.1:88115584-88131367 GCA_028533065.1 Trachops cirrhosus | reverse complement strand
GCTCTCTAGAAGTTCTATTAAACAAGCAGGAATGATCTAATGTGTTTACTCTTTTTCTAATTACTAGCAAGACCACACTGTTCTAAGCATGTTATATTTATTAACTCATTTAATTATCATAAAAATACTATAAAAATTATTATTTCATTATACGGTAAAGAAAACTGAGGAAGAAAGAGGGGAGATAGCCTAAAGTTGCTCAGAGCTACCCTCTTAACCATTTTTCTTCTTTGGGGAGAAAGTGTTTCAACGTGCTTTACAAATCTTCAGTTGATTTTTTTTCTGCTATAATACTGTATTGAGAGAAAGCACAGTCTGCCACACCAAAATAAGACTTTTGGAGATATTATTTATTTAAAATGGGTTAATTTTTAATAAGCAAAAGACTCAAGAAGAGCCTCTTACTTTCCCCTTACCTGCTTAAAAGTAGGAGAGTCCCAACTTTAAATGAGAAAGTAAGGTTCTGAGAGGACAAATGAGTGGTCCAAGCTCACAGAATTAACCCGGGCTTGGAATATCCTGAGTTTTTCTGACCCAAACCTATGCTCAGATCACAGTGCCACCTCAACTCATGAGTCAGGAATGAAACTCAATTCAATACGGTTGCCTTTTCTTTATACACAGGGTCACCCGACGCATAGAGGATGTGCCCACGGCTCGGAAACAAGCTGGCAGAAAGGAGGGTTAGCACCATCAGCAGGTCCATTTATGCATCCATTCATTTTTAAGGACCCCTATGTCCTGGCCAGACACACTTAAATACAATAGTCCTACAGCAATAAACTGTATCTCACCCAAATTCCTTCTTTAATTTAAACCCATTTATTCTTCTTTTAATCTCAAGAGAAAAGGGAACTATCTAATAATCTCTTTTCTTTTAATAAGACTGCCACACTTTTGAAAAATTGTAATTTATAGAGTGCCTTACAGAGTATCAAAAAAGAAAAGAAATCTCTCTGTACAGCATTGGCCAGCCTTTTATTATTAATGTATTCATTCCTTATTGGATTTGTACTGTATCTTTCCCCTAAAGAGCTCAAGGTTCTGTGTGACGACTTTTAAGCAGCAAACATTATTTTAATATAATGAGTCTGGCTCTGTCTCCTCCATAAAGAATGCGGAATATCATGCACTCAGCCAGATCACTAGTCCTACGCGAGCCCACCCACTTTGTACAGGCGGAGCGCCCAAAGAGGGTCACTGCCACCGGGAACAGGAGCAGAGCCAGGAGCGGAGCCAGAGCAGGGAGTTTTCACTGAAAGGCCCCCACATAAGAGGGAAGACAGAACCTCTGCTTCCCCACCAGGCTCGTCTGTGGCAGTGTCAGGGACGGTGGGTGGCTGGGGAGATCCCACTCGTGGGAAGAAACGAGAACAGCTGGAGAGGGAAGACTGCAGAGGCAATGCCGTGGGAATGGCGGATCTGCCAGGGAAGACAATTCATAGGGAAGAGAGGTGACAGCCGAAAGCCGGTGAAGTCAGCAGCCCAGGATGGGGAACCAGGGTGGGGAACCAGGGTGGGGAACGAGGGTGGGGAACGAGGGTGGGGAACCAGGGTGGGGAACCAGGGTGGGGAACCAGGATGGGGAACCAGGATGGGGAACCAGGATGGGGACCCGGGTGGGGAACCAGGATGGGGAACCAGGGTGGGGAACCAGGATGGGGAACCAGGATGGGGAACCAGGGTGGGGAACCAGGGTGGGGAACCAGGATGGGGAACCAGGGTGGAGAACCAGGATGGGGAACCAGGATGGGGAACCAGGATGGGGAACCAGGATGGGGAACCAGGATGGGGACCCGGGTGGGGAACCAGGATGGGGAACCAGGGTGGGGAACCAGGGTGGGGAACCAGGGTGGGGAACCAGGGTGGGGAAGGAGGCAACTGCAGGTCGTCCTGACCTTGAAGTTGATGCTGCCACTGTTCATGAATACGGTCATCAACAGACAATGGGATAAACTACGCTAGAGTGGTTCTTACGAACACATTTCTTCCCACAAGCTTTACTCCAAACACACGATGATTGTAAAAAAACTACCTAGACCCTCTAGTTAAGGCTATAGTCTCCTAACTTAAGGAAAATTCCCACCTGTGAAGAACTTCATGCGTGTGTGTGGCCTCACCATGAGTCTGGGCAACCCAGATACAAAAGCCGAGATTTTCCTTCAGGTTTGTTACCCCAGTTCTCGTGGGATCCACAGACCCTACATACCCTGAGTAGATCAAAGACCTTATCAGAGTCAAGAGGTTTCAGCCCTGGGTTTCTGGCCCTGTGCTGCAGTTGGTGTCGTGACCTCACACTGCTTCCCGAAGCAGCTGGATTAAGGGGAAGAACTCTCTGTCACATCGCCCATGTCGACTGACACTGTTTTTAAAAAAGCATAGAGTGGACTTAACTTCCTAACAGAACATCTTGTTTAATAATCTCAGGGAGCGTACTGTCAGAGTTGAAAAGCATATCCTATAAAGTTACTTGGAGTGGGGTGATGGGGTGAGACCCCCAGGGGAATGCTGGAGTAATAAAAGATCGACACAAAACACCCTTCTAGGAACAGTGGGTCTTGTCTTAAGAGGACAAAGCCTTTGTTTCCATGGCTGTTGCTTCTCAGAACTACAGAAGAAGCAGAGAATCTCCTTTCCCACTCTCATTTCAACAACACCAGGAGAGGGTTGGGTAATTAAGCTCTAGACGCATAAAGACCTGACTTTGCTTCCCAGCCCTACCACTTAGTTGTTGGCTGACTTGAGAAAGTTACCAAGCACTTTTGAGACCCAGTCTTAACATTAGGAAACAGACTGGTAACAGTCTCTGCTTTGCAGAACATTTAATGAGATAATGCACAGTGACTGATGTAAGATATGACTCACTGTTATCCCCATCATCACTACATGATTATAGATTCACAGCCAATAAAGAGAAGAAATAACCACACTTGACTTCCTACTGATCTTCTTGCCCTGTGCCCAAACTGTCTTCTATTTTTTCCATGCTTTATTTTTTCTGAGCACTGATACTTTATTTTCTCATAATGATTACAGTTTATTTGCATTATTATTTGACTCTCCCACTAGGATATAAGCACCAAGTGGACAGGTCTGTGTTGTTCACCTTGAATCCTCAGCACAGCCAGGAACACTGCAGACACAATCCAAGTCTGATGAGTGAGGGGAACAGGCTTGGCACAGAGCACGTGCTGCCCACGTCTTCAATGGGACAGACGCGAAGACAACAGACACGTGGGCCCAAAGAGTAACTGGAAGCCACTCCACCCGCTGTGCCAGCGGCACCCTTCTGCAGAGGCCATGTCTTCTGCAGCGGGGAGGGAACACAGGGAGTGGCAGCTGCTCCGTTAATGATGGAACACGGCGTAATGAGTTATGACTGCTTAGCATAACAGAGAGGGGGGTAAATTTGAAGAGGGCCAGGTTGGTCAGCAGAGTGATTTAAATGTTAGAAAACAGGGCTTAGGATGAGAAGGTAAGGGAATTGGGGTGTTCAGCCTGGAGAGGAGTGTGGGAGAATGTTATCACACAGCAGGTGAAGGCCAGCTGTTCTTCGTTTTCAAAGACTAACCCACGGAACTAACGAAATGCAGGAGGCGATGTGTGAAAGTCGATTCGCTGAGAGACTGAGCATTTGCCACCACGCGTTTATGTTATGGGGAACTCTCAAATGTAAATTATACTAGGAAATCAGAAAAAGATCACAATGAAAACAGCTATCATTAAGCATTTGGAAATGCATAGGTGGGTTTAACTTAAATATGATATTAGTCAAAACACAAAATATACAAAGTGTTGAGTACCTCAAATTGTAGATGGAGCCCTCACTTAGAAAGTTTGTTGTATTTCTAAGATAATTACTTAAATTCAGTAAAATTTTAATTCAGATATTTGTCACTGTTTTTCCCCAGGAAATAAACTAATCCAAAACTTTATGGGTAAAGAAATATGCAAAATAATTAATGCCATAAAGTATAATTTTGACTCAGTAATGAAAGTGCTAGGATTTGATGATTTGGAATAATCGTTCTAACTTTCATCTTATTTTATATAATTGACTTTACAAAAACACGTCAATGATATCACATTATGAATGCATTAAGACAAATTACAACTTCAAAGTGTATCACTTTATGAATCTCTAAGCAGAGAATTATTTTGCAACTTAGAAAACAATTTTCAGAAGGACAATTCTGAAGCTCTATATTTAATGAATATGGTGGAGTTGAACAGACCCATACTAGAAACGCAGGCCCTGATTTCACTCAAACGATGGACATTTGCCTTACTCACTGGTGATTGAGAGTCTATCTGTAGAACAAAATCTTCTTTTGTTAGAAATTTTCTGAAAATAGTTATCCCGTATACTGAGTGTGTACTAAATATAAACATTCCACAGTGTGTTATTTCTCTTTCTCACAGCAGTCCTTAACGTAAGCCCTAAACAATGATTTTCTAGATAAAGAAACTCATCTTAGATGACACCACTGCTGGGTGGCATTTTTGGCATTCCGTCCAAGGACGCAGGTCTCTAGATATGGGTCCCACTCTCCAATATGTTTATGCAAAACTGGAACTACACAAAAGAGTAATGGTAATGTGGGAAACCGTGAGTAAGATAGTCTATAAAACTGAGACTCAAATTTCAAGCAAAATATCTACAGAGCCTAGTACAGTATAGTGGTCCAGACCACAGCATTTGCAATCGGATGGCTTGGGTTTGAACAGTAGCTCCAGCCCTGACCGGTGTGGCCCAGTGGATTGAGAGCCAGACTGCAGACGGAAAGGTCACCAGTTCAGTTCCCAGTCCGGGCACATGCCTGGGTTGCAGGACAGGTCCCCCGTTGAGGGTATGAGAAAGGCAACCAATCGCTGTTCTCTCCCTCTCCTTCTCTCTCCTTTCTCCTCTCTCTAAAAATAAATAAAATAAAATAAAATAATAAAATAAATATTGACTCCAAATGTTTGCCCTCGCTAAACTAGCTTTACCTTCCCACTCTGTAAGATGGATTTAATGAGAGTAATATCTACTTCTTTTTCTTTTCTAAGATATTTTTTAAAGAGTTTATCTATCTTTAGAGAGAGGGGAAGGGAAGGAGAAAGAGAGGGAAAGAAACATGAATGTGTGGTCACCTCTTAAGCATCCCCCCTGGGTACCTGACCCACAACCCAGGCATGTGCCCTGACTGGGAATCGAACCAGCAACCCTTTGGTTCACAGGTCAACACTCAATCCACCGAGCCACACCAGCCAGGGCAGTAATATCTACTTTTTAAAGCTGTTTTCAGGATGAATGACATCCTGAATGTAAAATACTTATCACAGTGCCAGGTCTACAGTAGGTGTTTAATAATTGTTACGGGAGATGCTAAATGACATGTCTGATGCAGACATAGCAAACCCAGCTTTCCTCCTTCTGTAGCGAAACAATGACATTCTGAGTTTCCAACCAGCACGTATGCCTTTAATATATCATGTACCACTTCCTCTTTTCTTTGTCATTCTCATACTTTCATTCCAATTTTGTGGTTGGAATGAAAGACAGCAAAATGTTTGCAGAATTCTGCATCTTTCACCAGGGTTTTAATTTGGTGTGTTAACTCCCAGTGGGAGGCTGCTCTTTAAAATTACATTTTCAGGAAAGCGCATCTTTTAAATAAAGTTGTTTACATTTCAAATGCAATATGGCAAATAGCAACTGTATTGTCATTGTTCCACAGCCTTAGAGGTTTCATCATTTCAGATTCTCTGAAAGGCTTTTCTCTTCGGAGCTGCCTTAGCAGGTACGTGAGCACCATCTCTTGGCGAAGCTAAGTCATGATATGATTTCTTTCATAACGTCTCTCTCTCAACTGCTATCATGTATGGGGCCATTCTAAGTGACCCAAATGCAGACAAAATGAAAAGCTCCATTGTCAATTTTTAAAGTGACTTTAACATTGAAGGAATGAACCTAGCAACAATTTTAATCTCTCACATGATAACTCCAAAGATAAACAGCAAAGAAGTAGTTCAATAATATATTTTGTGGATCCAGAACCATCATACCTTTCTACTCATAATACACGTATCCAAAAATTCCAGGTTCATGTGAGGGCACCAATTCACCAAGACAATCTAGTGACCCAGGAGAGACATCAGGGGGGCCTACATCAACAGAATTTTAGGTCGATCAGAAAGGTAAGATTTCAGATATATAATGAGGAGGGACTGGCCATCAGTTGGATGCAAGATGTAAAGAAGAGAGGAATTCAAGAGTGACTGTCTGAAAAATTTGTGTTGTGCAACTTGAAAAGAATCCATACAATGAGATAAAGGATGCTGTAGAGAACATCCTTTGACACAAAGAGGCTGAATTTTGCTTTGGCACGTGGACCCTTTAACTAGGCTGTTAAGGGCTACATACATGAATCTAGAGCTCCATGGAAGACAGAACAAGTGATATTTTATTCTGTTAAAAAAGAAGATGTTCCCCTTCGATTTTAGAAGTACATTGAGTGAGAAAGATGAGAAGAGAAGCCCTCAATGCTGGAATTAGGTTCAGCTGAAAAAATAACTCCGAATAATAGAAGCAAGATATCGCTGGTGTGAATCCACAGCATCACCAGAGACTGAAGTGCCTAGTTTTCTACACTACCCCCTGAAGGTCAGCTCAAGATCCAAGATGGTTGCTGGAGTGCCAGTCAGCTCCCCTGACAGAAGGGGAAGTGATCACGCCCTGTCTCTATTACAGAGAGAGCTATACCCCACATGACACTTCCTTCACATACCTTTGCATAAAAGTAAGTCAGGTACGAGGCAAGCAATTCATCCAGGTTTGCTGGGGATTTTCTCAGTCTCATTTCTGAAAGTCTCACAGTCTGAAAAACCACTCTGTCCCAGGCAAACCAGGGCAGCTGGTCACCCTAGTGACATGATCATATCCCAAGACAAGAGAGACTAGAAGAGTTCGTAAGCCATTAAACAAAGAACTCAGTTAAAAATGGGTTTTGTTCCTAAAAAGGGAAGAAAAAATGGGCAAGCAAGTAGCAATATGGAACTGCGACAGGTATGAGGAAGCAACTAGCAAGGCCTTCTGTGACAGTCAGTGATCAAGATGTGGGGGCACTTCAACACTTAGATGATAAAGAAGAGAAGGCCATTAAGAAGATTGAAAAGGGCGTTTAAAATGGAGAAGAAAGACAGCAAGTGAAAGAGATTGCAATAAAAGAGCAAATTTCAAGAGGATGTTTTCACCATATAATCAGACGCTGCTGATAAAGTCCGATAACTATCTCCCTGTTGAGTTGTAGCTAAAAATGTACACAGCCATGGAATTGGGGGTGGGGAGTGCTCTAAGAATCTAAGAAGAAGAAGAAGGTTACCACAAACAGAGAGGAAGCCCGGAAGAGCCCATTCAGGGCAAATGGAAACAAATCTCAAGTCAAAACTTCACCAACATCAACATCGGATCTCACACTGGACCTAACAACAGACAGCTGAGCTTCGTTTTTCTTCCAGCTTTTGCAGCTATAACTGACATGTAACATTGTGTAAGTTGAAGGTATACAACACAATGATTTAGTCTATGTGTAGGTTATGAAATGATAACCACCATAAGGTTAATACATCTACCACCTCACAGTCAGAATTTTGTAGGGTGGGGGTGAGAAATGTTAAGGTCTACGCTCTCAGCAACTTCTAGACATGCACACCCTACACTGTTAACTACAGTCATCATGCTGTACATTATCCCCCCAGAACTGGGTCGTCTCATTGCTAAAAGCTTGTACCCTCCGACCACCTTCACCCAATGAGGTATCACCTCACGCCTGTTGGACTGACCACCCTCAGAAAGGCAAGAGCTGGTGAGGACATGGCAAAAAGAGAATCCTTGTGCACCGCTGGTGGGAATGAAAATTGGTGCAGCCACTGTGGAAACATTATAGGGCTTCCTCAACAGATTAAATACAGAACTACCATATGACCCAGCAATCCCTCTTCTGGTGTTTATCCAAAGAAATTAAATCAGGATCCAAAGAGATACATCTGCACCTCCGTGCTCATTGCAGCATCATTCACAACAACCGAGACAGGGAAACAGGCAGCTGTTTTTCCTAGTTGGGCAACATCGGGGCTTTGATGCTCTCTGAGGACACATTTCCTTTGCCTTGGAAACCCAGTTTCCTGTAAGAGAGAGCTTCCTGTGATTTAGGTGTTCTGTTTTGGCAGCATTTTCCTTCCTGGCACGAAGGACTTTATCTGTGCCAGGGGCGGGCGCTCCTCAGCGTCAACATCTGTTCAGTGAAGCTCAGGAGCTTCACTTCCAAGCAGTCCTGTCTGTGATCATAAGATTCTGGACACGATGTAAAGAGGCAGAGAAATGTAACGGCAAATAAAACATAACTTCACTGCAAAAATAGGACGCCCGGCCTCCTATTCTTTCCAGCCTGCTCACTCAGTTGCTGCACCACTCAATGTTTATCTCATCAGGACCTAAAGCCCATCAGCCACCCTCTGCCTTCCCCTTGCATACCAGCTTCCCTGCCTTCACCCCTTTCCTTGTCTGCTTAGATTCCATGGCCCATCACATCAACCACGCTTTCTTCTCGGTACCCTTCTTTCCCCTCCTGTCCCAGCAAATCTCCACCCAGTGAGATCCAGCCACCTGGCTCATCTACCTCAGAAGAACAGCATCTGAGCGCTGCTAGAGACTCTCACAGCGCTCCTTGTCGACACTCCCACCTGCCCTCCGCAGAAAGCGCTCTATTCTCAGAAGCCAGGCCACTCTCTTAACTCGCCTGCATTTTAAACTCAGCAGATGATCCCACCTTTCATCTTACAGATCAGAAGGAAGCCATGGAACGGGAACTCCTGCAACCCCAGCACAGCTGCGAAACCCTCCTGGTGTAATTGGGGAGACGGCTGTCCTCTCTCCCCGAGTGTGCAGAGCCCTTGGGTGATCTGACTGCATTCTACCCGCCTGACAGATGAAAGAAATCAAATCCTCTCCAGAGGAGAAGGATGTTGCCTAAAGAGTCTAAAATTGTCAACATTCCACGTCTACCATTTAGTCGAACGTTACCAGGCACACCAGGCACACTGAATGACCACGGATCAGGAACGTAAACAGACACTACACACAGACCCAAAGGCAGTCCAGACGTTTATCAGACATGGGCTTTAAAACAACTATAATATGTTTAATCAAATGGACTTTAAATCACTATTTAACAGGTAAGAAAAAAACAATGAATTAGGAATCACGCAACTGGAAAAAACCTCAATAAAATAAAATAGCAGAAAGGACTCAGGGCTTGTGAACTGGATGAACAACTTGACAGAAAGAGAGCACAAAGAGGCAAGAGGGTAGAAAATACTAAAAAGAGTTTACGAGGCACATGGAACAGGCAGGTGACCAGGTCTGACACGTGTCATGGGAATTCCGAATGAAGCGGAAAGAATTGGACAGAAGCTGTATTATAAGACTGCCTGAAAGACTTTACTAAGTGAGAAAAGACATCTAGCTTCAGATCAAAGTAATTACATGAACCTCATGTGGGATAACAATAAGAAAATTATACCATTTTTTTTAATGGGCAAACGTTTGAACAGACACTTCGCAAAGGAGTGCTCCCAATGGCAAGTGGGCACTTTATCTGGTCGGCAAGGCCCTGCATGGTCTGCCCGGGCTCGCCTGCCACACCCCGTTCTTACTGCTGTGCACCCCAACCACAGGACCCTCCTTTCCACCCTTGCAGCGAATCCAGACCCGTCTCCCAGCCTTTGCAATATGCCGCCCCACATCTTCCGGGACCTGCTTCTCCTCATCATTCAGACGCGGCTGCTGATCGCCCAGACTGTTGCAGTTCAACGCGCCCGGTGTCTCATTGTCACATCACACTGGTACAATCCTTCTGAGCACTTTGTGCTATTTAATAGCAGCTTCTCTGCTTTTCTTTTTAAAATGTCTCGCTGCAGAATACCCTCTGTGTTGTTCTCCACGACCTCTCAGGGCATAGAGCACTGTCTGGCCTATGACACATGCTCAACACTTGATGGGTAAGTAAATAAATGAATAGATACGTCACACTCATCACTGACGTCATGAGCAATGATCTCTGGAGCTGTATCCTTACACAGCTGTCCTTAGAATGTTCTCACTCTGTTCTACTCACCTGTTTCCCTCCAGACCCCGCTAGATTTTCTACCTACCTAATGACTTTCTTGAATAATTGTGCCATCACTTATTTTTGTATTTTCTGAATTCACATAGCCTTAGAGCTTCATCGTATTTTTTCTCATTTCATTTTATGTTCTAACCTACTAAAAATGAAAAGTCCAATGATTTGTTTCTACATGAGACTAAAAGCTCCTTGAAAACAGCTTTTATATCGGCTCCTGCACGTAGCATTTTATTGAACAACACTCATTGATTTACAGATTGCATGATAATGAATTTAACATAATAGAGGAAAAGTGGAAACAGGGCCGCGATGATTTAGAAATTAAGGAAAGCAGTGACGGCAGAACAGAGGTTGCAGGCAGCTCTGCAGCTGTTCGGGACCCAGCCCTGCAGTCCTTTAAGGGACTGTCCTCATTTGGTTGGTTCTGAAGCTCCTTTTTTATGTTCGGGCATTTTTTTTTTGTATCTTTTTTCCTCCATCTTCTCACTGAAAACAAATGGGACTTGATATGGTGGTGACTGTTAGTGTCTAACTGTCTTGGAATAACTTTCTTTTGGTCTCTTTTCAAAACTATGCACTATTCTGTCTAAACCATAAAAGGAAAACTGCAGTGCTTGGCATCCTCTCCTCTCCTTGAACTACCCCAAACCTACCAATCCTTTAAGACGTGCTCACTTCTTACCCCCCTCCCCAAAGCTTTCCCTGGCTCATCCAGTCCAGACTGATCTTCTCCCAACATTTCTTACAAATCCCTCTTAATCCTTGGCGTACTGATAGGTTAGCAAGTTTTCTGTAAGTATTCACTAGGTAAATTATTTTTTAAATAACTAAGGCAACTTAGCATTAAAGAAGTAAGAAAATAATATACTCCAAATCTATTACAAAGCCACTATGTTTTATAAGCATGTAAAAGAGAAAACTACAGAGCCCATAAAAATGGAGGGTCAATAAATAAAAAATAAAATTTCAAGGAAGAAATGACACATGTGTGAAACTAAAATTGAAGGAAAATAAAAGGACATGGGGCTCAAAAAGAAGAGTGGATGACTGGGTGACGCATCACTTTCAAGGAGGCATTTAAAAATAAGAGGACTTACTGTGGGTTTTTTTTTTAAAGAAAAAGTGGGTCATTTGTCAAGAACAAAGATGATTGAACTTGGCTGCGACAGCATGTGAAGGATTAAACAGCGGAGTGCTCCCCTCATACAAAGGTGACAAGGGACACTGAATCAAAAGAAAATTGAGATGTGAAATACAAGCAAGTTCACAACATAGAGAAACAGTAAATTTAAAAAAAACAGCTAAGGGGAAAAAAAACAAATCATTTATTGAAGGGCGAGACAGAAAATAAGGACAATTGTACAAAGAAAAACATCCCTCTCTCTCAAGAGTGTAAAGAATAAAAACAGACTTTCCTGAAAAGAGACTAAAAGGAACTGTCGTAAATCTGAGGAACTGTCTGGGACGAAAGAATAAGAACATTATTGACAGATGCAGGGTGGAGGCTGAGAGGAAGTGAAGTAGCTGAGACACAGAAAGGGGATTACAGGTGACCTTGGAGTGAGACACAAAGGGGACAGCTCTCACCTGTGGGAAGAACACAGCACCTGCACTGGCCGAAACGAGAAAGCTTGGTTACTAGGAAACATGCTCCCAAGGAAACGCATTGCACATGGAGTTAGAAGTGATCGCAGGACCTGTCATGTGGACCTGTCATGTGTCCGAGGCAGGACCTTGAACCTGCAAGAGAGTCACTGAGAGGGATCACGATGCACTGGACTCAAACGCAGTGAAGGAGACACTCGCAGGAGAGGCAGAGAAAAGAAAATGGCCAGAGCAATAACTAAAATAAAGTGCAATCTGGGATTTACAAGATAGCCAAATATTTCAGGGTTGCAGGGGAGGAGGGAAAGTAAGGCAGTTGGTACAAAAGGAATTTTAAAAAAGCATCTTATGGTGTTTGGGGGTGGGAGGGAGGGAAGGTAAGCACTTTATGTTAAAATAACCAAGTCACATAGAAGGCACACATTAGATTGTCAGGGTCAAAGTCAAGATATCTTCAGAATTCAGACAGGGACAATGGCCTTCTTAACTCACGGATGGGAAGGCGAAAGGAGGGCCAGGAGGAAGAGAGAGGACAGAATGGCCTAGTTCTTGGAGACAGAAAAATAAACCCAGCCAGGAGTCAAATGAAGAAAGCTGAATTAAATTAAATAAACAAAAAATGTTTGAAGTAGCAAAGGTATAAAAGAGTGATGCTGTGGAAACCTGAAAAGATGTTTTGTGCATGTAAGTAGCCTACAAAATAAAACTTCAAATCTGTGAAGAATAACAGGTTATAGAAAAAAAGCAATTTGACCATTTTGGGGAAAACAAAGCTTTCTCTACCTCACATTATATATCCAATTCACCTCCAAGTGTGGTAAACATTTAATGGTAAAAAAGAAAATGTGATTGAAAAAACCACAGTGAATATTTTACATTTCTGAGAAGATATGTAAAAATACATCCATAAATTGACTTAAAAAATGTCTGCATGGCAAAAATCACCATGAAGACAACTGTAATTGAAAAAAAAATTACAATTTCTTTAAAATCGCTATGAAGAAATGATGCAAGATTTAGTTGTTGTTTTACTTAGCTGTAACACCAAATAAACAGGCAAAAGCTGATCTCGGAACGTGGTTCCATAAAGACCCGATATTTCAGAATGAAACACACAAGTCACCTGACATCCCCAGAGAAGACGAAGGCAACTCCTAGAGACGTGTCCTGTACCAGGCAGAGGAGTCGCAACGCTCCCGGGAGAATTGTTATAAACTGGAGGTAGGAGACTTGCCTGGGGGGCAGAAAAGTTAATGAAAACAGTTTATGTTCTGTAATTCTTACAGGGACGATGATACACAGGCACACCACGCAGGCTGGAAAGTATGCCCTTTGGTTAGCTAAGGAAAAATTCTCCAGGAGGCTCTGAGACCCGTTGCACAAGCTGAACGTGGGAGGGTCGCCATCGCGACAGGCAGTTGCGGTGATGGGTGAGCAAAGTCGGTTAGGGAACCTGACGGGCTGTGTCGAGGTGGCATGCGGGCAGAGAAGGGAACTCTGCTTGGCTTAGCAGAGGCCCTTCAGGGACAATTTAGAATACCTAGTCCGTGATGAGGAAGAGCGACATAATTTATGTAAAGTGCAGACGTACACAGCTCTGTTTCATGCATTCTGATTCGTGGGTTAATGGGAATGTGCTAAAAATATGAAGGGATAAAAATAATATGGAGAATAGATATTAAAAGAGAAATGAAATTATAGACATTAAGGTGTCCTGAGGTTTAAAAAATAGCAAAATGCAATAATCACCTATTAAGTCTGAGTATTCTGCCAAAATGATAAATCATTTATATTTTGACTAAGAGTCAACAAAATATCTAAAAAGTATGCCCCCAAAACGTACAGACTGTGTGTGAGAAAATGATAGCTAAATACGTTTATTCTCAGTAAAAGGTAATGGCTCTGTGTTACGGAAAAAGAAAGAGTGATATACTGTCGAGATAATAGAGAACAGAAAAGCGATTCCTGACTCTTGGAGTGGAGAATATGATGCATCCTGCCTGCTGTTCCCAGTGAAAAAGAAGTTTGATAAGGCAGCAGAAGAAATGAAATGCTTAGAAACTGTTAACCCACAAGGGCAGGTACAAACCCATATCGTATGTTATGTCTACAGTTTGGGACTCCTGTATATAATACTATTATTATACAGAAGTGACGATAAACTTTAGCATGAGAAGAGAAACGGCAACTCATCCGTTGTATAGGAGAAAGGACCATATATCTTGGGACAAGGAAAAAAAGTGATGGTTTCGTACACTGAGGACAGAAAAGAATTTTCTGAACTCGAACAGACTTAATAGAGAATGCTATGCTGACAGATAAAAGGGAGAATTTGCCCGCGGGGCCGTAGCGCTAATACTAATACTGCTGCAGAATGGCCTCACAGAGGGACCGGGTTCTCCTGGGGAGGCCCAGAAGGACGGCCAGGAAGAGAGAACTGGCCACTCACCACGAAACAGACACTAGGGAGAGAAACAGAGACAGTGGAGTTCTGCCCTCGTTCAAAAACCAAGAACATGGGGTGTTAGTAAAAATGTTTGAAAGAAGGCAAGGCACATAGCGTACAGAACAAAGAAAACTCCAGATGTACAACAGGGAACACTTTGATCTTCAGACACCACATGAGAAATCCAATGATACAAGCATGAGGAGATGGGATACACCAGACTTACAAAAAGAAGAAAGGAAACATCACTCTTCTGGACTGTCCACCGGGAAGGAGGAAAGATGAACTTTTGAGGCTGAGAAAACTTAATGCTTTTTGTAGAAAAGGGAGTAAAACTTTTAAAAAAGAGTTCTGAGAACAGGTAGGGGAGATGAAATCACAAATAAATGAAGTAATAAAAGAGTATAAAGGAAAGTACAGCACGAAATATAATAAAGTTAAATAGGAAACAGCTAATGTTTTTAGGAAGAGACCTACCTATAGAGTCCTACCTACATGCAAGAATTCTCAAGATCAGTTTTCCTCGGTAGGGATGGGAATGAGACTGAAAAAAGATGTGATAGAGAAACAGAGAGAGAAAGCCAACCAGCCTCAGGTTAGTGGCCAATCTATTATAAACACCAACCGGAAGATAAGGAAGATCTGTCATACTTGAGTGGAATTTAATATATTGGGATAGGAAATATTTTTTTCTAAAGTTGAGACTCTTCTGTGAGTAAAAAAGAACTTTAAGGTTTTCTAGCCTTCACAACTGATCATAAAAGCCATGGGGTCTGCCACAGATTTTATTTAGTGGCAGGGAAAAAGTGTTCTTGGTGAATACAATTGAAATGGAGAGTGAGACCAAAATAATATTGCATTTTAATGATGTCCCCAAAGCTGTGTACCTTCAATAGACCAGTTAAATACATTGGCTATCGGGGTGAGCATTCAAGGAGACGCGTGTGTCTGTGTCCATGCATCACTCTGCCCGCTACTCTGGAAGGAGGCCAGCACCGCGTGCAACAGAAGAGAAAACTGAGCACAAGGTAAACTTTCAGGCACTTACGATCCAACTGAGTAGTCAAAGGAGACATTAGAAATGGGAGACTAACAGAGGGACTAAATAACTTGTATCATAACGCAGAGTGAGGAATAGCATCATCTCTTATGATGACTGTGCTCAAACAATTCAAAAGAGGCCCAAGATAGAGGGATGTGGAGCACAATTTCTGGAGCAGCCTGGGAAGATTGCATCATACAGGGGAGAAAGTCCAGTAGCTGAAGCTGGAAGGAAAGTGGTATTTAAAGGAGTTCCCATCAAACTGTCAGCTGATTTCTCAAAAGAGACCTTACAAGCAAGAAGGGGCTGGAAAGAAGTATCCCAAGTCATGAAAGACAAGGACCTACATACCAGATTGCTCTATCCAGCAAAGCTTTCATTTAGAATGGAAGGGCAGATCAAGTGCTTCTCAGATAAGGTCAAGTTCAAGGAGTTCATCATCACCAAGCCCTTATTGTATGAAATGTTAAAGGGACTTACCTAAGAAAAAGAAGATCAAAAACATGTATAGTAAAATGACAGCA
>CM052546.1:88084143-88115084 GCA_028533065.1 Trachops cirrhosus | reverse complement strand
AGGCCCTTATCTGACTCTCTGCTCACCAGCCTTTTCTAATCCATCTCCATCATTCTAGTCCTGGAAACTCTGCACTCAGTTTAGCGGTCCATGTGACACGTCTTTGGAGCCCTATGAAAGGAAACTCACTATGTGCAGCTATAAAATAGTGTCACGGGTTTTTTTCTATAATTCTGACACACATCTGGTTTTATGCACCCCTGAGGATTTTCTGCATCAGGATACACACTCCCCAACGCCATAGCATAGCATCGTTCTTTTTAGTTTATCTTACAGTGTCTGCTGTGTTGTCCCAGTTCAATACCAATTGTGCCCTGCTCTTGTCTTCTTAACAATTCTACTCTTTTCAAACCTTATTACATAAAAATGACAATGTTGAACAACATAAAATGTAATTTGCATGAAAAAGTAATATCGACCAATTGGGTAATGGCCCACTTTAAATAATATCACTCTAATTAATTGGTAAGAATTTCCAACATTATATTTTTATTCCTAATTCATGTAGTTAATCTGACTTTTAAAGAATTCATATACCGTGATGTCTTGTCAAATATCCTTCCAGCCAAGCCAAATAACATTCACACTTCTGGACATATTTCAGATGCATTAATGTAAATTCTTTAGTAGGCAAAGAGAAAAAAGGGGAGAGAGAGAAAAAGAGAGGTAGATATAAAATATAGGGATTTTTAAATTTTTTTCAAAGATTTTATGTATTTATTTCTAGAGTGCGGGGAAGGGAGAAAGAGAAGGAGAGAAACACCAATGTGTGGTTGCCTCTTGTGCGCCCCCTACCCAGGGCCTTGCCCAAAAACCAGGCATGTGCCCTGACTGGGAATTGAACAGATGACCCTTTGCTTTGCAGGCTGTCACTCAATTCACTGAGCCATGCCAGCCAGGGCAAAGTATAGGGATTCTTTAAAAATAAACCTTACCATATGCACTATTCCCTGAGCTTAGCTTCTCAAGAACATCATCCAGTTTGAGGAAGTCATTGCTGTCACAGTGGTCCAGCACAGAAGGGGTGCTAATACCAGCATGCTCTGCCCGACAGCTCTGCCCCCAAAGGGCCTGGAAGGGCCCACGTTATCCACGATCCTGGAAGCTAAGTGAATTTAAGGGGAAAAAAAGCAAAAGGAAAAACTAAAGAAGTGGAAAGATATAAAAACAAATCAAAACCCAGAGGACAATAACCCTTCCGTCCGGCCCACCTGAGATGTGAGACCCTGGTGTGGTTCAGACTGTGTTCACAGCAGGTAGGCACCCCTCACAGCCTTGCTCAGGTTTTGTCCCTGTTGTATGTAAGGTCTTGGGTTTCACGAACATGTTTTAATATGTTTAAACTGGGAAAGTTGTTACGTAGCTGCCAGTAGGAAAAGTTTGCGTCAAGGAGGTCTTAGACTACAACGAATACAGAACAGATTAAGATGAGTCGGGAAAAAAGAATGGCTTCTACGAAAGAGGTGGATATATTTGCTCTTTTTCCCTTAGGGCTCTGGGGACGTTCCAGGTAGAAATAGGAATAATGTCCACAGCTGGTGTTCCTTTTCCTGAGTTTACTTCCAGCATCAGAGAAGGAAGTAATGTTAGGTTTCCCAGCTAGAATATGATCCCGATGCCTTTGCTTGCCTTGTATGGCCCCTGGAGTTAACCGCAGATGAAAGGGCTTCATGTTTTTGCATGTTAGGAAATCAGAACTGTCGATATTATCCTAGCTGCTTGTTCACTGCCCGAGGACTGGGAGGTGCTTTCCAGTCAGAGAGTGGGTGTGCCCTTCCGTCCTCCGCTCCACAGTCTGCATCCGAACCCTCCATTCTATTAGCACCAGCAGCTTTTGTACCAAAGAAAGAATCCAAAATTTAAATGAGCAAATGACCACGATCTTAGCAGGCAGGAGACTGTGCCAAGAAGGGGGCGGCGTGTATGGTCACACCTGGAAAGCTGAGCCCCCCTTCAAGCGCTCCTTCTCTCGATGGGCACAGAAATAGAGGTCAGAGGTGGTGGGGGACAAGGAGAAGGAGAGGAGGAAGAAGGACACTGAGGAAAAGAACATAATCCAAGTGCTGGCAGTGTGCATTTTAGAAGGGCCATCTAGTGAGTATGGAGACCACTGTTGTATTATAACCCTTCAACTTGCCACGGGACTAGACCTTAAGTATTCCCACCGCACAAAACTGGTAATCATGTGAGATGATAAAGGCACTTGTTATCGCTAAAAGAGCAATTGGGTTTATGTGCATGTATGTGTGTGTTCACATATATGTATGTATATAAAATATATATATAATCAGTATGTTGTATTACTTAAATCTCCAGAATGTAATATGTCAAATATATTTCAAGTAACAAAATGAAAGGTCTTCCTCCAACCCTCACCCTCTTGCCTCTCCAACCTGCAACGCCATGGTCCGGGGCAGACATGCTTCTTCACACAACCAAGACGCTCTAATTATATGTCTATATGTCTATATGTGACATAGGTGTATATATATATGTCTATATGTATGTCTTTCCCACTTTATGATACTTGGGGAATCTCAGTTTCACCAGTAGAAGCTTCCATTCCTCCAGGAACCTCGGTTGTCTGCAGAACCAAGTTCAGACCTTAGAAATCTCTTCCGTACTGGACTTCACCTCCTTGAGGCCTCAGATCCAGCACCTTGAGCTGTGACAAACTGCACGTGTTTCTCTGTGCCCAGCAGTCCCTCTGCTCAGCTGTCCCTTTGCGTTAGCATCACGGCGAGGGGGGGCCCGTTCCTTTCACCTGGAAGTCCCCTCTACCTTTTATATCCTTGAAAAGAATCTATAGTTTCACATCCAATTTTCTCCTCTGAAAAAATGACTATCGACTCTTTCCCCTTTATGCCCCTAACATGTGGGTTATGTGATTTTATTTTGTGTCTCCTTTAGAGTCAAGTGGGTGTCTTTTTTATTGACTACAGAATATGCATGTTGAGGTCCGTGATGAAAAGGTCTGGCATGCATGCATGCATGCATGCATGTATATATGAAATACATGACCGCTGTATGAAGAAATCATTTTTTTAAAAGCTCTCTTAGTGACTCAAAGGATATGTGGTTAACAGAAATACACTGAATATTTTATTCTGTTCACAATTCTCGGCTGGACAAATTGTAAAGTAGGTGAACTTTGATAGCATTCATTCTCTTTAAGCTGAAATCTCTTCAGCTCTTTCCTGTCTGAGCCGACTCTGTGCTGCCCCAGCCGCCACGGAGTCTGTAAATTGGCCCCGGCACCAGCCGAGCCCTCCCAGGGTAGCCTCATTTCCAGACTCAGCTCTTCCCCGAAACTCGGGAAACCAAAACAGTTACTTCAGACCTCACGCACAGGAGCCTGGGTGTCAGAAAGCCTGTTTCCTGGGGCTTCAGAGGGTAGTTGGTGGCTTGGCTGGCAGGTGGCTCTGGCCAGAGGTACTCGGGTGTCCTTTATAATGAGAGGAAACCCACAGCCGTCGCCTGTCTCCTCCCAGAAACAGAGCAAAACAAAAAAGACAAATCCCCCCTCTATTTACAAGGCATTGTCTTTGTGTGTGAGTTATTTTGTTCATTTAAAATATGCTCGAGTTGTGTTTTATTTTGATTCCATTTGAACAAAAAATTCCCAATTATGTGAATACACAAACTGTTGTCCCGGATACTATGACTTCCTAGCAATGAATATATAGGAAGAGGTTTTCTTCCCTTCAGAATTAACAGGTTAGAGACCCATATTTCATTCTGAGCAAAACTCAATTTATTTTAGAGTCCATGCTGGCTTTTCTCCACACTTCTATCCAGTAGAGAGTAAGCAGCGACTCTTCTATAAATTCCCCTTCAAATTCTTGGTAGATCAATGAAGATCAAAGTAGAGAGAATTCTGAAAATCCTGGCCTGGCATTGAAGGCATGCTTCAGGAAAGGGTGAAAATAGACAGTGTGAAGTTTACAAAAAAAAAAAAAAAAAGTAACTCTTTTCTTTCCTAAATGCAAAGCGGTGAATATAGACTCTGCGTAATCTGTTACGAACACAGAATCAGAAAAGAACTAAATTCCAGGTGCAGGTTTGACAGTTGCAGACTGTGGGACTTCGGGGCTGGTTTCTTCGTTCAGAGTATAAGGACCTCGGTAGCACCGTCTGGGTTCGCCTCAGGGCGCCTTTATGGAAATGAGCCCGTTAAGCCCAGTCATTCCTAAACTGGACAAACTCCAAGTGTTGTTTATCTCAGGAATGCAAAAGCTGTTTTGGCACGCGGAAAGTCAATGTATGTCATGTGCGTCAATGCATGTCATACTGTTAGCATGGCATGTTAACATGGAATAATAAGTTATGATGCTGGCATTATATGAAGCCTAAGAATATCTAAGGCAATAGAAATTAAAAATGGTTCTTCTGGGGGGTGAAAAAGGTCAAGGGATTTGAGAGGTACAGATTGGCAGTTACAGAATAGTCATGTGATGTAAAGAACGGGAAAGGGGATATAGCCAGTAATATTGTGCGGTGCCAGGAGGGACTGGGAATATCGGGGGGGATCCCTCTGTAAAGTATAGGATTGTCTAGCCACTATGCTGTACACCTGAAACTGACACAGAATAATACCGAATGCCGACTGCAATTGGAAAATAAAATTTTTGAAAAATATGTTTCCTATGGCGTTGTAAGGAGTTCAAACTGACTTCAACTGGGCACCAGGCAACTCTCTGGAATAAGGGATATATTGTATGTGTTGCGCGGGGTGATGGTTACGTGGGAATATGCAATTGTCAGAGGTATGAACCCAAATACTTCAGGTTATTATGAATAAGAAATACCTAAATTTCAAAAGTAATATGTATAAAATATAAAGTGTACATACTTCAATGAGTAGCTAAGGTTCTTAACACTGTCCTAGGTACATAGTAAATCGACTCAGAGCTTAACAGAAGGCTGTCAAAACCAGTAACCAAAATATTTTCTTTTTTAAAGATTTTCTTTATTTATTTTTAGAGAGGGGACGGGAGGGAGAAAGAGATGGAGAGAAACACCAATGTGTGGTTGCCTCTTGCTCGCCCCCTACCAGGGACCTGGCCCACAACCCAGGCATGTCCCCTGCCTGGGAATCGAACTGTCGACGCTTTGGTTCAGAGGCTGGCGCTCAGCCCACTGAGTCATACCAGCCAGGGCCAAGAAGTAGGCTTGCACTTGTCACGAATATGACAACAAACAAACAAAACCCTGAGTGGAGGGACAGAGGTCATAGACCCAGTTCATCTTCAGCAGTTACCACCCACGTGCTTTGCGCTCATTGTTTAATCTCTTTCTTACGAAGTGGAGGTCACTGCCTTCGTCCTCTGCGCAACTTCCGGCGAAGCCAACACAAGAGCTCAGACCAAGTGAATGTGCTAGGAAAACGTCAGGACTCATGAAGATTAGCACCCCCCACCCCGTGTGCCAGTTGTGATATTTGTTCTTTTCTTCCTGCTCGGTGGCTACAGAGTCCTGAAGAAGTAGGAGCTAAAACGTTGCCTCCCGAAGAGACCGCTGAGCTTGCCATCCAACCTGACAGGCTTTATCTGGGGCTGGGCATCTTCGATTTGCTCCTGGCGTCAGTGGGAGGTGAGCCGCAGAGAGAAACGTGGGCTCCCAGCGGCCTCACCAATGCCCAGTGAGGCTCAGTCTCCCCCAAAGAGACACTATGGAAGTGATCAGGCCCCGGCCCGTCCAGCTTTCTGATTGTTCAGGATGCAGCCTCTCCACGGAGGGCAGCTGAGGAAATCACGTTTGTTTGTTTGTTTGTTTGTTTTGTTTTAGTGAACACGCCCTTTTCTGTTTTTATCCCATTCCTCATCCCCAGTGCGTGAGGCTCAGCTTTTATACTTGGAGCATGGGTGACTGGTACAAACACACAGTGCAAACTAAATTCCCTTATTTATTTTCCTTAATGAACCAAGAAAATTAAAGTTTTGTATATGTCCAGCCTTAAAACACTTTATCCAAATTGACCCAAAGAATTTAAGTATCATTTCATTGAATACTATTCTGAAACATAAAACTGAGATGACTTCTTAGACAAAATGATGGTAAGAAAAGGTATCGTAGACAAAACTGAACTCCTTGCTCTAACATACCGCTCTGCACACAATGATCTGGGGGGGGGGAACCCAGCTCTGTATGAAGGTCTTAGGAAAGTAAGTTACAGAAATGATACGTCCTTAATCTCTGCTCATGAGCAAGGAGTGGTCCCCTGTGAGATTCTAGCACAGGTCCTTTCACAAAGGACTGAGGCCAAATTGAACATGGGATTTTTTTTAATGCTCATTCACATCACACTTGGGGCCATGTGAAAGTGTCACCTGCCATGGATTGGCCACACCTCGTGGGACTCTGTGAATAACGGTCCTAAGCTCTGTTTAAAGAGGAGGCTTGGATGTGGGCCTCAAAGGCCCATCACCAATTTCACTCTCCGTTTTGCAGAAACAACTGATTCATCATTTGACTCTAACTTCCCTGGAGTGCGCCTCTCGGGGCAGAAGGAGAGAGAGAGCGAGCAAGAGTGGAACAGCAGGGAAAGCAAATGAGAGCTCTAACGTGGGACCTGGAGATGCTGGGCTGCGGTGAGTTACTCGGTCAACAACGAAGCGAAGGTTATGTTTGGAGGCAGAAAGTAGCTTCTTGCATCTGAACACTCATTAGCCCCAGAGAAAAGAAATGTGAGTTTTCTCTGAGCTGAGCGTGACCTTCGGCAAGAAGTTTTGCTTTATGTTAGCTTCGATTCCCGTGTGCAAAATACAGTGGGTAATATCGGCCCCAGCAATCTAGGTCTGTGGCAGGGGTGGGATCCAAGGGGAAGGATGTATTTAAATGTGTTTTTAAAAATGTAAAATGCTGTCAAATGTGAAGCATGATTAAGGTATAAATTTCAAAGGCAGAGGAGCTGGGCACCTCGGAGAGAGGGTCAGAGACCAGGAATGACTGGCAACTTTCCCGGGAAGGTTTTAATTGCTGCTCAGTTTCTAGCCGGGGCTTTCTCTTAACCTTTGGGAGGGGGGCGGAGGTGCTCTGTTCGGAGGCTGCAAAATGGCCAGCAGCTGAGAAGTGCACTGTTTTACTTCTTTTCAGGCTTAAAACAATCAGAGAAGTGTCCCTGACCTTCCAGGATTGCCAAGAAATTCAATTCAGAGAAAGGTAAGTGGATCACAAAAAAGTCCAAAGAACATGAATTCCCTAGAGAATGAAAGGCTCTTATTAGTAAACCTTTCACATCCGTGTGTGAACTTGAAGACACTGATATTGCTCATAAATGAAAGTTATATTTCTGTTTATATGTAACTTAGAGATCAGCTCCCCGGATATCTTGAATCTTTCAGCATAATAAGGACAAGATTTTCAGTAATACTTAAATTCAAATGGCTCATAAAAATACCCTGAGTATACTGAGATCTAAAGAGCTTGTATTTTCCCTCTTCTTTTCGTATCCACGTTCCCTTGTTCGTCTGCATTCTCCACCTCTGGTCTGTGCCCTGCTCCGTCCCATGCTGGTTTGGTCCCTTCACCCCCAGAACAGTACTGCCTCCGCACAATGTGAGCATCAAATGGAAGCTCATGTGCAGTAGAGGAGTTAAGTTGAGTGGCTTTACGGCAGATACATTCAAATGTTTCAAAGCAGCCCTCCCCACCCTGCGGGGGTATGGCCCGAGACCCCCAGGGGATGCCCAAAACCACAGACAGAACGAAACCCTACATCATTGTATTACGTTTTTGCTTACCCACACATCCCTATAATGCAGTGTAATTTGAGATTTAGGCATGTGAAGAGAGTAATAACTAATACGATAGAACCATCATGACACTATGCTTGAATAAAAGCTAGTGAATGCGGTCTCTCCCAAAGTCTTATTGCCTGCACTCCCCATTCCTATGGTGACGCGAGATGATAAAACGCCTTATTACGTCGAGAACTTTCCCCTTTTTATTAGAGGAACCGTGTTATGGCTCCTCCCTGGAATTTCTAAAGTGCCGGCTTCACTGCCCCTGAGCCGAGGGACCATTGTTAAGTAAAATGAGGGTAACGTGAAGACAGACACTGTGGTCAGCTGACAGCTGATCTGACGGCAGAGAGGAGACAGCTAGTGAGGGACGAAAGGGGGTAGCGCATGTGAAGAGCGGAGAGGCTGGACAAAGGCATGGTTCACATTCTGGGCACAGCAGAGCGAGACCAGGCGGGATTTCACCCCCTACTCAATGCACCGTGAAATTTAAAACTCGTGAATTGAGGAATCTTCCATTTAGCATTTCAGGACCTTAGTGCACCACGGGCCACTATAACCATGGAAAGTAAATCCATGAGTACGGGGATGACTAGTGCATGTGGATATCCCAGCTTCAGGAATTTCCCTGAAAGGCACCCCTTCTTACAAAAGGCTCATGGCCTCTTCCTTCTCTCTGGGCCACTGCGAACCCTTGCTCTTCTCTCTTCCCCAAAACTCCTCAACAGTGAAGTAAATAGTTCATATGCCAGCACCAATGAAAATGATAATCTACTATAATGTAAAACAAGGAGTACAGGCTGGAAGAAAGTACAGTTTCGACAGTAACTTGACTGTTCTTTCTCACAAAAGGGCAGGGGTGAGGCGGGGGTCTAAGGAACACACTGTTCTCTCCGCCTTCCAAAGCTTACGGATGAGCCGAGAGTAGAAGCCACTGAAGGGAAGAGTCCAGGAAGAAATCACCTTTTGTTTGTAGAAAATCTTGTTTTTGGAATAAAATTAGGTCTTGATATAATTTTTATGTGGACAAGAGAGGACTGGTTTTCTTTGTGTAATAAAGTAGGAAAAATGTTCTATTTTGTAAAACTGGGTGGTGGGTGAATGTGTGTTGATTTTATTAGGCATATGTATATGTACACATATACATATGATATTTTGATTCATAGAAACTTCATTTAAAAATGACAAGTCATTTTCCCAAACATTACAAGATAGTCTGAATGTAAAACAAAAAGTATTTTAATAAATCCTACCTGGTTTCATGTAGTATTCTTCTTACAAATGTTAAGAATAAAGAAAGAAGGGGTCCCCTGTTTGTTTATGCAGAAAGGAGCAAGCAGCTAGGGGAAAGCCTCCTGGTGGAAGCTGGGGTGCAGAAGGACCCAAGTTCTAGGACAGGCTCCTAAGTTAAGCAACTGTGACCTTGAGAAACACATTTCTCTGACATTTATTTGTGAAGCAGGAATTGTATTTTCAAACTGGGAGGGATTACCGAGTTCCACTCGTATTTTATAGATAAAGGAATTCAGGTCCAGGCTGACTGAGGGCTGTGGCCAGGGATGGCGCCTTCTGATCCCCAAGCCTGGGTGGGATCCAAGTCCCCCATTGCCAGCGGTCCTGCCACTGAATAGACTTCACCAGAAGCCCGTGAACTGTCTACCTAGAGTGTATGGGGGTAAAATGTGGGTACACATAAAATGATACCAAGGAAGTATCATTCCTTGGCTTCCAGCCAAGACTTATTACTTCCTGCATAAGATCGGCACATTACAGATCTAGTTTGTTTTTTTTCTTTTTCTGACATTTCCCCTTCTATCAGTGCCCACGTTGTTTCAGAGCTGAAGCAAGTTAGTCCCAGTTCTCTGGCCAACAGTGACATCTGGTGGACACCTAAAAAAAGTCTACATGGACTAATAACTAAGTTCTAGGATTTCTTGAGTCTGCAAGGAGCATCTCACAGCAAGAGCAGGTGAAAGTACGGCGAGAATTGGTTCTCTCCGTGGTTTGGGAGATCAAGAAAACAGGAAGAGGGTTATTCAATAACTTTAGTCACAAGCAAGACAGCATCCAAGTAGCTAGAAACCACCCAAGCAAGTACATTTTTGTTTGCCATCCCCTCTCGGGAAGCTCACTACTTCGTAAGACTTATGGAATAAATTAGTGACAATCATATTCTAGCCCTTTCTTTCCCCTTTACTCTTGTCACTATTGGGGCAGACAGCAAAGAAGGGCCAAATCTGGGGAAAACAAACCAGCAACAATAAAAACAGAACTGGTTTTGAGGTTCAAAAATTCTAAACTGTCGTGCAGACGAAGAGGATTTAAACAAAAAGCTGAAAGAATGCTCCAGATTAAGACAGGGAAAGTGTTTCTCAGGTGAGCAGGCTGGGCAGTGGGGGGCGGGGGGTTCTTTCTGGGGACTGCAGAGAGTGGAGATGGGGGGTGACTTCAGGTTCAGGGGCTGCAGCCGTAACAGCTCCAGGGAGGTGGATGCGGTCTGGGGGGTGCCCCTCCCGTGTCTCAGCAGACGAAGCCACAGAGACTTTTGCAGAGAATCTTTGGCACCAGCAGCTGAGGCCCAGATTTTTCCTGTACTCACGGGAGCACGTGAGGCCACACACCTGAAGGGCCAGCGAAGCAGGACAGACAGGACAACGGCCTCAGCTATGGCAGCTCATGTCACACGGACTGATGGCATCAAAGATGAGACGCCCCCTCCCCCGTCCCTCCCCATCACGATAAACAAACTGGCATGGCTAACTGTATGTCAGCCTGGCAAAGTCATAGTACCCAGTTATTTGGTTGAAGATTATTCTAGTCATTTCTGTAAAGGTATTTTTTTAGATAAAGGTAACATTTAAATCAGTAAACTTTGAGTAGATTCTCCTCCATCATGTGGGTGGACCTCTTCCAATCAATTGAAAGCTCTCATAGAAAAAGAATAAAGTTGCCCTGGCTGGTGTGGCTCAGTGGACTGAGCATGGGCCTGAGAACCAAAGGGTTGCCAGTTCGATTCCCAGTCAGGGCACATGCCTGGGTTTCGGGCCAGGTCCCAGTAGGGGGTGCTCGAGAGGCAACCACATTGATGTTTCTCTCCCTCTCTTTTTCTCTCCTTTCCCTTCTCTAAAATAAATACATAAAATCTTAAAAAAAAATTTAAAAGAAAAAGACTAAAGTTTGCAAACGAGAGGAAATTCCACCAGCCAACCACCCTCATGCCGACCTACAACTAACTGTTCCTGGGTCTTCGGCCTTCAGTCTACTCTGCAGACTTGGAACTTGAACCTCCATGATCGCGTGAGCCAACGGCTAAAAATAATTCCCCTCCACAGAGAGACAGAGGTAGAGACAGACACACACACACACACACACACACACACACACACACGCAGTTGTCCTGTTGGTTCTGCTTCTCTGAAGAACCCTGACTGATGCATTAACCTCCAGAGAGTGGACACAGCTCAGCATAAAGTATACATTTACAGCAGGGGGAAGGGGTTAACGGATAGTAATGTTCCTGGTTAAAGGGAAGATCAGAACAGGAATGAAGTGACCATGCCGGAACAATCCTTTTGGTACAATTAGGTCTATACTCCGAGGTGCACATCTGTCGTGTGGAGGAGGCGGAGTCACAGGGCACTCGTGCTTTTTTGCTGGGAGAAGTGGACCCAGGGCAGAAAGGTCAAGTGCCGGTTGTCTCCGCCCTTGTAACGTAACAAGCACTGGCTTGTCGGATTTGTCTGCATCGTTGTTTTCAGAAACCGTGTTGAAGTGTCATTTCCCATTAAAGGACATGTGCGATGCAGCACTGATACATATGTTTCTAATACTGGAACCAAAAATTACCCCTGACTGCATGCCACAGTGACTACATATATCTTAATTTGTCTCAAAGTATGAACCTTTAGAGAGTGTTGTCACCGGATATAGGAGATCTGGGTTTTTAATGAGGGGATAGGCTAGCTATCACTTCGATGTGAAAATCCTCATTTGACAAGATGCATTATTTTTCCCCACATTGGTGTTGACTCACATAAGAAAAAAACCAACATTTTGACAATAATTTTTCCTGCTTTATTTTTAGACTTTATGTTAAAATCCTCTTGCTGGTTGATTTGTGTGGTTTGGTACTGGTGGTTGGTTTTCTTTTTTCTAATTAATTTTTCACACAACTCAGGATATTTTTTTCTAAAATAAAATGTTTTTAATCTATTAAAAAATATCCTTTCACTGAAAACTAAAAGACATTGGCCCTAAATGCATGTTTAATTCATATATGAGTCGTGTTTATCAGAGAAGAGCCTGTATTAGGTTTTCAAACAGTAAATACTTGCATCAGCAAGATGTAGCCCATGAGCGAAACACCGCCCCCGTTCGGGGGCATTTGATGTCATGCCCCGTTGACGGCATCTAGCTGGGGACCAACCGAGGAAACAGACTTGGCCTGTGGATGTCTGAGCAGCGAGTTACCCAAAGAAACAGGTCCGTACCGATACCCGAGCTACTGTGACAGAACAGAAATTAGAACGGGCCAGCCTGGGAGATGCTGCGAAGGGTCTCAGGGATCTCTGTGCCAGGGGTGACATAAGACAGCCTAACCCGGCAGAGACGCCGGATGAGATCCTTTTGAAATGTTTTTCTTGAGAAAACGTGACGCATTTTCCTTTCCATCACCTTGAGAAAGGTGACAAGGTAATATATAAAGGTGACAAGATACTATATCATCTCAGGGGTTGAATAACAGTAAAACTGTGAAACCATTTTCATATGCTTTATACGTTTTGCCCATCCATCCTGATATCCAAAAATCTTTGAAGCGCATTCCTCAAATTCAAAAAAGATAATGGTCTTGGCTTAAAAAGAGACCGAGATATTTACCTCTATCTCTCTCTATAAAATATTAATTTAGTTCTGGCATCCATATGAAGGAAGTGCCCACTAATCAAATGTGCAGTGCAGAAGGCTGGATATTATGGCAGCTGTAACGGCTTTATTATTTTGAGTTTTCAGAAGACTATCTTAGTCTTATTTTTTTTTTAGTTCTCATTGTGCTTATTTAATTTCCCTGAGGTCCAGAGCATGTGATTCCATCACTGGACCTGCCGCAGGTGCTGGGGGATCCCTGTACCTGCCAGCCACCAGCTGAGGGTCAGAACAGTTCCCATCTGACATCCCTCCCCACTCTGAGTGGCTTGGAAGTTAGTCCTGGTGCTGAATCTGACGCATGTAAACCTTGTGACAATGTAAACTGTCTTCCCTTGTTGCCCACAACCGAAGGGATGAACAATTCACACAGCCTCAAGGTATACCCGTGTTTTGCTATACTTTCACGGAAAGGGCGCAGGGCTGAAGGTGCCAGACCTTCATGAACGTCGTGGGTCTCCAGACACTGGTGTCTGAGCTCCAACCACATCTGCTAGGTCCTGCATTTCTCCCTCCCGTTGGCAAAGTGATGCTGTCCATACAACGTTTCTGTGTTGTCGGGCTTCCCCGCCCACCCATCATCTTTGAATGAAGCCAAAAAGAAGTCTCCATGGCCCTTTCCGAACTCTTTCCATGGTAACTATTTTACCCACGTAGCGGTTCAGCAGAAGAACACTTACTTCTATTCAAGACTCGCCCAAACACCTAGATAAGAGTCACCTTCATCAAGACAAGAGATGGTAAAGGAAGACGAGCTCTAATTGGGAACTCGCTCACTGGGTGCTGAGATCCTCACAGGCCAGTCCCCAAAGGGGTCTGCTCTTCACTGGGAGGGGCCGCAAGCCTGCAGCTGTCTCCGCCTCTTCCTCCAAGGACTGGCTGAGCCGCTGAAGAAAAGGCTTCCTGGGGCGGAAGGGGCCTCGCACTAACCTGCCCCCAGAGACTGGCTATGGCTGTGAAGCCAGACGGGGCATAGTGCTTGGGGGCACCATGGGGCCGGCAGAGGCAGCCTGGGCCTTTCCTGGCCCGGCTGGACCCTCCTGCTCTCTCCGCTGGGAGCCAGGGACCAGCCACGAGGAAGACTGGTTCTTGAACCACAGTAAGCAGGGGCATTGTGCGTTTAACAGTAAAGGAAACAAGGTTTTGTTCTGTGCTCCAAACTAGTAAAACAGAACATAGTGGTTACATTTTCACATGTGCCAGGGCTGACTACAGAAGAGTTTGGAACGTGAAATAAGAGTAGTAACTAGTATGTGTGTGTGTGATGCTTGGCTAAATCGGGCCTGCCTTCTAAATATTTTCTATTTATATTTGTGTGTGTGTGTGTGTGTGTGTGTGTGTGTGTGAAGAAAGCATGACCCAGGAGAGAAAGCAAGGGCTGCTGGACTTGACAACCATCCATCCTTCCCCTCCCTGGCCCTCACCATGACCATGGTCCCACGTCTGTGGGTGAAAGGTCAGAAACCACAGCATGAAATGAAAAGGCAAAAAGGCACAAAGGCGTGATCGGAACCCTTTGCCTTGAAAAGGATGAAGCACACCTCCTCCTGTGACCGGCTCTGCCGCCCCACTGCGCTCAGCTGAGTGAAGCCGGCCCTGTCTCCACGCATCCGTCTCCCTGTCGGCCATAGAAGTTAGGTTTGCACCTAGAGTCCAAGTTCAGTTTTTGTGAGATCCAGGCTTTTGTCTCATCTAAAAGAATAAATAATCCGATGTTGACAGAAGTGAGCAATGCTGACTTCAAAAATTTAATCTTTCTGGCCTTTGTTACAGAAACATCGGGGGAAAGTGATGACCATAAAGATTTATATTTATTAATCTAGGGGCATTTCTTTCTAGCTCTGGAATGATAATAGTTATTTGAGTTATGGCTAGATAATGAAGACTATTGAAGCAGGGAGTCACCTTATGGTTAACACTCATTAATCATTTTTATAATTAAAAATATATTTCTCAACTCAGTCTATTTTTCATATTTAAAGAATATCTACCAGAATAAAACTTTCCGGATGCCCAGCATGGGGACTTGTTTTTAAGGCATGACTGAGATGAGAGTAAGTTCAATCAGCTGAGCATCATCACATACATCATATGTAGACAGAAATATTTATGCCTTATATATAGGGAACTCTCTATTTTCGTGATGCTAAACCTAAGGATGAACTGCTTGGTAAACTACAATGACTTTATTTCTGTTTACATAAACTGTGTGTATTCACTGAAAAAACTTAAATGCAAAATACCATAAAGTCAAGATAGCCCTGCATCTTTCTTCCCAGAAATGACCCAGTGCAATATCTTGGTGACTAGCCTTCACATACTTCTGCAGGCATGCACTGAGAGACAGACCTTGCTCACACAAACCCCACAAACAAACATTTACGTATGAATATGCTATTCTGAAAATAATCAAAGGCTACCCAACTGAGAACTAACAGGCCTTATTCACCCAGAGCTGGCTCTAGCAAGGGATTCAGCCACGTCACTTGCATTCTGCAGAGACTCAAAGGCAGGCAGAGGTGGAGTGTCTCAGAGTAGGGAGAAGAGAGTTTCGGGTGCGCTGCGATTGGAGGCAATGAGCCCAGGGAAGCTAGAGGCGGCCTATATATAAGTAGAGCATCGTGTGCGATTGGTTAGAGGAACATATTTGGCTTTCTCTGGATGGCTCAGAGTTGGAAGTGAGGGTAGAAAACAGGGAATCTGGCCATTGTTGAGCAAGCCTTCACTATTTGCTGCAGAATTTCTGGGCTGGCTTCTTTACCTGGGTGAAGCTTGAGTTCCAGAGGTCGAAGGTCAAAGTTCTATCATCACATATGGCCTGGCCCTTGTCTGTTTGTATACTCAGGTTCTCCCTCCCCCTGAGTTGGATATAACTTGCATTTTCTATTAACAGATTCAACTAATATTCACTGATTTATTATTTTCAATAGCTGAATGTTTTATTTTATAGGTGTGCTATATAGGTGTGCAATAATATAATACAAATCCTCTTTTTAATGTCATTTGAAGCATTTCAAATTGTAGTTTAACAATCATGACAATATATTACAAGTGTTCTATTTTATTATTCGTTATTGTTAATCTCCTACCGTGCCTAATTAATAAACTTTATCGTAGGTATGTATGTACAGAAAAAACAGAGCATGCATGAGCTTCAGTACTACCCTCAGTTTCAGGAATGCACTGGGGGTCTTGGAACGGGCCCATCATGGATAAGGGGGGGCTCCTCTACCCCATTTCCCAGGAGCCTCGAATGGCAGGTAGTTATCCCTGATAGAATTGCCAGGCTCTTTGCATTATTTCATTTCTCATTACTATACCTTTTACATCCCCTCAGTATGGTCTGCAGCTTCTGAATAATTGTAGATTGCTTTGCTTTCCCAACTAACCTAAAGTAACCGCTTAGCTCTGATCCAATACCTTTCAATAGTTGAACGTAAATCACCTTCTCTGTCCATTGACATCGAATGGGTTTAGAGAACTACGTAAGACATAAAAACGAAGGAAATAGCCTGACACACCTAACTGGCCAGACAGCTGTCTTTCCGTTCGAGTCTCTGTGCTTCCGGTAAGACTGGGGAGGAATTCACAGCCTCGCGGTGACCCCGGGCCCCCCGCACAATGAATTAAGACTTCGCTTTAATCAGTCCACTTGTTAAAGACTTGTAGGTAGCGATACAGTTGTGACGTGGTCCCTCTTTGAAACGTCATGTATTTTGTCCCCCTGCGGACCACCCAGAACTCTGCTTGCCAACAGAGCAGCTGCAGAGTTAAAGTGCCACCATCCCACTCCCCTCAGTCACAGCAGGGACTCACTTAGAAACTGCCAGAGTTGCAAGATGTCAAGGCAGTTGTGGAAGTTCCCTGCTGCTACCCTGCATTCTTCTGCTCCAGTTTCCAAGTGTCAGCAACTCCTATCACTCCTGAGACAATCAGCTTTAAGTATTCTCTTCTTTATTTCCTGTCATCGGTGTGACAAAGCCTTGCTATTGCAACAGAAGCAGCCTGGGTTAAGTCTGTCTGAAGGATAGAAATGCCCACCACTTGGAATCTGTTGGCTGTTTTCTTAAAGGTTTTATTTATTTCTTTTTAGAGAGAGGGGAAGGGAAAGGAGAAAGAGAGGGCGAGAAACATCTATGTGTGGTTGCCTTTTGAGCGCCCCCTACTGGGGACCTGGCCTGCAACCCAGGCATGTGCCCTGACTGGGAATGGAATGACCCTTTGGTTCTCAGGCCAGCCCTCGATCCACTGAGCCACACCAGCCAGGGCATCTGTTGGCTCTTTTAATTGGCTGTGATGGATCGGGGCTCAACTGGCCCAGGCAGAAAAGCAGGGAGTGCTGACACCCGCAGCTGCGGCTGGGTCCCTGAAGGTCACCGGGAAACAGCCCTGTTCCTGGGAGTTCACTTGAGGTTTCCTCCCCTATGTTCTTCGAGGACATTAGATACAATACACAGCATCCGTTCAGCTCATACCTGCCGAGACCCACCTGCTTTGTCTAGAAAAAGCAGCAAAACTAGAACGACTTAATTAAGTTCACTAAGTTGGACTTGAGCGACGATCCCATCCAATCCTTTCACTGTATGGCATTAGGACACTGGACCTAAGGGGCATTCCTGCGGTGACATGGTGAATCAATGCTGGAAGCAGGGATAAAAAACTGAGTTCTGCTTGCCCCCTATAACCCATGCTTGATTTTGTTACATCCCTGAGTCCCTGAGTCACACAGCATCGTGCCATCCAACTGTGTAGTTCCTATACTATTTTTCTTTTTTTGTTGTTTTGTTTTGGAAAAATATGCAGAAACATATTTTCCAAATATCTATATAGACTCGCCAAACAAGAGAAACACTAATCACTATGGAGAACACCTCCATCTCCCAAAGAAAGGTCTCTGGCTTGGGAGTCGGGAGGGTTTGGTGGGTGTGGACTGAGGGATCAGAGGGAGACAGCGGGGCTCCTTCCAGCTGTAGGGAATTCCGACAGATGCAAAGCGAAGGGAAGTCGAGGGTCCCACCCTATGGATGTTGTCAAACGCCTTGTAGTCGTTTGCAAAACGGCTACAGTGGATCTTAGGACGGCTGCACGCTTTTATCCCACAGTTCATCCCAGACAGGAAGAGAACCAGGTCATCTCTGTCTCTGCCGTGGCATTTAGGTGAGCGTGAAGCAGGTACCACGTGGCTTTCTGAGACAGGGTGGTCCGTGGGGTTCTCAGTCTAGAACCTGAGAGAAAGGGAGTCACTGGCTCTTTCACTGTTGCTCCTTTTCTTTTTGTATACCATTTCTTTTACTGTAAATATTTTCCGACATAAATAAGCTGAAGACTGACTCCATCAAAAAGCCTTCGAGAGTCAAAAGTACCCGCTCCCCCAGTATGATATTCACTCTGTAACTGATCTCAACATGGAGAGATCATTCCAAGCTTTACCCTTCGAGTGGTATAAGCTGCTGCAAACCAGAGCTTTTTTCTTCAAGAGTTTGCACTAGTAGAAAAGACATTTTGCAGCTTAAAAGGAATAATATGACCTGCATATACCTGAGACCCAACCATCTATAACAACAATTTTAATGTTTTGAAAGCAGAAAATCCTCAGTCTGACTAGAATGAAGCTGTCTGGCAGGCTGGGAGCCAAGCGTGTGCACGGGCATGGAACAACAGAGCTAAAGCTGATTGGTTTTGTGTCATTCCCGACCGAATGGTTCTTTTCAAATGTGTGTGGAGTCTTTGCAAGCTGACGCAATGCACTCGGACATCTCATTTATCAGCAGTCAGTGGATAGCCCTGTTTTATGAGTCTTACAATCGGCTCTCGTAGGCAGAACTTTCTTGGCAAAGGTATGTCCCATACCCTCCATAGGACTTTTAAGGGAGGGCCTGAAAATTTAAACTTTAGTTTTCCACAGGAGACTATATAGATCTCTGTGAACATCATCTCATAATTTCCAAGTGTATAAAGTGTTCTCATTAGCCAGCCTAAGATATGAAGGTTGGCGTGTCTTCTAAAATAAACTTGATATTTGTGTTGCACTTTTTGTGTGCCCACAGCTTTTTGCTCTGTATACTGGCACATGGCTCGGGACTCGGGACTCGGGAGCAGGTGGGTTGGCCCTGGCATCTGGACCCTGAGGACGTTTAAATCCTGAAGATACTTTTATTCTACAGGCATTTGAAAACGTCATTTCCCAGTATCACAACTTGCTCATGACACAGCTGAGCCCAGTCCTTCACGGAGAGGCAGAGTGACTACCAACAGGAGGAACAACCAGAATAAAACAGAGCCGACGTGGCCAAACCTGCAGGGAGTCAAGTTCAATGGGCAAATTAAATCTCAATGAAAATTGTTGTATATACTCTCTCTGATCCCTCTCCCAGACAGCGCCACAACGCAGCAAAAAGAGTCGCCCCGCCCTGGCAAATACCTAAGGCTCCACCCTCTAACAACTTAACAGGTGTGCCGAGGCAAAGACATACGGCCCAAATGAAAGAACATATCAAAATTCCAGAAAAAAGAACTAAGTGACAAGGAAACAGACAACCTATCAGATGCAGAGTTCAAAGCATTGGTAATCAGGATGGTCATTGATTGAGCTCGGTCGCAAAATGAAGGAAGAAACAAAGGCTATAAAAAGTGAAATAAAGGAAAATACACGGGGAACCAACAGTTAAGGGAAGGAAACGGGCTCAAATCAACAATTTGGAACAAAAGGATGAAATAAACATCCAATTGGAACACAAGAAACAAGATTCAAAAAATGAGGGGAGGCTTTGGAACCTCTGGGACAACTTTAAGCCGTCCAACATTCGAATCATAGGGCTGCCAGAAAAACAAGGGCAAGAAATTGAAAACTTATTTGAATAAATAATGAAGGAAAACTTCCCCAATCTGGTGAAGGAAACAGACTTCCAGGAAGTGCAGGAAGCCCAGAGAGTTCTTATTTGGAAGTCTAAGAATTTTATTTCACAACCAAAGAACACTTAAAAATTACAGAAAACTTTTTAGTACTTTGTAGTGTTATATTTTTAATGCTATCTGGAAGAGTACATTCATATTAAGGATATATGTGATAAGTTTTTAAGTAAATTGCCATTTATATTTTCTATACATATTTTTTAAATCAATAATTATTTCATGAAAATGTTAAAGATGATTGGTAAATTACCAACAAATTAAAATATTTCTCCAGACTGATCACTTAAGGGAAAAAAAAAGAAAATTTTTGTATATATATGTACATACATATGTACGAAGACAGCAGCCACCCCTTCTCCAAGACGGCTGCATACGTGTGGGTCTTCGCCCTCACATTCCTTTGAAAGAGAAAGGCCCTAAGAAATGAACAGCCTTCTTCCCTTTGCCCAAGACCATCCCTCCCTTTTCCATCTGAGGCTTACGGACAGAATTCTAGTCGCTGAGTGCCCCACCACCCTTATCAAGTTCCCTAACTCTCCCCACATCTCTGTAAATAGTCCCTTCCCGTGATTCTTTGCAATGATCTTCATGGCGCTGTTATCTGTCCCCGCCATGCCAGCCGATAGAAAATGCACACCTTCTGTCTCCCATTGTTCCCAGGCCCAGCACACTACAAATGCGCGTTGACTAAATCAGTTCGATCACAAGGCAAACTTTCTTTGGCACAAGTTACTTTGCCTGTAAACCTAGGACCCATAATACACATGTGCATTTTGAGGGGAGAAGTATGGATGTAGCTTCCATCAGGGTTTGGAAAGGATTTATAAACTCTATGTAGTTAGAAATGATTTTCTTTAACATTGCATTTATCTTCTCCAGATGCTTACAGTCTGGTAGCTGATACCTGGTGGTGGACACAGAGTAACGAAGTTATTACCACGCTTCTTCAGGAGATTCCGATTTTATTTTAGAGCTAGAAAAGAAGCTTTGACTTTTATGTTTCTTATAACTGTTATGCTCAAAAATAAATTTTACGTAGCATCACTTGCATAGTGATAATCAATATTATCACTTAGTAAAATTTAATGAAATTTCATTAAATTTCATTTTATTTGACCCATTTTAATATATACTTCCAAAATAGCATTATGTGTGTTGCTCAGTATTTTTATTCTCTGTTCACAAACTTTATCTCCTTTCTCAAAGCTTTATATGTCCGCTGTTTTAGGTTTATGCAGAAATTTTCATTGGAACACAGAGCTTTGATGTTTAAATCTAACTATCGCTCCACCCTTTTAGAGAAAAAAATTTCAGTAGTTATATTTGAATATTTCTAAATCATTGGCAGAATGTGACAAGTCAAAAAATACTGAAGGGCTAAGTTATCGCCCAGGATAATTAGAGCAACATGTCACTGTACGAAACAGCATGAAACAAAACCCAAAACTAATGGACTAAAGTCTCATGAGCATATTGTTTTAATAATTGAACAGGAAAACAGATATTCTAGATTTTTCATAGTGACATTAGTGAAGGCTATTGAAAAGGCAATACTTCCTTTTGCAGAACTGATTTAATTTTCTTCCTGCTTTGCTGTGCCTAATATCTCCCATAATTACGGAAGGCAGGCAGTGCCTGCTGAGTGATGGGGCAACTGTGATATCAGAACACTCGCCAGTCCCGCCCACCTAGACTCACAAACCTAAGAACAAAACCGGGACTGTTTCTGGGCATGTGAAACTCATCATTAGACAGTATACAGTCTTCCTTTGCCACTTCCTTTTGAAATTGCATGCAAAAACATTTTCCAGCTTTAGCTGGGAGACCCATTATGTATCCCCATCCTGTGTGGGTGCACCCACCGCATTTCTTGGCTTTGTTATGCCTCCCCAGGTTTTAGGGAGACCCAATTCTAGTAGTTCTTACCCACAGCCCCCCCGGGCCGGCTCTCTGTCTTACTCTCCTGTATAGCCTTGGCCTCTGCTGTCTGTGTCACCCAAGGGTTACCTTCGTCAAGTATCTGTCCTGTTGAAAATCGCTCATGATGAGGGTGCAGAAGTGACCCAGTAGAGGGATGTGAAAGGATAAAGTCCATCAGGCATTTTATTGTAGGTTCAAGCCCACCCTTTAATGACCACATGCCTTGGGCGAGTCCCGGGATTCCTTTGAATCTCAGCGTGCTGCTTTGTCACGGAGGAGGGTCACACTTGAACTCTGTACTTTAGGATTTGTGAAGATTAAATGAGGCAGCAAAAAAAAATGTTTTAAAATTATAAAGTGCTATGTTATATCAAGGTATTGTTTTTCTAATGCAGAGGTGGTAACAGCAAGTGTATAGTAAACATGTTATGTTCCACACGTAATCCTTCCTACTCACCGTCTTATTCAGGCACCAGATCACCCTACGAAGTGAGAACTATGATCACCCCTATTTCACAAACGAAGAGTCTGGGGGATACAGAAGTAACACAACACACTCGCACTCACACCATTAGGAAGTATAAGAACTCGCTTACGATTGAAAATGTAAGCCATATGAAAGCAGGAATTCTTTTTTTCTTGGCTTTTTGTTTGCCGATGTATGTGTAGCATTTAGAGACGTGTCTGCCTTGTGGTAGCTCAAAATTATTACTGAATCAACTAAACACATGGCATGTAATTAATTCAGTGCTAATTCCCATAGGACTTACAGCACACGCATATACTGTACAGCATGCTGGGCCCAGTGCTGGGCGGTGTATGTGACTGCCTCCTGTGAGTATTATGAAATACTCAAAGGAAGGTAACTTTTAGGTAAAAATGCTTCTATTACTTCATGTTATGTAACTTCCAGAGTCACACTTTCCCAGCTGAAAGAATCATTATAATAGCTACCATTCATGGAGTATTCCAAGCTAGACGTTTTTGCTAGTCTGTGTAGTAGACATACCAAGAAGGCATTGTTCTTATTTTAAAGATGAAAAAATCAAGACACGGTGAACGAGAGCTTCGAGCCAATGACCAGTAAATCCCCGCCATTCACTCCACGGTATCAGTCTAGCCCCTCCGGAAGCCCTGGGCCCCTCAGATCACCTGCCACATCTGCTATAATCATCTCTCCACTGTCTCCAAGTCCACACGAGGCCTGGGAACTGATAGGAACGCACCGAGCATTTTCGATTGAAGAAATGGTTTCATCTGACACGTGCGAATCCCCAAAACACCTGAGACTACGACCCCTGTCGTCGTAGCTGAATGAAAAGATCATTAAAGAGTATTCGGAACTCCCCAAATATCAGGACACTTAACAAAATTAAAGGGGTCTGAGATCAATCGAATTTCCAAGCTGTTGAGAGGAACAGTTCATGGATAAGCAGGCCCTCTGAGTGCCTTTCCTTAATGCGCAATATAATCCTTGTGAAGACGAACCTGAGCTAACTTCTCTCAAATTTATGTCGTTAGAGAGCCTCCTTTTAGAGTAGTTGCCTTTGAGGTCAGTCTGTGACGGAGACTGGCGTCCAGTGCACATATCTGTAGTGATTTTTTTCATATAAAAAGACTGTTCCCCATAAGATGTATCAACAAAACCCTGTAACAAAACCACAGGGGCCCGTGTCATCCCTCTGATATTTTGATAGCGGGGTCTCAGCATCATTGAAGAGTTTTTAAATGTTTCATGTGGATATAGAATGTTCCTAAAAATAAGCTTTTGAGCTTAACACCTGGGAAATAATTGTCTGAATAGGACCTGACTATAATACCTTAAAAAATTATCTCCTTGTAAACACTTGCATTGCTAATAAATTTCCTACTTAAGACTTGAATTAAATATATAAAGGTAATATGTTCCTGCTGAAAAATAATTTACTAATGAGCAACTAAGTCATACAGGCAATTTAGCAGAGTTATTATGGTTATAACTAATAAAATTGGCCTCTCATTTAAATATGGAGAAGCGGCAATGCTTCCAACACCAATTATACATTATCCCTAAATTACATATTGAAACTTGGGGGAATTATGCCAAAATGTAATCAGAAGGAATCATGAGGTGAGCAATTTTCAGAGCTCAATTTAATTCAACATCTTTTTAACTGTATTTTCCAAGATTATAATTACACTGAGCACTTGGTTTGATTGAAGGGGGGAAATTCCCGTTGCTTCACTGACCGCCATGCTACACGATGGTCTGAAGGGTGTGGCACATGGTCCCGTTTGGAACAAGTCCAACTAGGAGGCGAGGACCCGCACAGACATCTCCTTAATTCTACTGGAGGGAACACGAAATGTCACAGGGCCCTCTTCCTAGAGCTCGGTGTTAGGGGTTGCATATATTTTCTCCCTCCGTTTCATAGCAATTAGCATATTTGTTGATCAGTGTGGGTAGGAGAAATCGGAGCAGACGCCCAGGCACTCGACTTCACCAGGAAGCTGGGTCACTTCCTCTTATTGTAAAGCAAGACAACTGGACATTGAAAACCTGGTCACCATTCACTCCCCTTGCTAAGGGAGCAAAATAAGCAAATCTGCACTGAATTGGCCCTTTGGGTGCCATTTGGAAACAATATATAAATAGTAGGTAAAATATATTAACAGGTCTTTCAGTAATTTATGCAATTGTGAATAAAACCCTTCATGTAATGATCATATTATAATAACCAGTATTACCACTACAACTTTTAAATAAATTTAAAGAAAAAATAGCGTACACATAATTCTCTCTTTTTTTTTTCTGTTTTCCCATTTAAAAATAACAAATAGCTGAACCCCTGCCCCATCGTGTCTACAGGGCACCAAAGAACCTCCATCTGCTTCAGAGCCAGGAGGAGAGATTCCTAGCAGAGCACCCTGACTCTTTCCTCGGATGTGGTCTACACCGCCTTCCGCCACTCAGGGAGGCCTTAAGCATGAACTTGAATAGGATCAGGCCATGTCGGAGCCAGGCATTAACAAGGCAGCAAGTGTACCTGCTGCCTCTCACTGTCCACCCGAAACGTGGGTTACAAATCTGCCTCCCTAATCCCTAAATTCTTACCTATGATCATAAGATCCAAAGATAAGTGTGGATAACTGGGAAGATATTTTGGCATTCAAAGAGAAGATAAGGCCCAAAATTTACTATAGCAACTATCTTAATGGTTTCCTCCAAATTAAAGTTGAGGGCACTCAAGAATGAAACTTAAAAATAAATAAAGAGTGAGTCATGAGAGGGGCCAGTACTGGAACCTTTTATCACTAGGGCCTCTGGGCTAGTTCGCACAGTAGCATTTGCATGTGTGTTCATTACCATATCTTTGAAACAGCATTCAGGTTTGATTTCTCCTTTGTAAAGGTCCGTTTACTTTCCTCAACCAGGATAAAGAAGGGCAAGCTGGTGAGGTTGCAGAACTAGCAAGGCTTCTATTAAAAAAGAGATGCTTTGAAAAGCAGCAAAATGATAATAAGTGTGACTCATCGATCATTTTTCTCCTGAAATGATTCTGCTAACCAGTCATGGTAAGTCACTTGTTCTTTCTGCCAGTGTTTGGTTTGGAGACAGGCATTTCATCAGACAATCCAAAGGCCAGGGAGTCTGCAGAGGGCATTTCCGGGGGTGGATTCCTTCTGTTTAAATGAATCACTAAATGAACATGGAGAAAAGGTCTATTTTCTGCTGAGGTCATGTTTGCCCATGACACCGAACCCAGCTCAAGTACCTGAGGTCATAAGACAGTCAGAAAGTAAAACCCACAAAAAAGGCAAAGGAGAGAGGTGGGAAGAATCCAGATCCTTAGCTATTAAATCAACCAAACTGCCTGACCAAGGAACTCTCCCTAATGTGATTATATAAGCCAGTTTGTTTAAGCCAGTTAATACCTCTTAGCTGAAAATATTGACACTATGCCATCCAGGCAGGACTCAGCTGTCCTGCCCAATTGTCAATAATGGAACAGAGAAGATTGAGATGGAAGTTGATTAGATAATATTAATGGTTTATTTCCATTCTAAGATTCCAATTAAAAAGTAGCGTATCAGTATTCTTACTGAGTGAAGTTGACTGTATAAAAGAAAAGCGGAAACACCCTGTTCAGTGTCTATATCACATACTAGGAACTTAACGTCCGCTGTCCTGTTTAATGTTCACGATAATTTCATAAGGTAGGTGTTATGGATCCCCATGTACAGGCTAGAAAACAGGTTGGATGAATTCAAGCAACTTGCCCCGAGATCACAGCTTCTTAGGGGACAGAGGCAGGACTTAACCACAGCTGGCCTTCCTCCAGCTGGTTTGCTTTTCGCCAGAAAACATCCCATCGATGCATTGCACAGAAAGCTAGATATATGAATTAGGGGAGTGAGGGGAACAAGACTACAGAAATGAAATGTGTGAACTGGTAGTTTGCGAAATGGGTTTGCCTCCGTAGGGTTCGCCCTCAATCTGAACTCTGGTGAAAATGGAATAATAATAAATTATTCCCTAGTATTATGTGACAGGTTATACACACATTCGAAGATAAAATATGGGTTTGGAGCAATAGTAACACTCCCTGGCGAGTCTAGATCGGAGTTATAAGAATTGAAACTTCGAAAGCCACATTAATCCTCCTTAATATTCATGGAATTAGACAAGGGGCTGGGCAGCCAGTGCCCTGCCTCTGATTCCAGCCTGGGAGAGCCGAGTGTCCCAACAGCAAACACGTCGGTTTTTCCCATTTGCTTTCCTTCTTGGACTGGCGCTGAGGAGCTACGAAATAGTTACTGATCTTCGCCAGTAAGTCATGAGGGAAGAAACATATCCTGCCTCTGGCAACCATTTCTGCACAGGGTTACTGCCATTTCGGGGGTGGGAGTGGGCACGAGGGGTAGCGGGCAGATCTCTCCCACCCTCACCCTACACCGAAGGCACAAAATAGATAGGAAAAGTCTAAAACACTAAGTTCAGCTGGGCTGGGGACTTAGAGAATGAAAGAAAAATAACTCGAGCAAATAAAATATGGCCCTCCATGCTGACTTTTATTATTATTATAACCAGCCTACTGGGGGAAATGAAATCTAAATATTAGCGAGTTCGATGAGGATTTCGGTGAAGTGTAGTTTTCATACGGTATATGAGGTGGTACCTTCTCCATGGAGCAATAAAAAGCGCTAATTATTCTTTACTTCAGAGTTACTAGGAGAAAAGACGTAGGTATTAGAAATTGCATTGAGATCGCGTGTTTGCGCGCAAAGACAAAATAATGAAGCATTTATTTACGGAGGACTGGAGTCCACCCTCTGTGGAGGAAAGTGGACTGCCAGACATCTGATGTGCGCCGTGGGCCCTCACGGCGCATGCTGCCCCGTTATGCATTTTGACACCCAGTTATATCATGTGCTCTTCCATTAGCCAAGTGCTCAGTCTGTGCACGTCCTGTTCTGCCAGAAATCGTGAGTCATTGGATGGCGGCGGTCAACGGGCCACGTAAAATACGAAGCTCTTAGACTCGGAGCAGCAGAAACTCAGCAACTGCACAACTGCCCTGCACAGATGCCCCGCACACTACCGCCTGTTTCAGTGCTATCATGGCGTTAAAGTCAGTGCTGACCGAGGCTCTGTCGCAGTCAGGGCAGTGAGGCAACACAGCTGGCCGAAGACGAGTAAGAATCAGTTACTAATGATTGCTCACGTTTTCTCTTGAAGTGTTTTTTTTCTTAACACAAAATTCCCAAGGCTGGTGGGCAGATATAAGCATTATGAATCAATGAATTGATCAGCAGCGGGTATTAGTTGAGTATCTACTACATTTTCAGCATTGTGTGGCTAACCAATATCCCCCGATTGATTGATTGATTGATTGAGAATACTCGTGTCTGTCCACTAGCATTAATAATTGATTCTTTATTTCATTTCCTTTCATTTTTTTCTGATGAGGAAATAATGACACTTCCGCTTCAAACATGGCTTAAATTTAAGTGCAGGTATAAAATAAAATAAAGCACTGATGTTGAGTGTCATGTTGAGAGCTGTCATCAAAACTGCTATGAACAGTGACACTGGGGAGTTCACCTTTCGGACGGGTGACGCAGCTAATCGATGTAGAAAATACTTTCCTAGGCTTCATCGTGCTTCGTGTGTGACGTGTGCTGTAATAGGGCCCAAGTTCAACTCTATTTGAATATCTTCATCTCAGAAGTGACCTTCATACATTCAGTTCAGAAGGTAACACAAGAGCTGGTAAATGTGAAGTTGCTAGCATTTAAGTTTGTGGGATAGTGGCAGAATCTTTTCCACTATTCGGGCAAACTACTGAACTGAGCATTTTATGGTACGTTTTAAAATTCACAAATTGGCATACTAACATGATAAAAGCTAATGAATTACAGCTCCCAGTATCTACGGAGGACAAGAGGATGGGGCATTTGCAAGAATCTGTGATGTCTCAGAAACACCTAGATGAGTGTGCTGACGACCAATGTGCAGCCCAAAGGAAAACTGAGACTAAAGGAGAAGCAGCAATAAAGCAGGAGAGTTGAGTGTTAGTAAGTTGTACTGAGATGAGTGTGGAAAGGCCTTAGGGACTTCTTGGCGTCAGGTACAGCGCCCCCTGATGGCCAGGTTATTACCTATGTGTGGACGGGGAGCAGGCAATGGGTGTCCGCTGACAAATTCACCAAACACGTTTTTATACAAATAGTATGTAAATGTCCACTGAGTACCTTTCAAAGTACCTTTTTTCCTCTGAATTACAGCACTAAACAAATTACAACCCTGAAAATCCGTAATGGGAGGAAATTTGTCATTAATGTGAAAATTTTAAGCATGTAGGAAAGAGTGAGTTATGCAATTAAATGTATAATATTTTATTCATGTGTATAATATTTTAGTGGTCTTTCCTTAAAAATTAGAATGTTTTTAGTATAAAGTTATTGGATGCAAGACCTAGGCTTTTTATTAGTACAGCTTGATTTAAAGATTCATAAAACAGTTTTACAAGCCTTCCCATGTGCTCAAGTGCCATTTATGTACATTATGGCTATTTTATTTGTGAAATGCATTTCCAAGGAAACCCTTGTCTAAGGGGACATATAACTGAAGTGAGTTAGGTGCCATAAGGCTCTGTTTCTACTTTGAAAAGTTACTAAATATAAGTTGTTCTCTAATAAGTTTATCTGAGAAACCCAAAGATTAACTATTTCACAACCCAAAACAAATGACTTCACTTGGTCTTTGTAAGTTTTTGGAAACTATTAAAATCTAATTCCATGTACTTTTTATGAAATTCTGCCACCCAGTGGACATTTTATGCAAAGGTAGCTTCTTGCTTAATCCTTTGATGGGCTAGGTGGTTAAAACAGTTGTTTTTAACCTACGGTAACAATTATATTTTAAATGGCAACCCAGTAACCCAATAGTCAATTAAAGGCAAAGTGGTAGAAAAGACGCTTAGCCTTAAAATTAGAAGGTAAAATAACTCTGTGATCCTAAATGCTTATGTATTTTACAATTTGGCAACCTCTTCTCTCATAATTCTATTAGAAGCGAAGTGTCTAATTAAGTAAAATCTATGTATCAGTTTCCTTATTCATAGAATCTAGATATCATCAACAGTGCCGTAGGAGCCAATATAAGGGAAGCTTTTGGAACAGCACCCAGCACGGAACTCATTTGTCCCTCGTCCTGTTATTAGGTCCATGACACGGCGAGGGGAGGTCGCGTGTGGCGGAGGTCGCGTGTGGCGGAGGTCATACGGCCGTGAATGCCGCAGAAGCTGTGCCTGGTGGAAGGCGGTCACTAGCCGTGTCGAGGCGATCACATCGTCAGGTGTGTAAGTGCTGAGTCACTGTGGTGTGCACCTGCAACTCGTATGATATTGTGTGCCGACACTCATTAAACATGTCTCGATAAGAATCGCACCCTGGCAGGACCAGGATCTGAGACTACTGACTCATTTGGCAGGCTACAGAGAACTGACTTCAGAGAGAAACATTAGACAGAGATGGAAGGTAATACCACTTCAGGGAGCGTCTGAAGCCACTTGGTCTGTCATGAGCAGCTGAGAGACGGTGTGTTACGTAAATCCACCTGCCTGCTCAATCCACCCTCCGGTATAATTTATTGGTTAAAACCATTTAAAATTCTTCTCAGGCGGAGGCCCCAGAGGCAGGAAGAGATCCCGAATTTCAGCCTCCAAACAAGAGTTTGTACTCAGAGCGGGTTTTGTAACTTCTCCCTGTCACTCCGCCCTGGGCTTGCAGTCGGAGGATGGACCTTCCCCTGCTCCCAGGTGTGTCACTCTGCCCACGGCCGCCGCTAGTGAAGGGAGCAGAGCAGAGGCTGGGACTGGATACTCTGCTGTCTGATGAGAAGATGAGCGCTAAAGGAAAGATCCCTGCAGCGTGGATGCCACAGAGCGGGGTGAACTCAGCGAGAGTCTCATCCGTAGCGTGCGGCATGGACTGGAAATCCAGAGCCTCGTTGCATCACAGCGAAGAAATCAAAGGTAGAAAATGACAAGGCATGCGCCTTTCCCTCCGGGAATGCTTACACCAACGCACGCTACAAGACTACCAATATACCTGGTTTTCTGAAGGCCAGAAACTGGGATTATAACTAACCTAGCAAAAGACAGAGACAATTGCCAAAATATTACACATTTTCATTTTTCATTCATTTGACAAAAAGGGCTTGAAGCATGGTGGCATTTTAAGAACGATTATTTGGTGGGAATTAAAATGAACCATCGCGTTCTAAACCAGGGATGTCCAGCCTTCTGGCATCTCTGGGCCACACCGGAAGAAGAAGAGTTATGTTGACCCACTCATTAAAAACACAAACAATAATGAAAACTGACGAGCAAAGTAAAGGCCCGTGCACAGGGTTTGTGAGATCCACCACCACAGATAAGCAAAAACGTCCTCACATAAAAACCCTAACTACGCAGTGGCCTTTTCGATAATTCGTTTAAATCATAGAGCAGGTCCCAAGTTTGTGATCAATAATATAGAAAATGTATACATCTAAGTAATAAAACAGTATAAAACTTAGCTACAAAACTAAGTGATGTTTTAAGTAAATTTACCACTTTGTGTTGGGCTGCGCTCATAACCATCCTGAGCTGCATGCAGTCCCTGGTAAGTTACTCTTGTTATTAGTTAACACAACAATAATTATTTAGAGATTATTGTCTCCATTTTGTAAGCATAACTGATGAACTGAAGGAACAGCTTCTCTTAGGTAACATTTTCCTAGGCATTTCTTTTATTCTCAATAAATCAGATAGTACTAGGAATAATACTAGAATAGTATATTAGGAATAATACTAGTCACTGAATAGAAAACGTACGCTTTTTAAAAAAATATTCATTCACTGACTGCCAAAGTCATGTCACCTACACTTAGAGGCTGTTTACTGATCAGAAAGATGT
>CM052546.1:88047792-88083643 GCA_028533065.1 Trachops cirrhosus | reverse complement strand
GGGGAAGAAAGCGCGCAGGGTCCTATGAGGGGCTCTTGGGTGCGGGGCGTGCAGACTTGCAGGGCGTTGTTATTCTCAGAGTTACTTGGTGCGTGGCCCCGCGGGATTGTGCAACTTTTAGGGCAACGTGTCCAGAAACTTCACTCTGCACAGTTGGTTCTGGGAAACCCGGGCTGTGGGCATCGCGTGCCGCCCTCGTGGAAAACAGACACAGCTCCTCTGTCCTCTTTCTGGCCTGCCTCCCCTCTCTGCCTTTTACTGAGCTTGTTGGGAAAAAAACATCCCCCCACCCTTTCTTTTCTGGTGAATTGACTATGGCTTATGAGTCAGCCCTCAAAAACGGGCGTTTGCCAGTTCTGTTTCAGGGACAAGCAGTTGAGTTTTAGTGTTGGTGGAGTGTTTTGGAATGCAGCGTATCTTGCTGTGCTTGAATATCTTAGATGGTTAAATAATGGTTTTAAAAATGCAAAATGGAAACAGTGTGAACCATAGCGATGAAATGTTTGAATCTTAGGCGTTCAGTAGTTTTCAAAGTGCACTGGAAAATTTAACACAAGAATTACTCCGCCTTCGTTCCTTGCAACACCCCCGCCCCAAACAAAGTGGTTGAATAGTTAAGAAATTACAGCATTGTTGTCGCTGTATAGATGCCAGTCTTATGGAGGAGGAGATTTGCTCCCTAGTGTAAGAAATGGATACCTTCCCGAAATCAGCGAAAATTGTGCAGGTTTGGAAATCTACGGGTGGGAGATTGGAACACCTACCTGTAGGGGTAGGCCTTCTTAAGTGTCAATGCTTAGGAGTAACTAGGCATTTAAAGTCCTCACTCTGGTGTCTTACTGCTCCTGTTTGCTGGCAGATGCATTTCCAGGCAGTCTGGAGGGTGTGCAGTGTTACGATAAAAATTGAACAGCGCTGTTACTTCCATACGTTGAAAGTTCATGGCTCTATAGTGAGTGGACTCTTGTTAATACCTGGACCTTAGAATTCAGTTTAAAATTTTTACGTCATCGAAGGCAGTTTTTTTCCAGCTAGAATATTTTATATTTTGTTTCAGTGCTTCTGAAACTTGATCAGGTTCTAAATTTTTCTAAGTGACGATATTAGCAAAGAATACAAAGTAAGACAGATATATTAGAAAGATTCAGAGAGATGGATGAAGGCTGTTCCGTAGAAATGAGAATAAAGAAAAAAAGCCGCACTCAAGGACAGCACGTCGTCTGGTGAGTGGAGCCGTGGTCTGTATACAGAGACGGCACACCCAGCAGCCAATGTTCTCAGACTGTTCCCCTGAGTTGCTCTGAATCACAGACTCTTGCATCATTCTAGAGCTGGCAGGGATCTAGAAGTCGTCGATATCTTGTGCGGAACACAGATCAGCAGTCACGGAAGTCGCTGTAACAGAAAGCCCAGCTGGGACCCTCACTAAACTGCAGGGACTGCCTGCCGCCGGGAGAGCCCTCTGAGGAGGCTGGAGGTTGCGGAGTAAAACTCAGAGGCGGCACGTGCCAATGGCAGGGTCGTCTTACTTTTTTAATTTCCAGAGAAGTGAGATCCAGAATAGACATGCTCAGTGAAATTATAGAAATGACCGATTTTTATGATTTATCTTTGGGGGCGATTCAGACAAAAGATGAAGCTTCATTTAGAATTGTTAGTATTATTTAAAAAAAAACTAATGAAGTGAACGAAACCCAGTATGACTCAATTTGTGATTAATTCTATTGGAGCAGGTATGGTTTGAGGTGTCCTGAGAGAGGCCTGGGACCAGGCCTTGGGGGTCCCCCAAGGGGGGGACTCATGGGCAGAGAGAACTTTGGAGTGAGACAGATAGGGGTTCCAGTTCCCAGGCTTTACCTCTGACCAGCAGCCACCTGGGGCCCATTGTTTTCTAGTACTTGGTTTCCAGAAGTGTAAAGGGACAGGCATAGTGCCAGCCTTACTGCATTGCTAAAGGAATTTGAAGTAATGAATGGGAAATGCAAGGGTTGTGGGTATTACCAGTGGTAACATTGCAGAATAAAAACTTTAATTACATTGCTTCCAAGTTAATTTCGTAGGAGGCAAGGCCATCAAGTGTCCGGGTGAGCGTGCTGATGTCTCCGGTCATGCTTTTGTCGAGACCAGACTGCACTGTCCCTTTGCCTGGGACACTGCGGGTGTGAGTTAGAAACCTCCGTGAGGATGCTTTCATATATGTTGCAGAAAAGTCTCGTCATGTAATTTTAAGTGCAGTTTTCATGAAGTCATGTTTGGAACCAGCTTAGGAGCCCTGGGTGTTTTCCTGTCTAACTCTTGTTTGAAAATAATAAAAAAAAAAATTTGTGGGGGAGAGAGTACTATCCCTCTACCCCAAAATACCCGATTGCTAAGCCCACCCCACATTGGTGATTTTAATTGAGATTGTTACTGTGACTGTAAGCAGACCCCTGCAGTTTTCTGAGTAACATAAAATCTGAGTTATTTGGCGGTTGTTTTGCTGAGTAAGCCCCAGGGAGTGTGAAAGGCACGCGATCTGATACATAGTGACTCGTTTCTGCAGTGGACCCCCTCCAGTTTACCATCCCCTGGATTTGCCTTTATTTATTTCACCAGGTCAGTTTCCTGTGGACAGCTATAATCTCACTGGTCCTTAAGAGTCTGCTAAGGAACCGCTTGGGCAAATTTGCCCTGCTTTCTTGAACGAACTCTTTGACTCCTTTCTTATATATGATTCATGGGCACAGGAGCGGCTTTGAAAAGTTTTAACGACAATATTCAGATAATAGGGGCTGAATTGGACGAGCCCAAGATTTCATTCTTGCTCATGCTACTTTACATCAATTGCTGATTTTTTTTTCCTGGTCTGTTATACTGAGCCTTGGTAAACTTCCCTCTATTTGTGCTAATAAGCAGACTTGATCAAATGTCAGTTAACCTCAGAATAATGCATGCTGTATTATTTGAGTGATTTTTTTTAAGTGAATGAATACAACAATTGCAAATCGCCTAAGGCTGCACTTAAAGAAAGTGTTAAATGCATTGTGTACAATGGAATTATTGTGAGCTCAAAATGATAGTACAGGATAGACTATTTGGAAAAGCCATTAAAGAGAAGGTACAACCTTAAGAGTATTAAGAAAGATGGGTGGGGCTTTGATTGTTGGATATCACTAGAGCTGTGTAGGTGGGATAAACTTAAAAGACAGAAATGGTAGTGACCATGAATTTTGGGGATATTGAGCACCCGCTGTAAGAGGGGAATGTGGGTTGTGCTGGGGAGGTGAAATGGGACCTGAGGCTAATTCTGAGGTTAGGTTGAGATGGTTGGAGCTGGTGTGGTGGGCTGGTGGTTGATTCTTTGGCAGGCGGCATGCCGGAAAGCAGTGTGTAGGGAAGCATTGTCTGTCCGTGAGCTAATTGTTCCATTTTGTTGAGACCTCTGAATGCTCTTAACTCTGAATTGAAAGAAATCTAAAGGTGTGAAATGTGATGAATATAATTGATAGGGTCATAGCTTTGCAACAACTTGTAAATCATTGGCCAGCATGTTAGAGCAAGTTAACGAATATTGGAGTTTTAAATATATTCTCGTTTATAATGCCAGACACCTTTCCATTGCAGATTTAGTACCTCGAAACAGACACTCATGTGGATTCCAGACTCTTTTTTCTCCAGGTATTTCATATAATTACTAGTGCCATTTTAATGTACTTAGTATTTATCAAATTAGTAATATTTTTCTTATCTGTTAAATTAACATTTTTATTTCTTAAATAAATAAAATATCTTAACTTTTAAAATAGGAATTTGTCTTGTACTGAATAAAGTTTCCTTCTTTGCCACTAAGGAAACGATAATTTTTGAAAAATTTTACTTTGGAGATGAGATGGCTCATTTGTATTGGTCATTGCCACTTGATAAGGAATCAGGACCTGTATTTATACTCAGATTTTAAGCACTAACCAGCTTGTGGTTCATGACTTACAGTTTGCTGAGTGGAAGAATTTCAACACTTCGGGATGAAACTGGTGCTGTAAGTATAATGCCGTGACTCTGTGTCCAGATTAGATTAAGGCCTGTAATGCTTGATTCTTACTCTAACGCCACTCCTAGAAGACAAGAAAGCTGGTATTTTAATAACCACTAAATGAAAGTGGCTTGTACGTACTTAAAGTTTATTATTTTTGGTCATATGTAGACTTTCTATATTTACAAAAGAGAACTCTGAACAGGGAATACTGCACACAGCAGTTTCAGAGTCCATGGTTAGGGACAGTGTGGGAGGTGAGCTTGCATTGTCAGTACAGTAATTGTACCCAGTGACCAAAACTGTAACAGCAGATGAATTGATGAAATAATGAAACGTTTTCATACCGCATTGAAATGGTGTAAGATATTGTAAATTAGTAAAGTCCTACAGCCTTTTCTTAAAATTTACTTTTTATTTTGGAGAACCACCGCATGAATTTGTACAGCCGGTGGCATGAGGGAATTACAGAACTGTGATATTGCAGTACAAAAGGAATCGGTTTATACACTTAACAAGCAGCTCTAACGTGTACAGCAGCGTATAAAGTAAATGTCCCCTGCTGTCAAAAGCACAAGGGCTGTTTGGAGGCAGCAGCGACCACAGGTGCCTCCTTTGCCCTGGTGACATTTGCGGGTGAAACGACGCAGCAGCAGCAGGCAAGCCTGTTTGAGGTTACGCGGAGGACATCAGTAATGAGACCCCCACGAAGCTTTGGCGTCTCCTCCACTTCAGATTGGTTCTAATACAAGAAATAGCGAGAATTCATGAACGTTTTTCATTGAATGTGCATCCTGTGCCATAGTGAAAGGAGGTTACTTGCGGCTGTCCCCAAATTGACTTACATGTCGATTTGGTGGTTAGAGCTTTTGTCATCGATTTGAAGTGGGATTGATGCCCATTCCTGGGAAAAGTTATCACTTATGTGTTTCCCATTTTTAAGCACTTTAATTTCCCCTTCATATCCTGTGGTGCTGTATTGGTTATTAAACAATTTTTTGGCGTCAGCCCATCTTCCCCAGCCCTCGACCACGTTCTCCTCTGGTGTTGACAGTGGCGTACAGTGTTAACTTTCTTTATTGCCCTGCATTGGTGCGCATTGCGGAGGCGCACTGTCACGTCGCTGCATCACATGTAAATCACAGAGTACGTGAGTCACAGTCGCTGTCACCAATAATGAATAATCAGGCAATAGGAGGAAGTATTATTAATGCGTAATATTTTCAAAGCATTCATTACATTCCAGAATATTTCAGATAAAAGTGCCTAGGTGTCACTTTTACCAGAGACATCGGTAAAGAAATGAGAGAACTGACTTACTAGATACTGTCTCCCTGCATATTAAAATACCACCAACCTAGTAGCTTCTCGGGGGGGAACACTGCCGTGTTAAGTGCACACAGTTGTAGCTGCCTTCCAGGGAACTGCAGGATTTCAGTCTCTGTTCCCTGAGTTAGTGCTACAGATACTGAAGTGCAGAGTTGTAGCTGTACCTGGAAAGTAAAACAGTTCCTCATTTACAGATATTTATTGACAGAGATCCTGCAGCATTTGCACCCATTTTAAATTTTCTTCGGACTAAAGAACTAGACTTAAGGTAAGAAATGCATCCTTTTAAATGAATTCTGGTTGATGGGTATGGCTTTGGTATATTTTATGAAGGAAAGGTCTTTTCTCTGAAAAGTTTTCCCAGCATGAAACTCTCATGGGCAGAGACCCCCTTCCTGCCTTCCTCCAGACTACCTGCCCCTAGGGATCCTGACCACTCTCCCTGATCTCCTGAGGATGCCTCCCCACCTCCTGACAACACCTCCCACCTCCTGACCATACCTCCCACCTCTTAACCACTGCCTCCCCACCTCCTGACCACACCCCCACCTCCTGACCACACCTCCCACCTCCTGACCATGCCTCCCCACTCCTTCTGCATCCCTGCATTGTAGCTTCCAGACTCTTCTAACACTGTCTGTCTGATCCAGTCACTGGTCTCCTTAAAATGTCTGTGTACCTCACCCTGACCTCACGCTGAGCTCACCCTGAGCTCCCCCGGGGCCTGGCTGTGTCCACCCGGTGCAGGTGCTGCGCCTCATCTCCTGTGCTGCCACCACCCGGGCACCAGGCCTCCCTGACATGCACTCCTGTCCTGGGGTCTGTCTGCCCTTAGACTATATCCCTACAGGGTGAGCACTGTTTACTGTGCACCAGTACTGTGCTCGACGCTGCCATGGTGGTGACGTTGATGAATGAATGATCATGTAAACTATTTCTTTTTTTTTAAAGATTATATTTATTTTTAGAAAGAGGGGAAGGAAAAGAGAAAGAGAAGGGGAGAAACATCAATGTGTAGTTGCCTCTCATGTAGCCCCCACTGGGACCCGGCCCACAACCCAGGCATGTGCCCCGACTGGCATTCGAACCCATGACCCTTTGGTTCACAGGCCTGTGCTCAATCCACTGAGCCACACCAGCCAGAGCTAAACTATTCCTTTAACTTTGCCGTAGTCTGAATTGTTACCAGGAAGCTGTAATCCAGTTTGTATTTTATTGTTCTTTTATTTCACATATTGCTAGTGAACTTTCAGTGAGAATTTATTAATACTGTATACATGCAGCTTTTAACATTCCATTGTTGACTTTAGCTACTTCTTTGTAACATTCTGATAAAAAGTTAAGATCCATTAGTATCATACGAGAGTGATTTCACCCGTTTGCCTTATGAGGCACTTCTTAATAGTTTACTTTTCTCAGTCGCCCTTCTCATCCGTATGGGAATGGTTTTAAAGCAAGAGAATGTTTTTGTTGATATGCAGTTTTATTTAGACTTCTTCAAACGATTGGGGATTTTAGGAGAAAGGAAGTATGAAAGCCTTGTGATTCTGGTCCCATTAAGCACCTGTTACTTCTTCCTTTTGCTTCCGAGGCTAACCCGCCTTGCCATGTCAGAAGACTTACCCCCTCTGTTTCTTCGTAGGGGAGTGAGTATTAACGTTCTCAGGCATGAAGCCGAATTTTACGGAATCACGCCATTAGGTATGTGTTCCAGTCTCGTCCTTAGGATTTGCCCCTTTGTGCTCTAAGTTGCCCAAATAAAATGCGTCTTATGCCAGGTCCTAAGTTTTCAGTGGACTAGTTCAGTGTTAACTTTTTGTGGATTTCCATAGTACAAGAAATGTTGCCGGCTCATTTAGGGCGAGCATCTTCCTGTCTCTCCCTCACCCCATTGAACCAGAGAAGCAGGCAGTGGAGCTCTGTCAGCTGCGCTCTTGACCATGTGCTTTGCTGTTCGCAGTGCGCCGGCTCCTGCTGTGCGAGGAACTGGAGCGCTCGTCCTGCGGCAGCGTGCTCTTCCACGGCTACCTGCCCCCCCCAGGTACCCTGCTCCCGGCTCCGTCTGCCCGCACACACTTCTTGCCAAACACGTGTAGAAATGGGGAGAACGAAGATCTGTTCTGAGTCTTGAGTTTCTCATTCGAAAACCGACTAGAAATGGTGAGGACTTGAGTTTTAGTAGCAGTTCCGCCATCGCACGTGGCGGAGCAGGTACGTGCCCAAGGGCTCCAGTGGGGGGCGCTGCTGAGCTCCGCCACGCACACCGCAGAAGCGAGTGCGTGTGACTGTCCCGTGGGGCTGTGTTAATGCAGAGGGCACGGGCTGGCCTTGCCCTGGCCCCACGCTAGGGCGCTGGCCTTCTGTCAGTCTCCTCGCAGAGCCCGGGCGCTTTGCAGCAATGTTGGTGAACGGGACAGAGGCAAGTGGGCGCGTGTCCTCTCCGCCCCCCGCAGTTAGAAGCCGCCTTCTGCCTCCGCCTGGGTTCCGGTGGGCTTCCGAGCAAGGTTTCGCTCCAGTGAAGACCCCTTGGCCTGCCAGACAAAAGGAAGATGTTTAAAAGTACAGGGCAGTTCAGCTCTGAAGCTGCTCAGACGAGTACTTCATACCTAACACTTAGTAACTGTTCAGTGTAAAGACCAGAGACGGGCCAAATGAATTAACGGCTGATCTCAGTTACCTGGAACGAGGTAGAGGTGGAGTACACTGTGATAAAGCTTAACCTGATTTATGTATGACATGATAAGTAACAAATCTGTTACGTTTTGTTTTTCACTTTGTTTTTTATGGTAATTAAATGATTTGTAATAAATCGCTATATTGGAAGATACAGGTAGACTGTAATGAGATGCACATACTTCTGTTGCTTTGATACAACATGAAATTTTAAGTCGTTTTCGGTGAACTTAGAAATAAACTTGTCTTATTTCCTCCCATAGGTATTCCTAGTCGTAAAATAAACAACACGACGAGACCCTCTGCTGAGTCTAGGAACGGGCTGAACTCCGCGGAAGGGGAGACTCGGGGAAACGGCGCCCAGCCTGTCCTCTCTGGGTCCGGAGAAGAGACAGTTAGGCTAGGTGAGCAGCGACTGCTGAAAGGGAGAAAGAAAAGTCCGTATTTCTAGCGTTAGCCGATCCTCAGTATTTAGAAAGATGTCATTTTTGCCTCATCTTGCTTTTTAATCCAGATTTATCCTTTATATCATGTAACTTATTTTAAAAAACATGTAATGCTCTGCTTGCTCTAAATCTGTGGTGCAGGGGTTGAGCAGTTTCTTGTGTAAAGGGGCCAAACAGTAAATAGTGTAGGTTCCGTGGGCCCCGCAGGCTCTGCCGGGGCGCCCCTCAGCCTCGGTGGCGGGAAGGCAGCCTGGGACAACACGCGAGCACGCGTGTGCTGCCGTGCCCCAGCAGGGCCGCACCTGCGCAGGGAGGGGCCCGGGACTGGCCGGCGCCTGAGGCAGAAAAGGGCTCCTTCTCTACACCGCCAGGCTTTCCCGTGGACCCTCGCAAGGTGCTGATCGTGGCCGGCCACCACAACTGGATCGTCGCCGCCTACGCCCACTTCGCCGTGTGCTACAGGTGCCCTGCAGCCCTGCTGCTGCGTTTGCTTTTTACTTGGGGGGCGGTGTTCTTGGTTGTTGCGGTTTCCTGTTCACAGACTGAGGAGCTGTTTCTCTCCGTCATCGGATTGTTTCCCGGCATATTCTACCTACGTCTGTATCTCTTGATGAGATTCAGTTTGCTTCTGTTTCATGGCTCACTTGGTGAATACTGCTGGTAGCCTTAGTGTGTCTGAAATACATCCCAGACCGCGTGAACTGTGATGTAACTGAGATACCTTGAAGTTACTCGGTCTTGCATACTAGATACATCCAGCTTCTAAATCATTTAACTGTTGTCGTACATGACCAGGTGGGATTTTTACTCGAGCCTCCTGTGGTCTCTTCATTCCTTTCAGGGAAGGCAAAGAGAAGCTTTGCACCTTTGTTTCACCTGTTTAGTGCAACTTCAAAAACAGGTGTTCCACAGTCCAAGTTCAGGCCAATCACTGTCATGACTGCACAGTGGGGTGGCTTCCGAAAGTGTCACAGCTGCTGTGCAACCGCCCAGAATACATGTCAGAGTCTCAGGCTAGGGAAGGAGAAAGTATTAAAAATCGACAGGTAAGTTTGTCAGAAGTTAAATACTAAAGAGTGCATTAAGTATTGACCTTCAGTCAGCTGCAGATCTGAGCCCTGGTAAGCCTTTCTGCGTGGGGGTAAATAGCCGTGAGAGTTTTTACTTAGAATGAAACGTTAGAATCCAGCCCTCAGACGGGTTCCAGGCCCCACGTTCCGTTCACGTGGTTGTGCGGAGGCACTGGCAGGTGTACCGCACGCGACAGCATCCCTTATCTTAGTCTGCGGGGGGCTAGTGTCGCAGGCAGGGAGAGACACTAGAGCAGGTGCATGTGGTGTCAGCTACCACGAACGATAATAACCGAATACCCGACGGTGATAATATCCTAACATTCTGATTTGTGTTGACTGTCCCTATCCTTAAATAATGGCTGCAGCACTTTTTAATGGAGAAGAGTGAAAGGTTCAACTTTCTTTTTGAGTTAATGTTCATTTTAAACTTGGAGGGCTTGTCAAAATTATTCTTTGCAGAAATACAGAGTTGTAATCTCTTTTTTAAGTGGTTTAGACTTAGTGTGTATGTAAGGATAAGATTTCAGAAATGACATTCTGCACTTGCAGATGAAATATGCCGACGAAACTTTGTATTTACCGTAAAGGCAGGTAGTCGTGACTCACGCAGTCACCGGCCGCTCACGCCCCGTGTTAGCTCGGCGGCTGCTGAGTCCGCGTGGGGGCCCCTCTCCCCGGACAGGATCAAGGAGTCCTCGGGGTGGCAGCAGGTGTTCACCAGCCCGTACCTGGACTGGACCGTTGAGCGCGTGGCCCTGAACGCGAAGGTGGTCGGTGGTCCCCACGGAGACAAAGACAAGATGGTGGCGGTGGCCTCGGAGAGCAGCATCATCCTGTGGAGCGTCCAGGACGGCGGGAGCGGCAGCGAGATTGGTAGGGAGCGCTGCGTGCGCCGCGTTCTGCTGGGACACGCGTGTGATGCTCTGCAGCTTACCAGGGGTCGCCCGTAAACACCAAACCTAATAACCTGGACCGTGACCTGGCTGGGGCTGCCCACCTCCTGCTCAGGGTCCAGCGGTGACGGGACGCTCACCGAGGGAAACGGTCTGTAAAGAGGGAAGAAGTGGGTGTTTCAGGAGGAAGGGGCCTTCCCCCCACGTGGCTGCGGCAGACACGGGCCTGAGCCGACCTGGGCAGCGGGGCGGGGGCGGGGGCGCGCCGCGCTCCGGCGTCTCACCCAGCGCATGCGCTCCGCCGGCCGGGGAGGTCCGCGGGTGTTCTCGGACAAAGCACGCGATTCCTCAAAGTTTTCCACGCTTGGAATATTTCGACACCACGTGTGTCTGTGGGCAAACACTCGAGTGAAAGGTCTTCGGTGATCCGATCGGTTGTGCGGGTGCCAGAAGAATAGAAGCGAAATGCAGCCCCGTCCACGTCCGCAGAGTCATCTGTCTGTAAGAAAGGAATAGTCCGCACACACCACACTGTCTGCCACATCCCGGACCCGAGGCCGCCCCTGTCGGACGAGGGGGCAGCGCGCGATTTCCCCCGCTGCCCTTTCACCCCGCAGAGCCCGCCGCTCCGCTCGGCGCCCCCCTCCCCGGCGACGGTGCCTGCGGTCCAGCGCCCTGTCTGACCTGACTCTGACCTGCGCGGTTGTCTCAGGTCGACCGGGTGCGGGAAGCACAGCTTCAGATGACCAGACGCTCGGGCGGCGGGGCAGACGGCTGTCTGCTGGAGGGGCCCTGGGAGCCGCTTCAGGGGTTCTGGCTTCTGGTCCCCGCAGCGTCTAGCGCATGAGTGGCAGCAGTGAGACTGGATTAAACTCTGTCCCCTTTAAAGTGTCTTCAGTCTGGGGGCCGGCCGGTTGTGAAGAGGGCAGGGGTCAACCTCCTTATTTTCTCCTGTCCCTTTAGGAGTGTTCAGCCTCGGTGTCCCTGTGGACGCGCTCTTCTTCATCGGGAACCAGCTGGTGGCCACGAGTCACACGGGGAAAGTGGGGGTGTGGAACGCTGTCACTCAGCACTGGCAGGTGAGTCCGCCCGGGCAGGCGACGGGCACCAAGCCGTTCCTGGAACTCCTGCTGGTCCTGCATCTGTTGGTTGTCGGGGGACTAATTGGTGCCGTTTCTGAGTTTGATAACACAGGAAAGTGAATATATTTAGGGGTAAATTCGCTTCTAGGTACAAATTGGACTGTTTTCAGTAATTTTAAGTACCTCTGGAAAAAGAGATTTCACTCTGTGATGTGACATTTCTTCATTCCGGAGTGGAAGCGCAGGTCTGTGGGAAGCCACGCAGCCCGTGAGGAGAACGCAGCAGGCAGAGTGATCGCGGGCACTCCACAGGTGCAAGAAGGGGTTGAGACTCAAAAGATGAATGCCTGATGCTGAAGGAGGGTGGCATGAGTCCAGGACTTTGAGCAGAGAGTTTCGTGGTCCTACCTAGGCTTTGGAAAGAGGGCAGTGGTGACTGATGGGCCAGGTGGGCCCGGAGCTCCGGGGCGGGGCCTGGAGCTGGGGGAGGGGCCTGGAGCTCGCAGGCGGAGCCAGCCAGAGCAGCGGAGATCCAGCTGCAGACGTGGCAGCAGGGATGCAGTGAGGAACCGCCGAGAGCCGGTGTATAAGCCAGTGACAGGACTGGATCTGATTAGGTGTGGGAGATTTTGCACTTCTAGTTTAGACGGTCGAGGGGCTAGTAGTTTTGAGTTGCTGGGGAACATAGGAGAGCGGATGCTGGTGGCTGGTGTGAGGAATAATTAGATGGATTCAGTGTTTGTACTTTGAGATTCTTATGGGCTCCAAGTGCTGGTGTTCAGTATATAGTTGAAACTGTACCTTTGGAGAGAGCTAGAAAGAAGTATTTGGACGCAATAGCACTCCTGTAATAATTGGAAGATAAGAAGTGATGCGATTTCCCATCAAGAGGGAACATGGAGAGAAAGGAAAGCCGAGATTAAAACTGGGGGACATTAGCCTTTAAAGGGGACGAGGGAGGAAACCAAGGGCCACAGGGCACATGCGTAGGGTGTGCGTGTCGGTGCCGATGAAACAAAACTTGCCCTGGACTAGAGACCGTGGAGAGACGTCTCACAAGCGTGTGGCCGTGTGTGACACTGGAAGGTGCATGCGGAGATCAGAAGCCTGTACACCAGCAGCTTATGGGAACCATTATTTCTGAGTTTAGGTCTTTCTACAGTTTTTCTTTTAACAGGAGTAGACTGGGTGTTGTGTTTTTATGCTTGCTGTGCTGTTGGGTGTGTCCTTTCCCTTCCTCTCCCTGACTCCCCGGCTTTTCCAGTCTTCAGGCTTCACTTCTTTGTGGACTCTGCCTTCATCTTCGCCCTCCTCCCCACACTCCGGCCGAGAGGAGAGTTCCCCTCGCCCCCCAGTGGTGTGACGCCCCAACTTTACAGCCTGTCACCCTGCATTTGTCATTCTTTTTCTTTCTTGCCCACAAGTCTACAAGTTTCTGCGTGGCTCACCCCGTCCTGGGCTGTTCTCTTGGACGGGGTCTCGTGCATGCAGAGCCTCCGGGTGAAGGCGGCCTGTGAGCTTCCCACGGTCACTGGCGAGGCCGGGCGCGGGAAGGTGCTTTTGGTCTTACTGCCACCCCTCCCACAAACACTGTTTGTTTTCCCTTTGTTTTGTACAGAGTCCTGCCCTTTGCTCTGTCTTTTTTAGCACAAATACAGGCAGCTGTTAATTCGTAACTAGAGTGATTTGCTTGGAAACTGAATGTTCTATTGTAGTGCTCGAAAAACCAAAAGTGTGTGAGCACTTACTTGCCTCATTAGCATTTCCGAGGAGAGGGGGGCGAAGTCCGCAGTGCAGAGAGGGAAGCAGAGAAGCCATCTCTTCAGAGAAATGATAGCGAATCATCGAGGGGATGAGTTCTCTCTGTAAGTCAGCTGATTTGTGTCCTAGTTCTGGTTCTGCCCTTCCTAGGTGATCTTGAGCAGGTCACTTGATGTCTCACACACCCTGGTCAGGCTTGGCCTTCCAGCCCTCATGTGCATTGTGGTCTCCTAATCATGTGCAGAAAGAGGTGGTTCGTCCAGCTTCTGACAGGCAGGTGCTGCTGTTGGAAATAGATGCGTGTAACAGCTCGAAAGGGCCTCACACAATGATTCCTCCAAATTCCTCGTGTGGGGAGGTGTGTACACGTCTGTATGTATAAAACATTGTGTTTTCTAAGCCCTACTTACAGTGGGTATTAGTGCTCTTTTTTGTTAAGAGTTTGGACGAAATTGAGCAGAAAATGTAAACTGTAGTTAACACTGACATCTAATGACACTGTCACTGCATCAGGTCCAAGACGTTGTGCCCATAACCAGCTACGACACGGCCGGGTCCTTCCTGCTGCTCGGATGCAACAACGGGTCCATCTACTACATCGGTGAGCACGCAGGCCTGTGGCGCACGCCGCTCCCCCCAACCCCCCGCCGCAGCCCGTGCAGCGTTTAGTTTGCAGACACCAACGAGCATATCGCCTTTTTTTTTAGTTTACAGTGAATGCACTGCTCTAACACTGCTTCCGTATTTATATTTTTTAGATATGCAGAAGTTCCCTTTGCGCATGAAGGATAACGATCTTCTGGTGACTGAACTTTATCACGACCCTTCCAATGACGCCATCACCGCGCTGAGTGTCTACCTCACCCCCAAAACGAGTCAGTGCCCGCGAGATGCGTGCGGACTCCCGAGGTGGTGCCGGGACTGAGGCAGTTTTTAGTGTCTGAGCGTGGTGGTCGAAGGGTTTCATCCCCATTTGTTTGCCCATTTGTTTGCGTTTGTTTCATGCTGAAGTCACACGTGACCGGGGAACGCGCCCCCTCCGAGCTGTGGGAGCCTCGTCCTTGCGGTGTTCACCGAGGTCGAAAGAAATAACGTGCACAGTTAACTTCGCACGGCAGGGGCTGATTTTCTTGTGAAGTTAGGAGCTTTTGTATTTTTAACTTAAAAAAGGGGGGTCTTGGGCCGTTAATCTTTCCTGGGCAGTGAAAGATGAACACTTAATAAGTAAGCTTATTTCCTTGGGAAATCTTAAATTTAAGTTGTGGAGAAACTCATTTTGCTTGGAAGTTCAATATATGTAACTTTCGTTGCCTTTCAGAGGCCACTGCAGTGAAATTAACAAACAAGTTCTATGTCATTATTAACAGTTTTTATATTCCGGGGTAAAAGATGAACATAAGTGGGACATTTAAAACCTCTCAGTAATGAAAGGAATTTTAGGAAGTACTAACGTGTACAGTAATGCCAGGAGATTTGGGTGTTACTGGTATAAAGTTATTTTGTTGAATTCCTCGGAGGCAGCCATTGCCTTTGGCATGAAAACTACGTCCTAGCGTGCGCGGAGGACTTTGATTGGATTTCAGTGGGATTTCGGGGACGTGGTGCTAGAACGGGGATCAGCAAGCCAGGCCTTCCCACACCGGTGCTGTGCCGCCCTTGGCCGCCGTGGGGCAGCAGGGAGTTAGGTGCCGGGAACAGAAACAGTGTGAGGAGCAGAGTGAGACCCTTTGCTGGGCCGCCGTTTGCAGGGAGTCCACAGCCTGTGCCTAGAGCGAGATGTGCAGGGTTTTCACAACCCCCCCATTCTAAATCAGAGCGGAGGGTAAACCTCGGCAGTGATGGGGGAGAGTGGAGCCCCCTCCAGGTTACAGGAAGTGTGTCCCAGGCATGCACTTTCTTTTGGGAGTCAGGTGTGTCGAAGTGGATGGAGAGAAGAGCTGCTGAAGCCGAGAGGCTCTCTTTGTGGGAGGCTTTTATGAGCTCCGGTCCGAACTCCACCCTGTCCCTGAGGAGGGGGCGGAGTCTGGGTGCTTGTCTACGCGACAAAGCTCCAGGCGACTCCGACAGGGGAGCTGTGCACAGTGATGCGATGCTGTGTAAGCGTGGTGGGGGTGTGTTCCAGGGTCACGTGCTCTGAGACTGTTCAGTGGCGTGTACAGGGCGACCACTCAGGGAAGGTCCCGCGTTGTGGCAGAAGGAAGGGGGTGGTCTTTGCAGGCTAGAAGCGGCGAGGACCACGGCTGTGGGCACGCTGATTGCGAGGTGCCCGTGGTGCTCCTCGCCCTTCCTGCCAACGCAGCCTACGTATGAACCCTTCCACACTCACCAAGTACCTCCCGTGTCTCGGGCATGCCGCAGGTGGCAGGAGGAAGGTCACGATACAGTCCGTCGAGGAGGGGATGCGGGCGGACAGGGCAGTGGATTACCGGCGTGTCACAGCTGCCGTGAGGGTGTCTGGCGCAGGGTCGGAGGGCGGAGGTCTGGGAAGGGCCTGCAGGAGGGTCGGGGCTCTGCCAATTCCGGGTTCTGTGCCCGGCTGCACTGGGGCTGACGGCACTGAGTGTGGCTCCGCCCTTCCACCCCGGCGCGTTGCCAGGGCAGCCCTTCCGCCGCCATCTGAGCGCCCCCTTCCTGTGGCTGCAGGTGTCAGCGGGAACTGGATCGAGATCGCCTACGGTACGAGCTCCGGAGCGGTGCGCGTGATCGTGCAGCACCCGGAGACGGTGGGCTCGGGCCCCCAGCTCTTCCAGACCTTCACAGTCCACCGCAGCCCCGTCACCAAGACCATGCTCTCCGAGAAGCACCTAGTGTCAGGTGAGGGGCGGCATCCCGCCTGCCAGGGCGCCTGGGGCCCTGGGCTGAGCCCGCGGGTTCCTGGGTGCCCGCAGACTGAGAGGCCCTCCTGCAGGGACTTCCGTGGGAAGGACACACTGACGAAGCTGGTAGGAAAGGTAGTGACTGTGGAAATGTTAGGATGGCCTTTTAAGGCTCCTTTGGTTTCTGCCTGACTGCAGGGCACATGAATTCAGGAGGTATCTCTTTTTAGAAATTTACTCTCTCTTCTGATGTGTCGTTCTCTTGGCATATTTTATTTCAAAGTATTGATCATGATTCTGTTGAAAGGCTTTTTATTACAGAAATTTCCCAAGTATAAATTTAATATAAATTTGGTAGCATTGCCTTGAAGTTTAAGGCTAAAGTTGTACATTTAGATGTAATTTTGTTTGATCATCTTCTTAAAATATTAAAAACTAATAGCATTTATAGAGCTTATTTGAAGAGAATACATTGTTGAGTTTATTGTTCCTTTAATTTTTTAATGTTGATACTAATTTCTGTAGGCTTCAAACTCTGTGTCTGATTTTAGTGAGCGAGTCCCTCCCGGAGTGCGATGGACAGAAAGTAACATCCGGTTGACCAGCTTCCGAGCTTCCGGGTGTGAGTGGTGATTTCTGAAAGGCCTCACAGAAATGGACTGTGAGTCAGACCAGCAGAGCTTGAGTTTCTGTCTTCTGCAGATCCGTTCCTGCCTAACTTGATTTTTTAAAAACATCATTTTCATACACCCAAGTGTTTACGTGAAGATTACGTAACGTGCAAAGGCGATGCCTCTTTCCTGGGCCTTCAGTTTTGATGAAACGCCAGAGCTGAAATGCCCGGTGGATGGATGAATGTGTGTTTGTGGCTGTCCAGCTGTGTGGGGTGGAGCCATGCCCTTCTGAAACCGTCCCTTCCTGAGGCTTTCCTGGGGCAGGGTCTGTCTGTCTCACCCTCTTTGTCCACCTCCCCGAGGAGGCTGTCTCACTGTGTCACCGGTCCCTCCTCTTCGCCCACCCACCACATGCGGGACTGCCTCCAGCTCTACCCTGGACTCTCCCTCCTCCTCTGCGCTTTCCCTGGGACTTGATGTGAGTGTCTGTGCCTCCACCTGTGACCCCCCCACATAGTCCAGACTTTGTACTCTATGCCTGTGGCTGCATAAAGGGTACTTTTGATTTGCCCTCTTTGTACATCACATCACCATCTATTCATTTACTCCACCCGAAAATCTGGGAATGAGGCTTGTAAGTCCGGTTACACCATTAAGTCCTGTTACATCAGTAAGTCCTGTTAGCTTTGCTTCAAGACTTAGGTGTTGTCACGAATCTGACCACTTCACTTCACGTCCATTGCTGCCGACCCGGTAGTGCAGATCATCGTTTCTGCCCCCGATTACTGAGCTTCCAGTTCTTCTCTCCTTCTGTCCTGCTCTGCGATACAGTCTCCTTAATGTCACACAGAAGTGTGTCACACAGACGTGTGTAACAGCAGTGCAGCCAGATGTATCTTTCAGAAATGCACACCAGGCCTGATTCCCAGTGGCTTCCTACTGTGGGTAGAACAAAGAAATACATCCCTGTGGCTCTTCCTGCTCTGGACGCAGCCGGCCTCTCCTGTGACTTCTCCCTGCCCGCCCTGTCACTTCCTGCGGCCCGTGACCCCAGCCTCCCCAGAGAGGCCTGCTGGGCCAGCCGAACCTCTCAGTCGGGACCTCTCGGCAGTCCCAGCCCACTGAACCTCTGTCCCATGGTCACCTGCTCTGTCGGTTTCTCGGTTTGCTTTCTTCTTGGACCCACCACTCGATAATTTGTTTGTTCTCACCCGTCTTCCCTCTTGTAGCAATTTAGAGTAAGATCCGCAGTGCAGAAACTTGTGTTCTCCGCCCTATTCTCCGCACTCAGCACGGTTCTTCACACAGGAGAGGTGCCGAGTAGGTGTTGTAGAATCAGCTCTTGATCGTGTGAGAAGACGGTGTTGCAGGGTGTTGTGATTTTTCCGTGACAGCACTGGGAAGTCTCAGGAGCTCTGGCTGTGTTTTGTCGGTGACGGTGATGGTGTTAGTGTAGGTTGTGCTGCCGAAGCACTCCGCAGTCAGACTTGCATTTCGATACCAGCTGTTTCACGTAGTTTTGAAATGTAAGTGCAGTCACAAAGTCCGTTCAGCCACAAACCGGGAGTGTTTTGTGTCTCCGGGGCTCCACTGCGTTATTCCGCCACCTGGTGGACATCCGCGCACATGCAGTGACGTTCTTTTTCCCCATAGGGACCGTTTCCCTGTCTTAAGTAAAAGCTTTAGATGAGGATTAATGTTAACAGATGGCCAGGAGTGCTCATTTGAATCACATAACAAAATTTGCCATAAGTTTTAAAGTATTTAAATTATTTTTCTGAACCCCAGCAAGGTTAATAGTGAAACCAGGATATTATTTCCCACGGAGCTGAACAAACAGCCTAGAACTAAACGTCTTTTCTTTTTTTTGCCAGAAGACTGGCATTGTCAGAACTGAGAATTTTGTCACCTAAGTAACATTTGTACATTTTTTAATTCTTGTTGCAATTAGCCAAAATTAAATTTCTTTCTAAAGTTTTGTTTTAAAATGTGCATCTATGGCATTTTACCCAAAAGCAAGTGTATATACAGTGAATTTGGGGTGCTTTCTTGGTATATGTTGATGAGTAAGTTTTCTGAAATCATAATAAATGTCAAATTAGTATACTTTTTTATTCAGGCATGTCACCAAAGTACAGTTCTTGCATTAATGACCTTTTTTGGGTTTCTATTTTTTAATGGTGTATTCAGACCAAAGAAAGAGAGAGGTTACTTGTTAGATATGTCTTAATATATGCCCACTTAATATTTAATATTGTTTCCATGAAAAAGTAAGCTAATTTTGGAGTATGTTTTTAAATACAGGTTTTTATTTGATGAAAAAATAGCTCTTAGCTTTATATAGAATCTTGATTTTCTTTGCTGTAGCTGTGAGTGAGCAAAAAACAGCTGGTTCCTAACAGCTTTCTGACAAACATCATGTCATTTGTGACAATAAATTTTCAGTAACTCCTGGTGTAGGCTGTTTAATACTTGAGTAACATGAGCAGAAATTTCCTATGGTTTAAAAAGATAAACTAGGCCCCTTGTTTACCATGTAGTTTCACCATGGAACAGGTTAATCTTTAGTATATTCTGTTACAAGTGCTTTTTTTTAACCTTTTCTACTCTACAGGCTTCTTTTATAAGGATCCGTAGATTTACTTACATACCTTAGATACTGACAGCAAGGTAAAAGCCATATTCTCTTGTTTTTATTGGCCAGGTACAAATTAAGAATACTTTCAGGGTAAAGATGTCATTTGCCAGTCAGAGTGAGCTCTGATCTCTTCGCCGGAGGTCACAGAGGAGAAAGTTGGGACGTGTTTATGAGCGTGATTGTGTTGGTGCCCTTCCGTCTGCGTTCAGCGGCTTTGCGCTCTCTCCTCTCCAGTCTGTGCGGACAACAACCACGTCCGCACGTGGACGGTGACGCGCTTCCGGGGCATGATCTCCACCCAGCCCGGGTCCACGCCGCTGGCGTCCTTCAAGATCCTGTCTCTGGAGGAGGCGGAGAGTCACGGGAGCTACTCCTCCGGCAACGACATCGGTGAGCGAGATGCCGGGGAAGGGACGGGAGTTGGGGGGCGTGTCTGCAGCACTGAGCGAGGTGCCGGGGAAGGGGCGGGAGTCGGGGGGCGTGTCTGCACGTGCTGAGTGGGCCGTGCGCCCAAGTGTGCCGCCCTAGTGTGCGCCGGCCGTGACAGAAGCCCAAAGCCCCCGAGTTCAAATGTGAGTTCTGGTTTCAGCTTTGAAACTCAGTTAAGACAAATTTAGTGCGTTTTTAAGTTCTATAAATACACAGGATTACAGCATCTTTTATTTTAAAAGTGAGCAAATTTTTCCTCTTATTAGCATTTCTTCTTTTAAAAATTATCTTCAAGTGCTAACCGTTTTCCATTTTTGTTTGTAATTAAAAGCCGGGAAGGCTGTGCATATTTGAGACCTGAACTTTTTTCTTCCACTCCTTACAATCTGGAAATGGAATCTGGAGCTGTTAGGGGCCGGTGACGTTCTTCTACACTGAGCGTGGTCTTGAGGCCCCCGACCCGCAGGAAACTGCGTGTAGCGCACCCCTTAGCTGGGCTCCGGTTCCGGGGGAAGGTGTGTGGAGTCGGTCCGATCTGTCTGTGCCTCACACACGTGTGCGTGTTGCAGTCCCGGCAGACAGGTTATTTTATTTCCCCAGGCCCACTGCCGAGTTTCCACTGCGTGTCCACTGCGCCTCAGGTGCTTTTAGTAGTTCGTCAGGACCTGTTGGCTGACCGGTGCGCCTTTCTGATCGTTCTGTGTGATCAGAAACTACAGCACTGATGGGAGATGGGAAGGAGTGCGTTAGAATTGTTTTACTGTAATTGGTTTGCATGACGCAGTTAAATGGGCCCATCCGTGGTTTGCCCCACAGCAAAGGTTTTAAGTAGTTACCTTTAAAAAGCCACTTCTGAGACTTATACCACCAAAGACTTAGTGTATTCAAAAAAAGTGCTCGGTGTTAATTTTAACATTGCTCTGTGGTTCCAGTCCCCTGTGTGATGCTGGGCACTGGGAGCTTACAGATTCATTTTGTCATTTTCCCCAGCTTTATTGAGATTTAGTTGACATATAACATTGTAAAAGATTAAGCTGTAGCATACAGGTGATCATTGAGTACTTTTGGTCCAGGCATTAGAAATCCAATAGCAGTGAAGTAAACATCACCTTAGAGTATGGCGAGCAGTGGGAACAAAAAGCAAACGGTTGTGTTTTGCACACGGTGCCCAAGGCAAAGGGCACCCGGGGAGGCGGCACTGGGCAGGCTGTGCACCGGCCGTGGTGACGTGCGCTCTCCTTGCCGCCTCTGGACAGTCTTACGTGGGAGGTGCGACCCCCACTGGGTGCCGGTGGGAGCTGGTGTTCAGACGGAATGCCCACAGAGGCAGTTCGTGTGTGAACCAAGGTGCGCGGAGTGGGAGGTTCCAGTCTGGGCATTGCTGGCAGGGCGCACAGCACGGTGAAAGGACAGAGGCCGGGAGGACCTGGCCATTCGGGGGCACATCCAGGTCCTCAGTTGGGGGTGGGAGTGAGGGCAGAGCCTGGCGCTTGGAGGTCAGATGCGGGAGAAGAGACTCAGAAACAGCCCAGTGGCATACTTAAAACGAAGCAGGGAGAATTTTTTTTCTTTGTAGTTTAAAAAGTATCCTAAGAGATACAGATTGGAGGAACAGAACGGGAAGTCCCTTTTCAGTGGGGAGGTGGGGGTGGACTCGGTTTCAGTGGTGACGCAGTAGTGACTGTGGGAGGTGACCGCAAAAGGAGATCAGAAGGCAAGAAAGTTCAGAGGTTGCATTTTTTATTGCTTCTGGAGCCCACTGAAGATAGGAGAGATCTGAGGATACTCTGTGTTCTGGAGGAAAGGAGTCAGTCAGTCTGGGAGAGGAGTGGAGAGACTGTGAGGGGGGTGGGAATAACCGTGGAAATCAGTCGTGTGAGAGATCAGTACAGAGTGGGGCGGGGGGAAGGTCCAGTCCCGTAGTCCCCGTTCCTGGTGTTGTGCTCGTCACCACCGTCCTGACTCTGTGTACAGGTTAACGATGAGGTCATTTCTTTTCAGTAGAGTTAGACTTGCGAAGGTTGTCCAGTAACTGGATGGCCGCGTGGCTTCAGGAGGAGCACGACAGTTTGGGTTCCATCTCCCGTTCCATCAAGTAGGGCCTGGGGGCTCTTTGGGTAACTCATCTCTTGGTGCCTCAGTTTTCTCACCTGTAAAATGGAGATGACAATGGTGCACCCCTTACATGGTTACAATGACCAAATTCAGTTATGTGTGAAGCATTTACTGTGGCACAAGGTAAATTATTAAGGTACTTTTTATTAGGTGTGATTTACATAAGATAACTTGGAATACTGGGTCTTTAGAACTTGCGCATCACATCTTTTGTTAATAATAATTTGGTATTTTAGCTATTGAATATGATGGAAAAAAGGATCATTAAAATTTTATGTTTTGTATGAAAATACTTTATATTGTTCAGAATCGTCCTAAAATGGATGAGCCAATTACCTGCCTTGCCAAGTACAATAAAGTAAAAATAATTGAATCTTTCTTCGATTGAAAACTTTGCAGGACGCAACAGGCTTCTTGTAATTAAATTCTATTCAATGTAGTTTATTTTTTTAGACTTTGCATGTTGGCTTTTCAAAAGTAAAAAAAAACACATAAAAGTAACTTCATTTATATGTCCCTGTTTTGAAGTTAAAAGGAACTGAGCTCATCCTCAAAGACGGTAAGTAAAGTACAGCTTGTGTTTTAACAGGTTTCCTTCTGGTCCTGGTAATGTGTAGCCTAAGCATGTTATTTTGCCTTCAGCTTTAAAAGCCTTCGTGCAAAAAATACAATTTTGCAATAGGTATTTCTTCAAAAAAACTTCAGTGCCAAACGAAGTCACTAGTGTCACTGCATTTATCCAACTGACTTGGAATGCAGCGCACATTAACGGGCATGACAAAGCCTTTTCTTTTTCAATATTAATAATTGTTTTAAATTAAATGAGACCATTTAAATTTTAATCAACTTCTTCTGACATTTTCTGTTTTCTGCCCAAGGGCCCTTCGGAGAGCGAGATGACCAGCAGGTGTTCATCCAGAAAGTTGTCCCCATCACCAACAAGCTGTTTGTGAGACTCTCTTCCACGGGGAAAAGGTAACACGCTACGTTCGGATGCGCACACTCAGCAGCCCCTGTGCCGGGCAGAACGTCACAGCACCGAATGGTTGGCTGCATCGATGCGCATGCTGCCAGAAACACACCGCTGGGGGAGAAGCCTGCTGGGGGTCTGGTGATGGCTTTAACCCGGCATCGGACGGCGTGGGCAGGGCGCACTCGCGAGGCGTGGGCAGGTCTCCGTGCTGCCGCAGGCAGCCAGGAAGGGCCAGTGCGGACGCGGCGGCGGGCGGCTGAGCTGGCCTCTGACTCGGGCGCCTCCTCTCGCTAGCCGTGCGCGGTCACCTTCAGTTACTTTGTTGTCGGGGCCCGGTTTCTTTGTGAAATAAGGTTCCGCGACCTTGGTAGGCTGTCGTGGGACTCAGTGAGGTGACAGCATGTGACCTGCCCTGTGCGGTCCCCGACTGTAGCAGGTGCTGAGTAGAGGTGGGTCCCCTCCTCCTTTTCTATGTGACTGAAATTTTACTTTTTAAAAATTTATTCATAGCCTCACACACAGGGAGCTGTAACATTTTTAAAACAAAAAATGTTGCATGTCAAAAAGTAAAATTTCTATTCGTAGTCATTAGGAAGGTTATGTTCGCATTAGTGTTACTGGTGCTGATGTTTTTAATAATATCTGTTATTGTTTCTTCAATATGAGGTTTCTCATTTTGTAATGTTTTAGTAACTCTTTGAGATAAATTTCTTTTTATTGCAATTTATTGCAAATAGTCGTAGTAACTATTGAGTTAATTCCAGGAAGTTCTATGTATTAAGCTATATTTTTTGTGAGCTTTTTTTAAAAAGAAATACAGGGTATTAGAGGCCAAATTATTATCTTGAGAAATGTCATAAATCTCTGTGAAGTAGTGTTGTCGGCTTATTTGGTGAGGAAGCTGCCCGGTGCTTACTAAAGCTGGCATCGTAACATCACCTGACGGCCAGCGTTTCGTGTCCTTGTCCCGTTCTGATCTCCTCACTGTGGCCCAGACAGCACAGTGCGTCACACCCGGCAGTTTCTGCAGGAGGGAGCACTGTGTAACCTCTGACTCCGTGGTGCCGGGGGAAGCTGCGTTTACAGAAACGACCCGCAGAAATCACTTCGGAGAGTGAAGCAGAGGGTCAGCCCCTTGGGAAGCCAGCGGGAGCTGTTTGAAGACGCGCGGGTTCTGGGAGTGGAGGGTGTCACCCCGGCGGAGGGCGCTGGTCCGGCGTCTCCGCACAGACACACAGTCCTCCGGGTTTCAGGGTTGTGTTGGCTTTAAAGGGCTTCTCAAGGTCTTTTCTGGCCTGATGTCTGCTTGCTTTGTTTCTGTGTGTAACTTCTTTTGAAAGAACAGCCCATTTCCTGCCAGGGCTCTTTCAAGCCTGACTTAGACTTTGCCTGATTTTAATTACTGGACACATTGTCTTATGAGCCTTTTCTCTAGACTCAAAGAAACAAAGTTTGACTTCGATTCCTGTTGACTTGGCTTGACCCCTTTTAACCTGTTTTACATACATACAGTATTCAACTCTCACTTTGCAAATAATAAATGAACTTCAAAAATCTGCATTGCAGCCCTGGCTGTGTGGCGCAGTGGATTGAGCGCCGGCCTGTGGGGGCACGGGCCCCAGCTGGGGACGTGAGAGAGGCAGCCAATGGTTGGATCTCTCCTGCACTGGTGTTTCTCTCTCGTTCTCCCTCCCTTCCCCTCTCCAAAACTCAGTGAAATCTCAGTGACGGCCTTGCCCGTCCCCATGTTGACCACCGTGCCGCTGGCTCCCTTGCAGAATCTGCGAGATCCAGGCGGTGGACTGCACCACCATCTCCGCGTTCACGGTGCGGGAGTGTGAGGGCTCCAGCAGGATGGGCTCGCGGCCCCGGCGCTACCTGTTCACGGGCCACACGAACGGCAGCATCCAGATGTGGGACCTGACCACGGCCATGGACATGGTCAACAAGACTGAAGACAGGGGTAGGTGCCGGGGGTGATGCCGCGCGGGGCGGGCGCGGGGCGGGCGCAGGGCACGCAGTCACGGCACCGATGTTCTCCCCAGACGCAGGGGGCCCGACGGAGGAGGAGCTGCTGAAGCTGCTGGACCAGTGCGACCTGAGCGCGTCGCGCTGCGCCACCCCCAGCATCAGCCCCGCCACCTCCGTGGTGCAGCCCAGCCGCCTGCGGGAGTCCAGCTCCAGGTAGGCCGAGGCCCGGGACGCGCTGGTCCTCAGAGGCCGGGTTTTCCCGACTGCGTCTTCAATTCGACTTTCTGTTGCTACTCAGTTAGAAAAAAAAGTTACTGGATTTCTCCACTACGTGCTTCTGGTTCTTTCCATAGAAAAACTTTTTTATCCTTTACCTTATTTTGTGAGTTTCTGGTACTTGGGGTGCCTGCTCTGTGATTGAGAATTCAATCAAAGGAAACCAGAAAAATGGTGTTGCCTTGGGCAAGTATGTGGTGCTCCTTGTTCCCCTCGCCCCGGGGACACACCGATCGAGTGAGTGCGCTGTCCTGTCTAAGCTTTGCGCATGTGCAGTTTGCTGTTTGGGCTGCTGAGGTGTCACTGATGTCCACACAGCACCTACAACATAACGGTTCGGTATGTGTGTGCGTTATGCACTTCAAGGCAATGACATAGTATGTTTTTAGTTAGCATTAAAAATATCCACAATCTGAACTTAGGGCCAAGTACTGGATTGTACTGGTTCCACATCGGTTTTAGTCTTTTTTCCTCTATTCAGAGATTTAGCTTGTTATAAAAACAGTCCCGGGGATATAAAGTACAACATAGGGAATGTAACCAGTGATACTGCAGTGACCTTACAGTAGCAGATTGTTGTTGGGAATCACTTCCTAAGTTACATGAATTTCTAAGTGCTCCGATGCACACCCGAAACTAAGGTGACCCTGCGTGCCCACTGCACCTGAAGGAAACCCGGCTTGACTGGGAGCCTGTGTCTGCAGTGACAGTTCTACACACACGAGCGTGTGACACAGAACGTACTTACGTGTGTCGTGTGTTCATAGTGGCGGTCTGTCGATGAGACGTGCCCCAGAAAATGTTCAGACCGATCTGACCTGCCACTTTGAAACCCTTTCAGCCTGCAGCTGCAGCACCAGGAGACCGTCCGCGACGCGGCCACCTACGGCTCCCTGAGGCCGTACCGGGAGAGCCCTCTGCTGGCCAGGGCCAGGAGGACCGAGAGCTTCCACAGCTATCGGGACTTTCAGACGCTCAACCTGAACAGAGACGGAGAACACGCTGTCCCCGAAAACGCGAACTCGGGCCCCAGGCCCGCCGAGGTCAGGTGCGCGGCGGGGGAATGCGCCACGCCCGAGAGGAGGTCTCCGGGAGCGGAAACAAAAGGCGGGAGAGAACCCGAGAGCGGGTTGGACGCGCACAGAACAGCCGAAGCCTTCCTGGAATGCAAGAAAAGGCCCTCAGAAGATGAAAACGACAGCAGAGTGGAGCTCAGGCGGAAAGGGGGGTTTGAAGGAGGCGGCTTCCTGGGAAGGAGGAAAGCGCCCCACCTGGCTTCCTCCCCCAGCACGTCCGACGGTGGCACCGACTCCCCCGGCACCGCCTCGCCCTCTCCGACCAAGACCGCGCCGTCCCCGCGCCATAAGAAGAGTGACTCCTCAGGCCAAGAGTACAGCTTGTGAATGCTCACGAAAATAAGTAGTTTCTCTTTCTTTTAAATACGTGCATTGATTTACAAGGGGGAAGAGGGAGAGAAACATTGATCGGCTGCCTCCCATACACGCCGCCCGGCTGGGGCTCGAACCCCCAACCTTTCGGTGTGTGGGACGTTGCCCCAACCAGCTGAACCACCCCTCCAGGGCTTTTTTTTTTTATACATGCTTTGTAATTAGTATAGGTATTAAGTATCTTAGACAGCACTGTCGTTTTCTAGAGAAGTCCCACGTTGCCCATCCTCAGTGTGGACTTCCGACAGAGGCACAGCTGAGCACCGGGGGCGCAGACAGAGAACACGCTCAGTGGGGGGGGGTGACAGACGCTCACTGGGGAGGCGCCACGTGTCAGCGTTCTGAAGTTTTACACCAAAACTTTGCAAATTAAAGTTGGACTTCGTCTGTTATCTTTTTTACAGAGTTATCTGGAGTAGGGAGATCAAAAACTCTTGACCTTTTTGAAGTTTTTTTTTTTTAATTTTAAGGTTTACAAGTACGTTTAACTGGTGATTTGTAAAGCGAGGGTCCATTTCCAGGTGCACGTTCTCCGGGGAGCTGGGAAAGAGGTGTCATAAGCACCCGGCTTAACAGGCGGTGCCCGCTTGGAGCGCGGGAACCCACGGAGCGCATCCCTCCTCTCCACTGTGCCCAGGCGTGTCTTCAAGGTTATCTTAAGTGAATCACATAATTCTCTTTGGAGCTTAGTCTCTCGCCCCTTATTGTGATTGCAGAGTGTTTACCTGATGTTTAATGCGGTGCTATGTGTGTGACGAACTGCCGTGTAACTCAAAAACACTATTGATGTCGCGCAGCAGAGCGGACGGGTAGTGCGAGTCCCCGAGGGCGATTGTGACTGCAGGTCCCCGTCTGATGCTCGTCGTCGGAAGTCTTCCGTCTTGGCCGGCTTCACGAGTGTTCAGTGCCCAGCGTCCTTGTAAACTGCCTTTAAAGTTGGAGCAGTTGTGTGTGTGTGAGCAGGTAAAATAGAAACACTCACCAGGGCCAAGGCTGTGAGTGCCCAGAAGGGACCACTCTGCCAGCTGCTAGCCTGCCTTGTGCTAGGGGCCGCAGCGTTTTTCCTCAGTTGATACTGAAATTAGAATGTGGCCACTTGGTTAAGCTCATGAGACTACAGTTCTGAATTTTGGGTTAAAGGTTTTGGCTGCTGTAAAAATATTATTCTGAATATATTTTAAATTGTAAGAATAAAAGAATTTTTTTTGTTTTTTTCCATTTAATTGGAATGATTTTCAAGATACAGAGAGATTTTCAAGTTTCTCCAACTAGGATAATTGTAAATTTCAAGCATTAAGCATTTATTGGTGAAAAATGTATATATTCTCATTTCAAGAAATACAGTGAGTGAAGTTGGAATAAATGCTTCAGAGTTTACCATTTTATCAGTGGTTTCACAACCATTCTCTTGTATTTATATATTGATTAAGTCAAATAAAAGTGACTAAGACTATGTGTTTTCAGTTATTTTAGGAACAGTTGGTATCTGTGTAAAGCACACCCACATGAGTTTGTTCACATCCTCTTCCCACAGTGAAGGCATGGAGGGGAGGGGGACCCACATGTGTGCACACTCACTCACCTTGTCCGTGGGCTGTCAGAGAGAACAGGGGCAAAGCACACATTCAGTGCTACTAGCAGTTGTAATGACCTGTTCTTTCTTTACGTAAAAGTTGGGTGGGCAAGTAAGAAAACTGAAGCAAACGTCGAGCACTTACCCAGCCTGTTCCCAGCGTCCTCGGCCGTTAGGAAGAGACATTTATCTGTAACTGTGTGTGATGCGCTAACAACAGGTGTGGCGAGGAGCTGGAGACGCTGTGACTGAGTGAGCCGCTCCGCCCCGGGCGCAGCCGCAGGGCAGGGATACCCTCTCTCCCTGACGGGCTTGCCCTGCGGCTGGGATTGTTCCTCACAGGGAGGGCCCTGCCGACCTCAGGGACAGAGCGGGTGGACAGAAGGGCAGTGCTGAGCCCTGAATCAATGCAACTCAAAGCTGCGTACTCCCTTCCCAAGTGCCGGTTATGCGTGTCGCCGATGGCCTCGCTGCCAGACAGAGCCGGGTGAAAAGGACCTGTGGTTTTAGCTTCCACAAAAGAAGTATTTTCATAGGGACCCTTTGCTTCAGACAACCAGAAAAACAACATTTCTTAGACCTCTACCGGGCAGGAACAAGGTCAAACACAATTCTCATTTCCTTAACGGGTCACAGAATAACAAGCCACAGCTCTTAGCATTGGCACTGTGGCGGGTCAGCCCCCCTCCCGGTCTCACTCACGTTTCGCAGGCTTCCGCGCGCGCTACAGGTGGGTGTCGGTGAACGTGGTGTGCTCCTTCGTCACCGAGCTGAAGCCCTTGATGGCGTTCATCAGGTCCTCTTCGTCCACGTACTGAAACAACCAGGCAGCCGGGTCAGGACAGCGCTCATTTCTCCAAGCCCCCGGCCCCGGCTCAGCACTGGCCAGGGTGGTGGGAGGGCCCCTGCCTGAAACTCCCCGCAGTGAAGGGACCGCTTCACACGCACACCTGAACTCCAGACACGTCCAGAGTGCACGCCATCTGAGGTCTGCAATCAGCCATGCCCGCATCCTTCTAAGCCTCGGCTTTCTGGTTTGCAAAAAGTAGACTATATCTATATAGTTTAAGATTTAGTTCAAAAGGCAAGTGGAAGAACCAGAATGGGAGCTCTTTGCTCCATGGCTTCCTCCTCTCACGGCATTTGTATTCATTAACTAGGTTTGGTAGTACTAACTACTAGGCACAGACAGTTTACCGAGTAGTGGCACTGCAGAAGCAGGCATGCGTTGCTCTGCACGCTGCCTCTCTCTAGTACCCTCGAAAGCAGGCGCGCACGGCGTCCGGTGTCACGGTGGAAACCGGGCGTTTCTAAGGTCCCAGCTCCACAAAGCTGACCAGCTTGTGTCCTTGGGTGAGGACATGCACCTATGCCCTCAGCGTGAAACTGCCGCTTGGCTTTTCATCCGGTACGATCGGCTAACAACCCCATGTGTCAACCGACTAATGACTCCTGCCGTTTAGAAGCTTTGGCTCTGGGACGCAATCTCGGGATTCAACAGTCACATTAACGTCGAGGAGGCCCGTGATTTAAAAATGCATAACATGTCCCTCTGAACAAGGCGGGTGGACTGTGTATCTTACTTTTTCACTGTGATTGGAGCTGCAAACTTTATGACTTTACCTTAGTTAAGAAGGGCTTTATGGAAGTCAGCAACTTTTCAGCGAAGGAAAAGTTAGGGCTTGGAGAGAGAGAGTCCAGAAGCAGGAGGTTGGAAGAAAGGGGGGTGAATAACGCTGCCTCCGAGGAGGAGAGGAGCCAAGTCCTTATTAACTGCCCCAAAGGGACCTCTCTCCTGCAGGAGCCTGGGTAGTCGGCCCAGTGAAGAAGTTTGCTGGGTGGTGACACTGGGAATGTATTCATTTCTGTCACTAGGGGCTCATAGCAAATAACACAATGATGAGGTTCAGGCTCAGAGTCAGTTATTTGTGCCCACTGGACTGAACTGGGGAAAGATGGGAATCCATAAACAGGAGCGCCCGCAAGACTTCCCAAGTTACTAGGGACGGAGCCACTGAGCCCCTCAGGAGACTCCTTTTCTCTAACCGTAAGCCAGAAGGAAAAATGGTGCGTGCGCTGTTTTCTTCTCTGCAGTAAAACACGTGCTTGTCCTCTGTGCCTTGTTTTAGGCCGATTATGTTTCCGGTCCTCTTCTGCCCAAGGATGTCCCTTCACTTACTCATGAGTTCAGTTTCTGAGCTCTACTCTTTGCTAGAAAAACAAGACGACGTCTCTGCCTTGCTTGTCAATCACAGCGACCCCAGGTAAATGCTCGGGTAAGTGGTCAGGGGGGTGCACCTGGGCTGTGGGCAGCCTCCCCAGGAGGCTCCACGCCCCCTCTTGCCTACTAGTCCACCCGGATGTTCAGCAAAGGCTCTGGGGGAGGAAATCCACTCACCAGTCCGCTGTCGTGGCCCATGATGGTGTCCCACAGCGAGTCGTCAACCAAGACTTTCTTGTCCTGAATGTCCATGAGCTGGCTGACGCTGCGGTGCAGGGAGCTGTGGGAGTAGGCGTGGCTGAGTTGGCTCTGACTCGGGATGCGAAGGACGGAGATGCTCCGGTTGCTTCTGAGACTCACGCGTGCCCCAGCCCCCGGGATCTTGGTGTCTGCCATCCCCTGCGGAGAAAGTCGCTGCTGGTGGTTAGTGGCTAAAGAAATGGGGGTTTGAAACGGGACAGGAGAGTGTGTCACACCTCGTCAATGAAGGGAATGCCTCCTACAGCACTCCACTGCGGCCCCGGTTTCTTGGTAGAGAAGACACGATAAACTAACAGTCACGTTGGACGGCCTGCTGGTGTTCTGAGCACCCAGAGAGCGCAGGTACTGACCTCAGACGCTCGCTGTACGCTGGTGGCCGCGCCGCAGCGGTGGGCTGACAGAAGACCCCTTCCTGACACAGAGCCTCTCAAGAACACCGCTCGCCCAGCGTGGCCAGTTAGCTGTGTTCTCCCCAGCTTCCCACCGAGCATGTCTGACACTTATTAGGACCTGGGACGAAAAGTCCAGCTGCTACGAAACATCGGAGCGCGCTGCCTCAGCCAGTCCTATCAACGAGGCGTTTCCGCTTTCCACTGCGCAACCCACCCACCACGCAGAAGGCCATGCATTCATGCAGCACGCAGAGCCACCTCAAAGTGCATGGTGTAGCTTTTCAGGGTGACGTTGCTGGACACGTCGGACACGTCAGCCACAGAGTCGAACTGAGGACAAACGGGGAGACATGGGTCAGTGTGCGAACATTTTGAAGCTCGGTGTTTCCCCAGTGAAGGCGTCACATGCCCATACTTCAGCACTGTCCTGAGAGGCACAGATACGTGCATGCTGCACCAACCACAGACCGCGGGGCTCAGAGCGACTGCTGCCCTTCCCTGACCCCAGCCTGCCTGCGACCTGGGCGTGACAGCTCCGTCCAGGGCTCACCCACTGCTCAGTGCTGTGTCGGGAACGTGGGAGGGACTGGGAGGCAGACAAGGCTGCCGTTCACTCATTTCCATTTTTTTCAAGTGTTGAAACAAGCCATTTGACCAGACATCTGTGCCCAGTTTTGCTGCTGTTGTGATATTGTGACTTAATATATTTGGTCTCTGTCCCCATTTCTGGCACAGAGCTCCAAAAACCCTTGGAATTGCCAAAGTGAGGAAAGCCACAAAGGTGTCTTTTGTTATGATAACTTGGTGGCTTTTGGTCCTCACCTAAGGAGGGGCTGGTGGCCAGTAGGACGGACCACAGGAGGAGAGAGTTGGGACTTCTAGTCCCACCTCCTGACCTGGATGCAGGCTGAGTCAGTCCCCAACAGCCAATGACTTCATCAACTGCCCATACAATGAAGCCTCCATAAAAACCCGGAGCACCGGTTTGGAGAGCTGGGTCTGGGAGCACCTGAAGGTCCAGGGAGAGTGGCATACCTGGAGAGGGTGTGGGAGCTTTGCACCCTTCTCCCAGGCCCCGCCCTGTGCATCTCCTCCAGCTGGCTGTTCCGGAGTTACATCCTTGTATAATAAACTGGTGATCTAGTCTTTCTCTGAGATCTGTGAGCCTCTCCAGCAAATTAATCGCACCCAGGGAGGGAGGAGGTCATTGGGACCTCCAGTCTGTACCTGGTCACAAGCTCAGGTGACAACCTGGACTTCTGATTGGCATCCAAAGTTGGGTGACGGGGACAGTCTTGCAGAACTGAGCCCTTAACCTGAGAGATCTGACACTATCTCCGGGTAAACTGTCAGAATTCAGTTGAATTGTAGGAAGGACAGTCGGTGTCAGGGAATTGCTTGCTGGGAAAAACTGTCCACACGTGGGGACCGGGGGTCAGAATTTTAGCCGCCAGCTGCCACATGCTCACATGGAACCTTGGTGCCAACTGGAGAACAAGAGGCTGTCTGGCGGTGTCGCCCTTTGGGCACATAGCTTGGGGGGCAATCTCGTGTCGGGGGAGGGTTAGAAATTACAAACTGTCTTCCCACAGGGGGGCGCACCCCACACCCAAATGCACCTTCGGAATCAGTCACTGTTAACCTCCTTGTCGACTGCTCTGTGCAACGATCCCCCTGCAGCATCATTTGGGAGACCCTCACCCTCACACCCTGGCCTGTCCTCTTGTCTTGGGCGTGGGTGCACAGGCGCTATAAGGAGCCACCCACCCCACAACCTGGGGCCAGGGCATGAACCAGACACTGCTAGGAGGTCAGTCCCTCCCTGTCTCCCCCTTTCTTTACTAATCCCCCCAAGTTGCACAGCAGTGTAACCTGTAAGTTCCCCAGGGGACTTCAGGCCCCTGCCGTACAGTATAGCGCAGAAACACTCCGGCTGCAGTACACGCTGGAATCACTGTTTGGCGTTAAAAAGAGGATGCGAATCCCCAAGTTCCACCCCAGACAGGTAAAATCAGAACTTCTGGGATAAGGCCCAGGCAATGGTATTTACAAAAGCTTCCCACGTGTCTTAGTAACAAAACACCATAGACTTGGCTTACGAACCACAGAAATCGACTTCTCAAGTTCTGGAGGTTGGAAGTCCAACCTCGAGCTGTTGGGGAATGGAGGGCCGGGTGGGGGCCCGTTCCCTGGCTCACAGATGAGGCATGTTCTTGCTGTGGCCTCTCAAGCAGGAAACAGTATTCATGATGGTGGACCTCTAATGACCTAATGGCTTCCAAAGTCTCCACCTCCCAAAACCCTCACACTGGGGATTAGGATTTAACGAAGGGATTTGAGGCGAGGGTGGTGGGGGGTGGGCATTCAGTCTCTAACACCAGGTGATTCTAATGTGCAGCCAAAGTGAAGAACGTTCTAGAGTTAGTCCCCCTTGGTCCTCACATTTAGTCAGACCTAACTATCATCTAGTCCCTTGTGGCCATGGCTCCAGAAATACTTCCCTGTAAATAAAAGCACGTACTCCAGTCTCATGGTAGGAAATGCATCCCCCCCTCCTTTTAGAGACATACCATGTGGGTTTCCCGCGGTGGGTAGACGCTCAGTGGGGACATCCTCTTCTGAACTGGCACTAAGGGAGGCCTCTCTCTGATGTAGGGCTCCTTGTGGACCCTTCTCTGCAGGATCAGCGACAGGAAGATGGCCAGCAGGATCAGGCCCAGGACCGCCATGAGCACGATGAACCACAGCTCGCTGTAGAACTCCACGCCGCTGCTCCCGGGCCCTGTCTTCCCTCCCGGCGTGGTCAGCACCAGGCCTGCACCGGGGGAACAAAGGGACAAGGTCACTCCAGAAGGCAGCGCTGTGGTCTCTTGCCCTGTTGTTGCACGTGGTGGGATTCAGGGTGCTCGTCCGTGCCTGTGTTCAGGCAAGGGGAGGGGACCGTGCGTCGGGGGATTGCAAGGAGAGCTCACAGCCCCCCAGAGACCTGGCTGACACACAGCGGCTGCAAATCACCACTGCCTTGGCCCGTTTTGGGGACAGATGGCAGGAAGGGGTGAGTAGATTTTAGAGGGGTTACGGAAGTAACCTTGAGGAAGGCCAGCTTCAATGTGGTATTATTAATAATAATACTGCCGCAGGGGCCTCACTGCGGACAGAGTGAGTGCTGTGGCATCCAGGGGCCCCTCACTTCCTGCGACGGCCCCGTTCCTCAGAAGCTGTGTGCACACTGGCTCTGGGACATCAGACGCCTGAGCTTGCTTGCCTGCCAGCACGCAGTCTGTACAGTCCTTGTGCCCAGGCCTCAGGCTGAACAGCGCAGGCTCTGGGAGCCACCAGCCAAGGGCCCCGGGAGGACCGCCTATGGGAGGAAAGGCTGCAGCCCCTGGACTCGCCCTGGATTTCTGTTCACGTGTTGAGAGGTCACTCGATGTGACTCTGCCCAGGAGGCCTATGGATGCAGCTCCTGTTTAATGAGCACTGACCCTGGGCCAGGCCCGGGGGGAGGGCTTTACAGGGCCACGGAAGGGGGTGGCAGGGTCATCACGACTGTGGCTGTGGGGACAGGAGGCATGAGCCAGGCAGATGGCAGAAAGGCCCGCAGGGGACCCTCACGGGGGCCAGAGCAGGGCAGCACAGGGCACGGGCATCCCGTATGCTGAGCACGAGAGGGTCGCAGAGGTCATCCCCAGCCCGGCCGCTGGCTAGGGCGCATGCTGACGATCAAGAGGAGGAGGGACAAGCAGGCACAGGTGCAATGCCTTGGACAAATGCCCCCCTTTTTAGCACCTCAGCCACCGGGTGTGCTGCTCCGCACGTCACACACACATTCTCAGGGGACGACGAGAAGGAAGCATTCAGATTGCGGGGAGAATGTTGAAGGGGGAGGGAAGGCGACGGAAACTGAAACTAGAACCTTGTGACAGCGGGGATAGGACTCTGTCAGCTCGAAGTCTACTTCGAATGGCCATGAGGTTAAAAAAGTCGCTTTGGCCCTGGCCAGGTGACTCAGCTGGTGGGAGCATTGTCCTGTACAACAAAAGGTTGCAGGTTCGATCCCTGGTTAGGGCACGCATGGGAGGCAACCAATCATGGTTTCTCTCTCACACCCAGGTTTCTCTCTCTCTAGCCCTCACTTCCTCTAAGATAAAATTTAAAAAAACATACCCTCTGATATCCTCGGTTGAAGATTAAAAATGTCGCTTTGCCTCTCCGGGGCTCTGCTCCCCACCTCCGAATTGGAGGCCGGAGTTGAGGCTCTGCCCGAACCCCTGCAGGTGAGAGGCCCCCGAATCGGGAACCAACGAGTGTTGTGTGATTAAGCCAAAACCACCACCTGGGCTGTGCCCTCGAGGAGGTGAGTTCCCTGCGTGCATGGCGCGGGGCTGGAACTCCAGAAGCTGATCTGATGGGCCCAGTGGGCCCCTCGCCTGAGCGGTCACCCGGGAACGCAGGGCAGCCCGCCTGAGGGCAGCCCCGGGACGGAAACAGCTCTCCGAACAGCAGGAGGGGAGTGAGCCTCGCCTGTCCTTCCTGCTTGGAGGCTGCCTCCAGGCAAGAGAGTGGGAATGTTAGAAAAGTATATCAGAAAAATTAAAACCGACTCTGAATATTTGCTGGACACTCCATTATGGACTTTTCCATAGCTCTGCACGGTCCTCAGTGTTTCCTTCTCTCATCAATGGAAACTTTTCTTTTCAAAATCCTCTTTCGTTTCAAAGGACTCCATCCTTGCCCTGGCCAGGTAGCTCAGTAGGTTAGAGCCTTGTCTCAATATGCCAAGGGTGCGGGTTCAGTCCCCGCTCAGGGCACATACGAGAATCAACCAATGAGTGCATCAATAAGTGGAACAACAAAT
>CM052546.1:87889114-88047292 GCA_028533065.1 Trachops cirrhosus | reverse complement strand
TCCATTAGCACAAGCATGTAAACACAAGCAAACGCATGCTTCTTGACAACCAAGAGGCGCTACAGGAAGCACAAGGCAAGGGAGATGTTTACCCAGTCCAGTAGAGGTGTCGTACCGGATGAGTGGCGTCTTAACACTCCCTTCCTCTGTGGTGCACGTGACCTGGAAGAAGAAGGCTGCACGGAAGGTCAGTGGCTCGCCACGCCATACCCTGCATGGCGGGTGTGCTTTTGGAAGGACAAGGTATCACAGCATGAAAAAGTCTGACAACAGGCTTCCAGGGCAAATCGTGAGGTTCTGCCTAATATGCAACTTTATTTCTAATTTCATGATTACCAGGAAAAGTAGCTATAATTAGTGTACTACCAGCATATATGTATGTAATTTAGTTAAGCTTCCAAATTAAAGAAGCTTAGAGCTTGTACAGCAAAGTTAAAGAATTCTCAGAGGAGAAAGGATGATACACGGAGTGGACCTTGTTCTGCATACGGGCTACACCTGTTCCTTTAAAATTTATAGTGACCTTTCGCACAGTGACCCCATTTCTTACTAAGCGGGAGAGCTCAAAAGGGGTCGTGGAAATCAAATGAGCTAGATACCGATTTCAACAGCCAGGAACCAGAAGGAAGTGAGAGGTGAAAGGCCAGCTTCCTGCCACAACCAGCTGCCCAGGTGACCGAGAGCTGTGGCCACAAAGATGTGTAGCTCGACGGTTGTAAAAAATGGTATTGACAGCATTTAAATACCATAAATGCAATGCCAGAGCTCACTGCTTATCTGTGCTTGTAGCCAAAATAAATAGTATTTTCAGGAAAATGGGAAAAAAAGCACTAATTCATTCACTGTATAAATCCAGATGGCTTAAAACAGCTTCGCATGTTGGTCCTGCACCACACAGATCATTCAAAGATACTTAATGCCTTGTCAAGCTTTTTCTCATTTCAGTGGAAAGCCCAGACAAAGCTGAGGTAGTACACATAATTAAATAGGGAGAAAGAATTCGGTTTCAGAGGGAAAAGAGTCATTATCTCAGGACCAGGCACCCAGGCTGGTTCCGAGAAGCCCTGCCTCAGGGCCCTTCCTGTCAGAGGTGGTCACTGCCTGATGGGGCTGCACTTGGAGATTGCAGATGCATCCGGAAAATCTCCAGGTCCCTGAACCTGCGCTATTCCAGGACTCCCCCCACCTGCCTCTGGGAGCTTTTTCTCCCGTGAACCTGACCTGCCCTCCAGTCCGGTTCCCTCCAGGGGACACCCATGTCACGTGGGGGCAGCCCTCTCCCGCATCGTGACATCCATGCACCAGGCAGCAAAGAGGAGGGAAAATCGCATTTACTCCGAGCGGTAGCTTTTCCATGAGAAGGGACCACTTCCACTGAGACAGTTACACGGTGAGCCTCCACTGGCCACCATCGTGCAGGGCGACCACCTCGGGAAGCTGGGGGACCGAGCACCTCCCACGCTGAGAAACAGATGTCAGAGACTCACTTCTGCCCACCGTCCGCGGGAGGTGGAGGGCGGTGTCCAGGCCCCGGTACAGGCGCTGGCCCCCGTCGGTCAGCACGAACTCCTTCAGCGGGCCGTGCAGGAGGAAGGAGCCGCTCCAGTTGACACACACCGTCGTCAGGTTGCTGTCCACCTCGAAGGGGGCTTGGTACTGAGGTGCTGCGGGGGAGAGGGGGACGCCATGAAAACGGCCACCTCCGAGCGGGAGTGTGTGCCTACCCTTTCGTTTTTAAATACGAGCAACAAAAGTATTTGTGGCATTGCTAGAATCCTTCCTATTGTCCTCAGTGTTTTAAAACACTGGCATGGGAGGAGAAGATGACCCCGGTGGGGACGTCGTGTGATGCTTGCGCAGCAACATCGCACCTGCGTGCCCCCCAGATCAATGGAGAGCGGTGTTTGATGGAACAAAACCATTCACACGCCATGGTTCTGCTCTCAACACAGCCCTGGAGCTCACACTTTGTTGCTTTTTCCTCCTTCTAACAGGTGAAGTATCCTGGACACTATTAGCTACAGTAGATAGCTATTTTTCATATCAAATCAATATTTATTGCTACAAATCCCCAAGGACTAGATGAAGTGAATACATTTCCCCCCCCTCTAAACCAAACTGCTTAGATGGTGAATTATGTGCATTTGGCACCATTTGTTTGGGAAGCTTTTTCTGGAGCCCTTCGTTTGTTTCCTGGGATAGTTAAAAAGCCCTGCAAATAGCAATGCGGGCGCAGTAATTCATTGCGCTGGCTGATCCATCAGTAGCCCAGTACATTAGGACACAATCAAGCTCGGGCCTCCTAAGTGTTAGATCAGATCCAGAAGTAACGCTGTGAGGGTTTCCCAGGCATGCTCTCCTTTTATTATTTCAGCTCCTTCGCTGTAACGAAGGAAAAAGAATCCTTCACTGAAGCTCCTCTTTTAAGTGAATAATTTTTGTAGACACAAATGAAGGAATCCCATATCATCTTATCAGGTCAGAAGAGATGGACTTCATGAGATCTTGTTTTCTCCAAAATAACTAATGGATTTGTAACAGCGTTAAGATCCATTTGCACACTAAGAAAAGAAGGGTGCTGGAAATAAACTGGGTATCCTTTTTCTTTAAAAATTATATCCATCTGTTGCTAATGTTAAGAACTATAACAAAGGAAGGAATAATTCATGCTTTTGTGATCATAAAATCCAACCATGAAGACAAATGTAAGTCTTAGCTTTCAAAAGGAGACATTTTCATCAAGTCATAGTTCTTTTTTTTTCTGTGAATACTAAAGCAAGAGATATCAAGCCCTACTTAAATATCTGGTTTTCTAACACAAATGTCGCCTAATATCACAGCGGACATACTGCTGCATTTGTCCGGACTTCCCTCTGTCAAGTCAAGCGATTCCCACATCTCTCTACATCAGAATGGTACCAACGGAGACAAGGCTTGTCAATCGTATCAACGGAGAGAGGGGCTTTATTTGCCTTTCAGGATTTGGAGATCTTCCCGAGGAAACGAATAATCAAACAATCAAAATAACCAGAAACCAGGGGGTCGGAGACAGCTCCCATGCCCCCAGTGCCTGCTGCACTCTGATGTCACTCAACCCTGAGGACAGTCCCTGCTGCGTGTTTATGCAACCACATTGACCCTCCCTTCTACAAGTGCCAGCGCTGAGTGCCAAAGACGTGCCTGGGATCTGATAATGTTTCTGGAAGGCAAGGTGGCAGGAAGGGCCCAGAGACGTCAAGTGTTAAAACACTCCATGCAGTGAATTCCACGCATCGAAATTTAACCGAAGAAGAGAATTGGATGTTCAAACAAAGAGCTGTTCACCAAGAAATTCCTCACCACTTTTATAAAAGGAAAAAACAGCGACAACTGAAATGCCCTCCCAAATCACAGGACAGAATATTGCACTGCCATTACACTTGGTGGCTGAAGATTTTTTTTTTGAATGCCATGGGAAATGCAAATAAAATAATGTCAGGTATAAAAAAAGGACTATAAATTTTTAATTCTAGGATGATCTCAGCCACGTAATAAAAACTACTCAAAGCAAAGGTATGAAAGGAACAGAGCATCCCAAACATTAACAGTGGTTGCTTCTGCGTGGGGGCATTATAAGCAGGACAAGCTTCCTGGGTGTGTTACCTGTGCCACTGAGCAGGTAACAGGTGTGTTACCTGTGCAGAGTCCTGGACTGGGGCTGATGCTCTGCTGTCTAGGTCTCAGAATTCCTTAGGATTTTTGAATGAGGAGCTTCGTATTTTCCTTTTCCAGTGGGCCCACCAATTATGTAGCTGAATCTAAGTACTTGATTCTTAATGGTTTGTGTTTGCCAACAATATACACATGTACGTTATAAAGTGTAACGAGCAGTTACTTTATAGAAATGTAAGAAGGCCTCGATTAATTAGTTACTTGTCCCTTTGTGGGACTCAGGTGGCCTCTGCTTTTCGTGACGCTGCCCTGTCTCAGTGCTGTATGGAAATGCTGGACGTTATGCAATTTGAAAAGAAAAGGAGTGACAAACTCCTTTAAAAAAGTCTCTATTTTCTTCCTTCCCATTCATCCACTTCCTCTAAGTTGGGTTCACCCCGTTGCACGTGAAAAATCTCACTAGATTCACCTTTGATCTCCAGGTTATTAAATGCAAGAGGCATTTTTTTTCTAATAGTCATCTTCACTGACATCTCAGTAGCAGTCAACGAAACTAAACCTTCACTCCAATCCTTTTACAAAACTGGTTTTCCCCACTTTTCATGACAAATCTCGCCCGGTTGCCATGATTCCTCTCTGGCTTATGGTGACGGCCACGTCTACTCACATTCTTGCTGAGTGGTGAAGCTGACCCATTCGGAAGCCGCGCTGCCCGCCTCGTTGTGGGCCACGACTCTCAGCCTGTAGGCGGTGTAGGGCTGCAGGCCGCCCAGGCTGGCTGTCGGCCCCGGCCCCCTGTACTTTGTCTGCGGCTGGCTGGGGGTGCAGCGGGCGTCTGCATCGGGAGAGCAAGCCCCGTGCAGCTGGAGCTCATAGCTACGAAAAGAATAGACACGGCAAGAGAAAATGGGCCATGCAATTAGTTCAACTCGCTTGTAAAACTGGTTCTATTTTCTAAGAAGACATTTTGTTTTCATTGAAGTACAAGCTCTTTAAAATTTCCATGTGTGGGAATCTGCTCTCAGACACACTTTATGTAACACTGCTGGAAAACACACTTTATGTAACACTGCTGGAAACCAGCAGCAGCGAAGATAAGAGAAGTCACCTACATACACGTTGCTGTCCACCTGGAGACCAGTCATCCTTGTTGGGAGAGATAAGATATTTCTCTCTCTTTAGCGGAAGCTGATAAAATTATTCTCCTCTTGTGAAAATGAAGAAAATCTTTTTGCCTCTGATTATTTTGAGTGAAACAACTTTTCACTTCTTTCAAGCAGTGGCTCATTTCAACATTGTAAATTAGATCAAGGAAATTCTGACTTAACCCCAGAACTCTTCTGCCCCAGCTGAGGCTGCAGAATGGATCCTTCCAGAACCACGAGGGGAAGCAAATTTCCTCAGTGAGTGCAAACACATGGTCTTCCTGACTTAAAGACAGTTTTGTGGTTCTCCTTTCTATCCTTCATTGATATTGTGATTTAAAACACGTTGCGGGGAACATTACCCCTGAAATCAACGTATTTGTCTAATTAGCTATAAGTACCTGTTCACTAAGCAACCCTTTCCGGGGGGAGGAGCTGAGTAACTCAGTTTGCATGCCTTCTTTTGGTGTATTCGTTCTTCCGGCTGATCAGTTACCTTAGGATGGCACCATTAGGGAAGAGCGGGGGACCCCACTGGCAGGAGGCTGTCCTGGAGGCCAGCATCTGGACGCGGGGCGAGGACAGGCCCGAGGGCGGAGCAGGACGTGTTCTCAGCTCCGCTGTAGGGCCTCTGCTGCAGCAGCTGGGGCAGGTGCAGGCCTCCACGCCGACGCAGTAGGTGGTGAAGGGCCGCAGGCCGTGGAGGGTCTGCTGGGTGGCCAGGCCCTCAGACAGCTGAGGGATGGAGAAGGCTTGATGAGGCCGCGCCCAGACCACAGGCCAGGGACACACGTGCATGGGGACCCCACCTCCCACGGCCGGAGCTCACGCTAGGTGGCCTGGGAGAGGCACCGTGGCTGTAGCTAGTATTTACCCTCAAGGACTTACCAGCCCTTTGGAGAGGCATGACTGAGACAGGCGGAAATATAATGATTTAACAGTTGGGTAGATGTTTGAGGTGGTCACCGGATGGAAATCACAAGGCACACACTGTCTATTACCATAGGAAGATATTAGAAAATGGCCCAAAATGCACAAAATTTTGATAAAATTCTGTGACCCTCAGAATGATGCCTTAGAAAAATCTGTATTTGAATTATATTCCTACTTGGCATTCTCTAAAGTCCATATTCTGCCATTGTTATTTGCACATAATTTTGGGGTCAAAAAATCCCCTCAAATCCAAGTTAGAGTTGGGTACTCAAGAGCTTAAAATATGTATTTGATACATCTCTATAATTTTATATTGTATATTTTATACATATTGAAGAGTTTGATAGTCTTATCTTTTTTTCTCTGAGGGTACTGGTTGTATGAAATATCATAGTCTTTTTCACAATCATCCTTGTTACATTATAAAATTTTTGGTGTATTTGGAGCAATTTTTTTTGTTTACCTCATTGTGGTTTCATTAAGAACTCTTTGGGACAGAAGCCCTCAGAAACAAAAAACTAATTTTCGCATTGACATAAACAACATATTATTAAGAAGAGCTATCCGCTATTGAAAAAAATTGCATACAATGAACTCCAAATATAAATTATTTTAGTTTATTAATATTATCATTGTATAAGCATGGATAATCAAGGGTTGATTGTATTTACATCATCTATATTTATTGAATACGAAGCCCTGTAGGAAGTATGCTAATTCTCCTTTAACACTCAATAGGAGACTTCCTCATATCTGAGAGTTGTCTTGTGAAATTGCGTTTCGGTACCGGGATCTGGCCTCTGCAGATTTCCGCACACTTGCCCAAATCATTGCCTAAATCAGTCTAAATAATATATAATGTGATCCTGGGACATGCACAATTTCTCTCTGAGGTTTACGTGAACAAAGTATTACAGTCTATACTTGTCCGTGAGAAATGGAAGAGTGACAGAGAAAAGACTTCCACTCACTGGCTTCCAGCCTCTTTATTTCAATCACACAGGAGCTGGTTGCATTGATTATCAGTGACCCTTCAGCCACTGGCTGGTATGAACGCTGATGCCCCCGAACAGCCCATCCTGTGTCCCCGATGGGCCTCGAACATGGCTACACAGCTTTGTTGACTAAGCTGTTTTGCAGTCTCTTCCAACATGCTAGAACTTTCTCAAGGTCACCAAAAGGAAGACTGCATTTCCAGGATGTTCCAGAAATTTTCAAATGCCAACATGAGGGGCCCCAGGGTATTTAGTCTTCATTTTAATTTTTCCCTTTTTCAGAGTGACACGGCCATCACCAACATGGCCATCTGTCTGCCCCTTACTCTAGGCCACTCACTACTATATTGAGTGCAAAGGTGCATTTTTTAACTAAATTAATTTGATTTTATTAGCTGTGAAGTCGTAGGTTTCTTACAACACTTGCGGGGTCTTTAACACCACCTTCAGCGGTTCTCTGCCTGAGTGTGACATACTGTCTGTGTGTGCCCTATTTCTTCTTAGAGGGATCTATGTGCCCCTTAGTTCACCAGGGGGCCACTGACAATAGACGCATGAGAAAGAAGGACCAAGGAGAAGAAAAAGCAAGGGCATGGAGGTTTGCGGAAAATAAACAAGTAAACCAGTCCTAGACGTTGAGTTTGGGGACACTCACCACGACCTCGGCCGCACCAGTGCCGTTGGAGAACAACCTGTAGAGACTGATGACCCCGTTGGGCTTCCCAGGGGCGCTGATGTTGACCACTGCTTGCGTGGAGGACACCGCGTGGAACCTGGGGGCCCTGAGACCTTCCGGGGGGGCGGGTCCGGTCCTACACCGCGTCCAGCTACTGGGGGCTTTCCCTGCTGAATTCACCGCCCAGACCTTCCAAGAGAAATCAGTAAGGGCAGTCAACGGCAGGACAAGCTCGGGCCGAAACAAAAAGTGGGCAACCGAAGTAACTGAACACAACAGCACGACACGCGCTTTGATCTTGCAGCTCAGTGATCGGGCAGGAGTTTGCGCCCTTCCTCACTTATGGCCTCTGCCCTTGTGAACACAGAGGGGCCGCTGCGGAGCCCCCATTCCAGAACACAGCAGCTGATCCGAGCCTGATGAAAAACCGCCGGTCTGCGAGCACAGGGGCCGTGACGTTTGCCAGCTTCTGCAGACTGGATGGCTCTGCAGACTACTTAAAAACTCAGCAGTTCTTAAACACGGGCCCCACCAAATCTGCATGAAAATTAGATTTTCCTTTCATCAAGGAGGAAATAAACATATGGAAGGAGGTATAATCTTATTTATCAAGAACTATTTGTATAATTAAGCACGAATATCCTAAAAGGTTGCCTTAGGTCATCATTTGCATGAGTAAGTAATTTGTAGAATGTCAGGTACAATAGACAGAGTAGATGGATGTGTGAGTGTATAGGGTTAAATTAGGCCCAATAAGAGCCAACTACACAGTGATCAATCAGAATGATAGATCTAAATGGCAATACAAGAAGACTGTCTGTGTGTTTAGGAGTGCCAGTATTCCTTAGTAAGCTTTCGTCTTGTGCAGTCCAACTTCAGGATTTTTTTTCTCATTTGGTGTTGTCTTTCTATCTATTTATCTATCTATCTATCTACCTACCTACCTATCTACCTACCTATCCATCCCTCCCTCCCTCCCTCCATCCATCCATCTAAACCTGCCCTGAGCTTTTAAAGACACACCTGGAAGATGTATTTGATTCTATAGTCCACACTCTCTAGGTGTGTGCAGTGTTAAGAAAACATGAAGAACTTTAAAAATCCAAGACATTTAGAAAAAAAAAAAAAACTGCAGGAGAACACTTTACAGGGAGAGTTTAGTTTCATTTTTGTTTTGCTTTGACGTCAATTATATCTTCAAGAGAATAAACATTAGAGAGCCTTTTGGTAGTTTGGCCAACTCCTATGAGTGTTTCCCTACATTTTGGGGGGAGGGTGGATTCCTTTGTAAAAGTAAAACTTCTGATGTTGAATTGCTCTTGCATTGCTGTCAAATGCAAATCTCCAGCCCCTTGCTGATAGGATTGCCAGAAGCCCCATATTTAAAAGAGATGACTAACCTACTTCCATAGCCGCACTTGCTTTTTCCAGAGTTCTGATACAGTCTCTCATCATTTGCATAATAATTACTTAATTTGTATAAACTCTACACTTTACAGAGCACTTTAACATGTTAGCTGGCTTAGCCCTCCCAACACAACCTTGTAGGGTGGCTGGAGAATGCATTAGCCCGCTTTGACAGGTGAGGAAATTAAGGCTCCAAAAACCTCACGCTCTTGTTCAACGTGACGGAAATTTCAAGACCTGAAACTAGAACTCTGCTCTCTGATAAAACACTTTCATCGCTCTTTCTGATAAACTGTTCCCTTCTGTAGGTCCTCCATAATGCATAAATGAGTCGCTGAGAATCAAGGCAAATAACTGGCCCACAGACAAATACCGGCAATTCTGGAGTAGAATCCAGAACTTGCAAGGACGGATGGATGTGCCCAGGTTGCATCAGGTGATGGAGGCTGATCTGGAAAGGCACAGGGGGGTAAGGAGAAGGAAGAAAGAGCTGGCTTCCTGGAAACCAGAGCCCAGGTCAAAAGTGCCGCTAGGGCTGTTTTACAGTAGTTCCTTCAGAAAGGGCCAAGGTCAGGGTTAGAGGGCAGCCTACTGAAGAGGTCAGATTTCAGGATGGAGAAGGAAGAGTCCCTGGCTCCTCAGTCACTCCAGACTACCCTCTTTGACGGCAAATATCTTTCCAAGGATGGGGGACATTTTTAATTACACAAGGAGTGAAAAGGTTTACGAAGAACATATTCTCAGGAACAGGAGGGAAAGTAAGGGGCACCGAGTTCTTTGCCGAGAGAAGAGCTTCGGTCGGTGATTGTAGGACACAGAATATCAGTGGGGGTCACAGTGGATGGGGAAAACATGCAGAAAGTGAAACGAGGTACAATAAAATAAGCCAGCGAGCTGTCAATTAATTACTAAGCACCAATGAGAGAAGCGAAAGTGCAGACGGGACACAAACTCAGTATCGGTCAGAGAAAGTGCTCAGCACAGTTCCGGCCCAGGATTGTGAACATTAATTGTGCTTTCTTTTTTGATGTAGCTATAGTCATAAAAATTATTAAGCCTTTTTAATGCTAGTGTTGGCAGAGAGGACTAAACCTCATACTTCCTGAACTTTTATTGCGTGGAGTCCTAGTTCCAAATGTGACTCAATCCATGGTATCTTTAAGATACTTTGAGTCTCTGTATTACAACATTTTGTTGTGTTTCTTTAGAAATATTCTCTTCTAAAAAGTAGACAGTAGGAAATTCCCCACCCCTGACTGGGAAGGCAGGTAGGATCTAGTGTCTTTGTCTTTGACAGGAGATCTTCATAATATAGTGCTCTTTTCTCTAGTCTTTCTTTTCAGCATTTCATCAATTTGAGATCAAAACAGCGTTCCTATAAATCAACATGCCTATGCAAAGCAGGACCAGCCTATTTGCATGAGCCTCTCTGGCAATGAAAGCTGACAGATAATAAACATTATGGATTTCACAGAACTCCAACCATGAGGCCCCATTTCTGTCATACCAAACCACCAGAAGAAAAGTAAAAAACCTCTCAGTGATATTTTGCTTGCCTCCCACTGTTGAGGTAGAAGTCCTTTACCCAAAAGAGGCTGTGGATTTCTGCCTCCACCCAATTCAACAAGAGATAAAGAAACTGAACCGTGATTGATGGTTCAGAGTAAAAATGTGAGCAGATTACGCTTATGGTTTCGACTGAGTAACAGTGGTCTCAAGACTCAGGCCCATCTTTGTAGGACCAGGGAAGAAGAAGCAGAGACCCTGTGTGGAAAGTTTTAAGTAATATGCCCCTGATTTTTTAATTTCAGTGAACCAATATAAAAAAACCCCCAAGAAACAAAATACCTTATGAACAGACACAAAATTGCCCACTTTGTCTAACTCTATTCTATTTATTCTGTTTGTTATCTATCTATCTGTCTGCCTGTCTGCTTGTCTGTCTGTTTGTCTGCTGTCTGCCTGCCTACCTTTTACCTAATTGACAGGCCAGTTCTTTTGGTTAGTATCCTATCACATAATCATTGGGAATATAAACGGAATGAATGCATGCGGGCTGTTCGTAGGGCAAAAAGGGACATTACTGGGGGGCAGGTAGGGAATAAGGTTTATGAATTTCATGGCCAAGAGAAAAAAAGGAGACTGCTCATCTTTGATTTATTCTGAGTATCCTTATACCTATATTATGTAGATGAACATGCTTATTCTTTTGTAATAAAACCAAGATGATGAAAGGCTCCACTAAAACAACTTATTATTTGGGTTCATCACACGCTTGTCCATGTGAATGTGTGTGCACATGGCACCACACACAAACACACAAGCACAACTGTAAGAGGTAGGAACACCCCAACGAAGAGCTGTGAAGAGTGAAAATGAGTTTATGGAGGGCTGAGTCGGGAAGCCTCTCTGAATCTTCTCTCGGATTTCAGTTGCAAACCTGGAAAGAGTTTCCGTGGAAGAAGAGCTCATAGAAAACAGGCTAACCACTGAATAAATACAAAATACCTAAAATCATTAAACCACAAATTCCATAACTGACTAATAAAGTAGATTAATTTCTGTTTTCAATCTACATTTTTAAAAATCCAACCAGTGACTATGACTATCTTTAGGCTGGTGTCCATTGAAACATAGACTGTTTTTTATTAACTCTCCCCTCCCCCAAGGACACATTAGCTGCGTTTAGCCTTAAAAATATTTAATTACCGAAAGGGTCAGCATCTGTCACCAAGCCGCCACAGTCCATTGTCACGGAAACAGTGGGTTTGGCTTGCCCTCTGTTGTAAACAGGCTCTTAGAAATTTTCCTTTAGAGAAGCTAGCCGAGTGCTTCCTGCCAACAGTCCAACGTTCATTTCGGGCACCTGCATCAGACTCTGCTGGAGAGACCCGGGACCCGCCTTTTCAACAGAGTTCCACGGGCTTTGGGGCCCGGCGCCGTTGGAGAAACGCAGAGAGCTGTCTGCTCTAGAACCGCGTGCAGAAATCTGGGCCCTGCCCGTGTTCCAGTTTCTGCGATTTCTATGTGCAGTTGTACTTGGCATTACCTTTGACATCACCTTCAGGCGTTCGAATAGGCACGAAGCACGCATCTGTCGGGATGTGCTGTTACAACTGCCATCATCCTCACAGAGCCAGCCACGGCGGCCCCAGCTCCGACCAGAACCGGAGAGCATGAGCTTTGTAGAGCCATCGTCCCCCACCCAGTTCTAGTTCCGGGGCAAGTTTCTTGAAGCACTAATATTTCTGGAACTTACTGGGTCTCTTTTCCCCTTGTCACCCAAATGAATATTATTCTAAATGCTCTGAATCTCTCTGAACCCAGCACCTCTCCTTCTAATGTTATCCTAGAAGGGCACCAAGAATTTGTGAACAGAACCATTTGAAATAGCTCTGTACAAGAGAAAGGGAAGGGACCACGCCTCTGCAGAGGATGGGAGAAAGGGAGCCTTATGGGAAATTCTTTCAGAGCGGTACCTCTGTTACTATGAGTTACTCTCCCACCGTTTCCCACACTTCACTCTAAACAGTTCTCATTTTAATGCTCGGTCTCATTATATGGCTCATAGCTTTCACAGATAACGCTCTTCGGGACTGATCTTTTCCAAGTGTAGCCTTCGTACAAGGAGAAACTCTTAAGGTAAATTTCTAAGGGATTCCTGATGTGCTTTCCCTTTAACATACTACAGAAAAGGACCTCCTTAGCTGGAAAAATATCTTATGATTCCTTTGGCTGAAGAAATGCTACACGTCTTGATAGAGACAAGGGAACATACTCAGTGATGTTTTCTATGCCGTGAGGATCCGGCTGCTGTCTCTTTGGCATCTTATTTGCTATCATTTTCCAAACCACAAACATGGAATATGGGAATAACCAAATTCAGTGAGCCATCTTTCACAAAAAAGGAAAACCCGCAAAACCCTCTAATCTGTCAGCTCCTAATATAAGTGACAGTGACCGTCTTTGTCCTTGGAGCAATTTGAGATTTTTCTCTTTCCCCAAGCTGCTTATTGTAAGTTGAATTCTAACAGTGCCTCTCAGAGGATTATGATATGGAGAAATGTTTAAGGTCTTTGCCACTTCTTTATGTCACTTGGGGTATCCTATGATGTACTTCCTTGTGGAATATGAGGATTTTGATAAATAAAAAGCATTTTGACAACACCGAGGACACAGTCATATCAAGCAGCTAGCTCTAGGAGGCTACCCCATTGTTTACAAAACCGGCTCAGGTAACTATATTTTCCTGACAGTTCACATCCAAAATAAATAAAAGTCCACCATGAACGGCCATGCCCATAATTAATAATGAGAGAAAATGGGCTGCATGTTAACGGGCAAACAATTAAATTATTTGTTTCCTGGGGGCATGTAATGAGATTGTTATCACACTCCCAGGAGGGAGACAAATAGATATTAAAAAGGTCTTTCCAATACCTGTATCGGCTGAGGCCAGCAGCTAATTCAATAGATTCGATCAAAACCACCGTTTCTTTCAGCGCTCCTGATTGATGACCTTGGCTGTCGTTTGTCATCACTCATTGCAGTTTGCTCTCCAGCGCTCATAAATTATGCCTCATAAATAAAAAGATACAATCAACGAGATCATATCAATTCATCCACAGCCTCGGAGTACGTTTTCCCAGGGCGCTCACGCAAAAGCCTTTTCAAAAGGGTAGCCTGTCTTGGCTTTTGAGTGCGTTCGAAGAGCAATCCGCCAAAGGGGGCTTTGCCAGAACGGTGGTGAGAGAGACGCGTGGCGAGCAAGAGGAGGCAGGAAGGCTGAGATGCCCTGATGGCAGGACCGGGCATTTCCTGAGCGACCCCGCAGGCGGCATCCATAAAGGGATGACTTGCTGGCAAGCCCTGTGGAGCGGCGGCCTCTTTAACTGGCTACCTGACTGATTTCCTTTCAACATCAAGTGGACTTTTTCAGCTTCTGTGTTTGCACAGTAGTCTGCTGGATACATTTCAGTTACACGTGTACAGATACTCTCCCTGGGTTCCTGCTTCCTTTCATGCAAAACACTTTGAATTGTGCAAGATGGCACGTGATTTTAATGGAATTCTGGGACCCAGGGGGAAGAAGGACATTGTTTTACTTTCTATGGGCACATCTGAAATTCAGAGAGGCGGAGCTACGAAAGAGATTTCCAAACGTTTTCCTTGCAGACACGGGTGTCTTCAGTCACCATCACTAAGCACGCTGCCTTGCTCTTTGGAGTCATTCTGTAAATATGAACGTGGTTCTCTTCTAATATATGGGGGAGGAGACACTGGCTTCGACGTTAGTGGAAAATACTGAGATTAGGCTCCACTGGATGTTAGTAATGATTATGACAATTTGGAATTTATCACGTGCTACTTTTTCATTGCTTATCTTGGTTCACCCTGAGAGAACACAGGAATCCAGTCCTGTCCAGCTCTCATGGAGGATGCAGAGAAGTAGCCACTGAGTTTACCGAGCACTTACACTCTGTAAGTGTACTGTCTGTACTAACGCATTTCGTCCTCCCAAGCAACCCTACGAGACGGGTATTACTATTACCGTCAGGTTGTACACGAGGAAACAGAGGCAGAGAACCCTCTGCATCACTTGGTAAGTGGTAGGACCTCCCTCCAAAACAGGTATGCGACATAAAAGCCCCAAACTCTCCGCCTTTTTCTGCACAAGCCCACTGAAGGAGGACCTGGACGTGCCTTCCGAGGGTTTGAGGTCCTTCTCTGGGACTGTCACAGAGCCTGCATAGACTAGCAGTTTCTACAGAAATGGCCTCGACATGAAATAGCGGAAATTACAGCCAACGTCCCTGATGCCACCTTTGCTTTAAATATATTTCACGTTCCACAGAGGCTAACGGTGCCCACAGACTTTCCACCCTGTGGCGATGTTCTAGAATTTCATTACGTGAGCTAAATTAAGAGCTCTACCTTAACCGATATGACATTGGCCGTAGACTTCCTCTATGGTCAGTTGCCAGAGACCACACTCGCCCTCTGTGACTAACACCTCCAGGAATGACAGTATAGTTAACTAGGTGAGGCTGTTCATTGTTCCCTAATTCAACAGCTACTGACTGGGCCATTTCCCTGTGCCAGCCACTGTCCTGAGAGCTGGGAATACGACAGTGAACGTGGCTGGACTTGACGTCCTTGTGGGGAGGGACCGTCAACAAACAAACAAAACCAACGGAAAAAACGTACAGGGCATAAACCAGGTGGGATATGGGGCTATGGCAAGGACAGGCTGAGTGTCCGAGGGAGGACCTCAGGAGGTGGTAGTCAAGCTGGGATACTAATGGCGAGAGGGAAGGCACCACACGACGACCTGGGCAAGGACATTCAGGGCAGAGCAGGAGCACGTGCAAAGGCCCTGGGGCTGATTCTCAAGACGACTGGTGCAGCTGAGCTGAGAGAGCAAGGGCCAGAGACAAAGGCAGAGGTGGCCACCAGTCAGACCATGAGAGATCCTTGTTGAACCAGAGGGGAGTTCCCTTTTTATAGGAGGTCACAGGAAGGTGCCCGGGAGTGGGGTGACTTTATCTGATTCACAATTGGCAGATAAAATGGATATTAAATAATGTCTATATGTGTTTATATATCAAAGTCTAATTTTACACAGGAGTGACAATGTCCTGGCCTTTAACTCATTTAACGCAGTAACCCTACTAAGGTAGATCTGTTCATCCCAAGGCTATACAGGTAAGGACAGTGAGGCCCAGAGAATAAACCACTGAGGGCACAGGGCCAGGAAGGCATGCTGTTGAGACTACAACCCCAGTCAGTTTATCTTCGCAGGGTCAGGAGTCCCTGTACCTGATGGGCAGACTTGAAGATGCTGCGGTCAAGCAGGATGATTACTGAACTTGGGGTCAGACAGTCGAGACCCGAGTTTGGACTCTGCCATTTTATGGACAGGGTGAGTTTCTAAATTGTTCCGGCTCCTGATTATACAGAAGGAATCACACCACCCACTTCACAGGACTCTTCTGAGACTTATAAGCAATACCTTTTCTATAAATTTATGAAGAATTAGGTGGCAAATAAGTACATTTGTAAATATTTTATGAAGATTTTTGTAAGCCCCAGAGTTGTATGCAAATACATTGTGGACCAACCACGGAGAGAATTTAAGAAAACAGTCTTAGGAACCTGAATCTCAAGTTTCAAATTTGAGCTTATCCTTTTATCAACTGCCTACTTGGGCATGCTAACTAATCTCTCGGTTGTCCTTATTTCTCAGGGTTATTACTGGAAATAACCCTGATCTCAGATGGTTGCTCTGAGTTCATGCATGTTAAACTCTAACATAGTTCTTAGCACCGTACCAAGCACTAAATCAGTAAAAACGGGTATTATATGTTATTTGCGTAAAGTGTCGAGAGAGTTTTGGAAGAGAGCGTGGGACTAAACAGCAGTTCCGTCGCTCACTGCTGTTAGGGATCAAGGACAGAAAACCCTCCTCTGCCCTGGCTGGTGTGGCTCAGTGGATTGAGCGTGGGCTGTGAACCAAAGGGTCGCCAGTTCGATTCCCAGTCAGGGCACATGCCTGGGTTGCATGTCCCTAGTGGGGGCCATGTGAGAGCCAACCACTCATGATGTTTCTTTTCCTCTCTTTCTCCCTCCCTTCCCCTCTAAAAATAAAAAAAATAAAATAAAATAAAAAAAAGAAAACCCTCCTCTGCGTTCTGAGTTCAGCGCATATCTTTCCGCGTAACTTCCTCCCTTCTAGGACTTTGAGGGTTAGAACAAGTGGAAGACAGGCTTTACAGAAACATTGCTTCTACATTGAAATTTGCTGACAAGTTGGCATTTCTCTACTTTGCCTTATTAGTTAAAATTTTTCAAAAGCATCCCAAATATAAGCAAAAGTAAATATTGGGGTAATTCCATGGATTCTTCAAGGAAAAACATTTATTTCCAGCTACCACTACCAATATGCCTACAGGCATCAAGCAGAGAACTCCGAGGTTTTCTAGATACGTATAGGCCTTTTAGCAACGATCAGATACATTGACACTTAGAGAAATCAATTTACAAGAAAAAGCCTCAGCCATTTTCTTAAAAAGATTTTCATTGAAGGTATTGGATTTACTGAAATATGGTAACATTTTTTTTTTGTTTCCACCTGGAGATAGGATTGCTTCATACAGACCAAGACATGTAATTTGAATTTAATGAAAATATATCATTAGTCCAAATACTTAAGCGCAACCCCCCATCAAGCCTTCATACTTAGTGTTTTAGCAAATAGGTGATCCTCTAGCTCAGAAAGGATTCTACTGGGGAAAGCGCTGTCACAAATTGGGTGACAGAACTGAGAAGCAGTGCCACTCTGATGTGTGGGGGGCAGTTCCAGGTAACCTGTTCGCCTCCAGTCCAATCTCGGCCCTGCCCTGGATTCCATGAGGCTGAGGCTGCCCTCTCCCTCCCAAAGGGTGGCGGAGTTCAGCTTTCCGCTTCTCCCGCTCCCTCCCTGTCTTTGGCAGCCCAGTTTGGCAAGGCTGTTCCTTTTCTATAGCTGTAGTGCTTGGTTGTGTCGGGAACCGCTTCTCCCCTTGGTGCCTCTAGGGGGCGAGGGTAGCAGCTCTGCTATTGTTAGCCCCAACCTGCCCTCACCTCCGTAAGGAGTCCTCACACGGAGCTGTCTTCAAATGCCCCTTTGAGCATGCCATCTGCTTCCTGCAGAGACCCTGCAGGACACGGGGGAACATGTCCACCTCACCCGGGCACAGTGCAGTAGGTAGGGTCAGAGGCGTTCAATCACAAAGATGAAGAAGGAGGAGAGCTTCCTGGGACTGAAGGAAGAGAGCAACAGTGCCTCCTCCGGCCTCCATGGGGTGGCTTTACTCTTCAATATCAGGGAGCCAGCCTTGCCCCTCCAGCTCCCTGGCCAGAGAGGTCAGCGAGGGAGGGTGCCCAGGGAAGTTTAGTGTGGAAACTGGACTGTCCCTGAAGATGAGGAGGTCTCGGCTTTTCCCTAGGTCTGTTGTCATAGCACAGATCACCAAAATCCATATTTTTCTGGGCACATGGTTCATGGGTGTGTTTTTTTGTCTCATCAATAAGCTGTGGGTCCCCAAGGACTCAGGTGTGTGACTTCTAGCCTCCTTCCCCCATCCTAGTAACTAGGCATACACTTGAACTTGGTGGGTGGTGAACAGTGACAGGCTATTAAATATTCAACCTACAGGATCAGGGAAATAGTGAAACATGCCTCACCCTTGCCTGGATACGTGCACGGGACCTAAGTTTCGGGGGACGCTGGGGAGCCTTCCTGTTGGTGCCCACCTCACTGAAAAGGAGCGTTTGTGAAGAGGCGTGCAGACAGGTCGGCATTACACGCGGTCGACATTCAGTTGGGGAAAATCGGGTTGCATTGGACATTTCAGGTCCAGCAGACCAGCTTCTGCCCGGACGCAGAAGGATCCACATCAGACACGTGAGTGTAAACATGAGTTGCGTCAGTACAAGGGTGAGAACCAGCCCTTCTGCAGATGGGTAACCTGTCTCAGAGGCAGTGGGAAGACCGCCAACGATGGGAATTTAGGAACGGAGCCGAAGGGTTGCCTGGAGAGACAGAAGAAGGACTAAGAGGCGTGCACACGGGTTGGAACGAAAGGCGGGGTGGCAGAGAAGTGACGTGGTGCCTGGCCCAGGGGCGGAATTCAGATTTCTATTCATGGAATGGTCCCATGGCCTTCCACCTGCGCTGTAGCACCGAGGCTCCGAACTTTCAGAGCAAATACGCTGCCTGAGCCAGGCAGTATCAATACACCATCTAAAACCCGGAGCCGTGGGCCCTGGGGGTGGGCGCACGCAGCTTGGTTCTCGTGGGAGAAACTAACCAAACAAAAGCCTCCATGCTGGTCAGAAACACGTCAGTGAGATTAAAGGCTAATGTCTAATTAAATGCAAGTCCAAAGCCAAACAGAAAACATGCTCCATACGTTTTCTCTAAATGGGACATAGGAGACTCGTACGACAGGGACAGGGTAAGGGTGACAGCCACGAAAACAGGCCTCGGGACGCAAGTAGCTAATCACAGAAACAGAGAATCAGCTGATCAGGGCTGGGAGGGACCTCAGTCATGGCCGTGGGTGGTTTATTCCTGCCCCGAGGAGAGCAGAGGCGAGGCCAAGGAAGCTGCTCACCTCGCTGAAGGGGTGTCGCGCTTACCCCACTTCCAGAGCCCTGTGCTCTTTGTCGGAGATTTGTGCATTCTGACACTGCATCCACGCCTCCCTGGTGGAGACGGAAGAACCCCCTTCACTCGGCTCTTTGCCCTCTGGGAAGCGAGGGCCTCCTCCTTTTATTTCGTGGGGGCCTGAGTGCAGATGGGGAGGTGGGCCGACTATGGAAGAGACCCACACGATTTCTCAGTTCTCCTAACACACCCGTCGTTCAATGACAAAAATGAGGACCGGGGAAACTAGGTATGTTGCCCAACCTGCGTGACTTTGTGACTAAGTCTCCTGGTGACAAAGGAGCGGGGTTGGCCGGGGGATGGTGTCGGCCAGCTCCTGTTTCTGGCTGAGAAAGTCCCCCACATGCCCCTGAAGGCCAGATGGTGAAAGGGCCTGGGACCAGCCTGTTCAGTCCCAGCCCCCCACCCTCCTGGTCACAGGAAGGTACACAGTGCAAGGGGGCCGTGCGTCCTGCTCCTGGTAGACTTGCGGAAGCTGGGCCAGAGCGGCTCTCTGTCCACTCTGAGTGGGAGGGTGGTAATAACAACAACAGCAGCAACCACAGCAACCACAACAGCTCCTAGTATCATCTTATCACTTCAGTCGTTTCTGCATATGAGACCTCGTCCTAAACACATTCCTATGTCAACCCAGTTAATCCCAAAGTAAACCCGTAATTCAATGCTGCTCCGATTCACATTTTAAGGACGAGGAAACCGAGGCACAGGGGCGGCTTGAACCAGACAGCACCAGCAATGGTTTTCTCTGAAACCTGGAGAGAGGCGCGTGTGAAATGAAGCCAAATGGAGAAAACCGAGAGGAAGGAAGCAGAGAGAGCACGAACTGAACGGTGCGGAGTCCTGCACCCCCAGTCCCTGTGGGGGGCCTGGTATTTGCACCTTTCCCTTGGTTTCAAGGAAGTTCTTCAGTTCATTTCTCAGACAGGTGAGCAGAAACAGTTCTCTTTTGTTTTAGTTAAAGCTGGCTTTTTTATCACTTGTAACGGAACAGACATGATACCTTACCGATGGGTAGGTTTTCCCGAGGACCTAACGGGACTCTAATATGTAATAAATGGAGAAATGAGACTCACTACTTATTTTCATTTATAGTTTATAATGTATTTATAATGTAGTAAATACATACGTCAGGTTGTGACACTGAATGCCATTACTGTCGTTTCTGTATATCCACGGTGCTGGTGGACAAGCATGTACCTATTCAGTGTCCGAAGTTGGTGTGGTAGAGTCGCTTACTTTGATATGACTTGAAGCTAAATACTGTCAGAAAAATCCAATTGCTTAGGGCCAGAATTTATTCCGTCAGGTTTTACAAATTACATATTACAAAGGCCCATCAAGGGAAGCTAAAGTCTGATCAGAATTTTGAAAAGTGTAGGGTTATAGCTTATCCCTACTGAGGCCCCTAGAATTTAGAGCCGGAGGGAGCTGCTATTTACAGATGAGGTTAATTTGCTCTAGGAGGCTGAAACCGTGACAGAAGGGCTACAAGCTGCTTCTCCTCCCTTCTAGCTCCTCACCCCCTCGTTGGTAGCTTTGGGGGGGCTGGTGCAGATAAGGCCTCTGCCCCCCACCCATGGTCCTGGCAGCTGCTTTGGGCAGGAACAATGCAGACCCCTTGTCCGCTTGTCCCCTCCACCCTCTTCTGCATACATTGCACATGGAACTGTTGGGGGCAGCGTGGAGAGTAGCCACCCTGGGTGGGTCCTCACAGTGTCTGCCCACATCGCAGACCCACAGGTGAGCTTACCCCAGATCCCTCCCACGCCAACCTTCTACTTCTCAGCCGCCCCTCCGTCATGAGGCCCCAGGAGCCTTCGGATGCCCTACCTGTGCGTGGGTGCTCCCCGCTGAAAGCTGTCAAAGTGGGCAAGTTCCAGGAACACCCACATCGTGATTCAGTGGAAGGGCAAGTCACGGCAGGCCCCCAGGAACCCGTGGTGAGTCACCGCCTTAGGGGACAGATGAGTGTGAACGCAGGACTGCCAAGCGCCTGGGCCCCCGCTCACTGCCCGCAGGTAACACTGCACGTCTCGGGGTGGGAACTCACGCCTGGGTGCCCTGCCGAGGCCTGTGGACAGACGATGGCCTTCAAGTGCTCATCGCTGAGCAATTAAGAACTTCCCCGAGTGGAATTTGCAGGCTCATATCGTATATATCAGTACAGCCTAATTTTGAAAAAGATGAACACAGAAATGGGTACTGTCTATGGGAAAAAATCCTACTGGATGTGTCAGTGTTCTGTCAGGGCCACACAGGAGGGCCAGGGACGGGCACCGTGTGGATGGCCACCCGCCCTACTGCTGGTCATCTCCGTCCTTCTGACTAACGGGCCCTCGGCTCTGGACAGAATCTCAGTTCTGGGTTTTTATTCCCTACACGTGTATGCACTGCCCCCGAAACACAAGCCGCCACACAGGTGCCAAGTCCCTGCCGGGTGTTGGGTGAACCAATGCATCCACGACCCTGAGGGTGATTCTGAACTCGAAGGAACCCTTAGGTGGGTGTGTGAGCCGCACAACTTCCTCTCAAAGACGACAGGCCCTTTGGTAAAAGGGAAATCGATTCTTCTAGTAAGTGACTTCTGTGAGATTACTCAGGGTCCATATAGACTCAGCTTACACAGGCTAAATAAATCCAATATTTTAGTTCATTTACTTCAGCATTTAATCTATACTTTTCAAACTAATTCCTGAAAGAACTGGGTTTGGGGGCCGATAGGCTAGTTTTTTTTTTTTTCCTGTTCTCTATCCTTCTTAGGTTGTAACAACACGGGATTAGCTGATAAATGCAAATTTGAGATCAGTTAGAAAAATCATCTGAAATACTTCCATTCGGGTGGAATGAATACGGAGGAGGAACCCGACACAGAGGTGAAAATAAAGGTGACAAAAGGGACAGTGTGGCCTGAGGTCCTTAACTTGTCTCCCCTCTGAAATGTGGGTCCCCAGCCCCTGATTGGAACACTGACTAGAGGTAAGAGACACACCTGGAGTTTACTGTTCCTTAGAAAACTGACATGGGACTTCTCCTGACCACGTGGCCAGCCAAGGAACCCAATGGTACTGCAGGATAGGAAAGAAGCCCCAACTACTAGTTTGCCTTCTGCATCTGTGGGCCATTCAGTTGTGTCTAATTAGAAGCCAAAGATTTCATGCTGACTCCACCTCGATCTCTCATAAGGGGAATTTCATTCATAAGAGGACTAGATGATTGAAAATACAGGGGTCGTTGATAAGGGGACACGTTTCAGCAAAGACAATGAGAACAGGGGTAGCCACGTGGGCTCTGGCTGGTCCTCACAGTATTCTCTCCCCGGCTGAGGAACCAACACACGTGTTCTTTCTTCGTGACATAAACCACAACCCTTACCCTAACTCTGGGGACCTGTGTGTTTTTAAACAATGCTGTTTCTTTAGGTTTTGCCAAGGTCATAAAATGTATATACTATATATTCTGTAATGTCCCCAGAATTATCTCGTAATGAAACACCGTATTTCTGCAGCAGAATATATAAATATTCACATTAAGTGGGATACATAAATGCTGTAGTCTCACATTTGTTTACATTGGGTTTTGTTGCCACGTGAGTTTGGTCAAACCCAGATTAAAAAAACTTATTTTTAAGAGATTTTTAGATTTAGAAATTCAAACAAGGGATTAGGGCTTTGTATTTCTCCAAATGTTTCAAGAATCTACATTTTCAACTCTCACTACTTCGTGGGGTAATTTGTCCCGTACTTTATTAGCCTGAAATATACTCTCTCATACTTCAGATGTTACCAGTAATCACTGTCCTCACTGATTTGCTCACCCTGTTCTGGTGACTTAGTGATTTCGTTATTTCTGGGTATGGTAAGCTTTTCAAGGCTCACTTTTCTCTTTTGGCAAACGACACCGGGCATTGTGCCTGGCACTCAGTAAGCTTCCTTTGACTGCAATCGAGAGAGACCGACTCCAACTGGAGCAGAAGGGCAATTACTAGGAGGACAGGGAATGAAAAGACCAGCTGAAGAACCATGCTTGGAAGTAGCAGGGGTAAGGAGAGCTTTCCCTTGGAGATTAGGAGTATTTTATCGGGACTTCTCACCCCGCCCTTAAAATTCTGAGTCACTCTGCTGAAGATCAAGCCCCAGGCGAGTCTGAGTCACATGCCCACTGGCTAGGGGACGGCCTGACACTGATGGACAGACACTCCCAGCAAGACTGAGTCATTCCCCCACAGGAAATGGGGCTGCTCTTACAAGAACACAGGAGGTGCATTCTAATGGCCAAACAAAACAAACCTAATATGAGTCCTTTATAGATTTCTAAATACTTTCAGAATACTTTTCTGAATTCTTAGCTTTTTAGAGATATGCCAAGTCTTACTTTTTAGGCCGTCCTTGGACTAAACTTGCTTCACCCCCATGCAAACGTTAGTCATTTTCCTCTAGATTTCTCTCAACATTTCACATCTTTCTTGGGCATGGGGGCTGGAGATGCTGGAGATGCATAAAATAGAGATTTTATGTTGTCTTGGTACAATGAATGAGCTATTTTCCAAGTGATCTTTTAAGAAGAAGTGTTTCCTACCAAGGCAGTTCTGGTAGAGGGAAGCTGGATGATGCGAACCACTTCATCCATGAGACATGCGAATACTTTGCCTGAAACCTACATAGGAATAACAAGTCTACGGATCAAGAACCAAGAAAATGAAGAAGGCAAATGAATACGGTGTTTCCTCCCTCATTAACTGCTCAAAAATTATCAAAGGATGTTATTAACTTCCTTAAGCCCTGTGTTTCTTTAAGCAGCTTTTCAAACTGCCAGCGCTTTTTACAGGCAGGCACCGACAGGGGCGTGCAACTGCAGCGTAAGGTGGCGCTAACACACGGTTCTTACCTGGTACTCATACTCGGTGAAAGGCAGGAGTTCGGAATCCACGAAGGAGCTTGCACTTCCGTTATAAGTTAGAACCGGGTTCGGCCGTCCAGGCTGGGCTGCGATTTGTCTTCGGTACAGCTCGTAGTACAAAACGCGTCCATTTGGCTGAAGCGGTCCTGTCCACGAAAGGGAAACCGTGGGCCGGAGCCCTCCTGGAGCTGACCGCACCTCCAGGTGTGGGGGAGGCTGCATGGCAGGAGCTGCCTCGGGGGTCCGGGTGCGCGTCCAGTCACTCGACGCACATCCCAGCACGGTGCAGGCCTGAACCCGCACTTCGTACCTGCAGGACACAGGCAGAAATGACCCATTATTGGCAAAGTGGATTTTCGTTGGAAGAATCTTTAAAAGACCAAGAGTTTTGGGATAAAAAGGCAAGTAAGTTTATATTTATTCTTAGTGATGGCTGACCCTTTTTTAAAAAAAAGTAAATGAGTCATATTTCCCTAGACATTTTAGAACATTTAATTAATTAATTAATCAACTGATTTTTAGACAGAGGGGAAGGGAGGGAGAAACAGAGGGAGAGAAACATCAATGTGTGGTTGCCTCTTGCTCACCCCCTACCAGGGACCTGGCCCACAACCCAGGCATGTGCCCTGATTGAGAATCGAACAAGTGATACTTTCATTCACGAGCTGGTGCTCAATCCACAGCCACACCCACCAAGGTGAACATTTTAAATTCTCCTGGATTTCCTAGGAGATCCTTCCCTACGCAGGAGTATATGGAATAAATAAGGTGTCAAGATTCTGTCCAGCATGCGTGTTCTTTCAGTCTGTGGAAATGCCGAACACAGCGATGAGGAAGGCAGATCTCGAGGACTCTGAACCAGCTTTCAGCAGCCTTGGGCTCTCCCTAACCCTGCACCTGGAGCTGCCAGATTCCCCAGGCATGTTTCCAGGTCATGAAGGAATACCACGGGGTTCAGGCCTCCCAGGTAATAAATGCCCTCCCTGATACCTGACATTTTACAACAGGCTCCCTCGCACCACACAGACACCTTTCGGGGCCAAAGTTAACCCAGCTGCACACTAGATGATCCATCACTGAGACACCTTTATCGCCATCCAGTTAAACTCAACCAATCAATTATGTGATGTTTCTCCTGCCACTTGCCAAGGTCTATTTACATACCAGGGACTGTCCCCTTCCATCGAAAGGGGCTTTGGTTAGCTTTAAGTGCCTATGGCTGCAAATGAGTGTTTTGGGCTTCTGTTTCCATGCTCCCCACCCCTGATTTTATGGAAACCCCAATTTGCCCTCAAGCATCTTTCTTTCTCCCTTTCTTTTGGGGCCAGCCTTTTTCTCTTCTATTTTCCACCTTCTTTCTTTTTCTCCTTGAGTCACTGCTTTCTGTCTCCCTTTCCCCATCTTAGTTACACTAGTCTCTCTCTCTGTGATGTCTTTCCTTCCCCTGTTCTGTTCTTTCTCTCTCTTTCGTTACATGCCCATCTCTACCTTGATGGGGCTCCCAGTTTAGTGGTAAACAAATCCACTACTGTGTGTGGATCTGACTTCTAAGCAATTCTCTGAGGTCACTTTTGATTTTCCCCAGCTGGATTGTCTGTTTTCTGAATCATCTGTAGTAGCTTGAAAATTCTGGGTCAGATTCCTGTTGCCACTCAGGGATTCCCCGTCTCTTCCTTCCTACTGAACAGTGGGGGTGGGGGGTGCCCACAGGAGGTCACGCTAATCAGGAAACATGAAGCTGCTGGGAAAACCCAAACCTACATGAATCCCAACTTCATACACAAGTGACCTTCTGCCTTAATTCAGTGATGTCGTGTATATCTTCAGTTACTGTGGATAATGAAGAGACATCTCTCTTTGCCTTAAATGTGATCGCTAGGTTTATGAGATACACCAAACATTTTTTTCAGCCTGGGAAGTGTCCCTCTCACACCTGAAAACCCTCTTCTTCTCCAGAAATCTTTTTGAATAACAGTTTCAAAGAGCAGCTGGTTGACACGATTTTTAAAACGTGCAGGCACCAGCCAGGTAGAGAGGAAGCAAGCACACAGAGTCTGCAGCTCACCTGGCCCTTTTATGCCCCGAATCAGGGAAAAATAAAAGCTATCCCACAGAGCATGTGGCTTCACCATAGAAGATACCGGTGGAAGCTTTAATGACTGTTTAATACTTAACGCGACCCTAAATGACTGTCATGAGTAGATGTGGAAGACTGTGAACGCGTCATTTCAACAGCACCGTGTAACAGACGTAATTATCGCAGGCTCTAATCTGCACATGAGTAGATTACAATAATAGCCACATTTCACCAAGGGTGGTTAGAAATCAAGTCAGCCTTTAATTTTTTTAAGTGGTTCTGTTCATTTTACTAAAATTTAAGCATAAAATGTCTTTTAGTACTCTACTCTCTGGGGATGCAAGTGGCTTACAATGTGGTGGGGACAGCTCCTGAGCCCTTCTTTAAGCAACGGGAAGAGGGCTGGGGGGCAGGCTCCTGCACGTGGAGAGCATGCCTGAGCCGGCAGAGAGCCCGGAGGGACCCAGGAGAAAACGTGAGCTGACCAGAGGCCCTGTCCCGAGAAACCCTGAGGGCATGAAGGCACCAGCAAGGGACTCCTGACCATCCTTACCCACCCTAAGGGCTTGAGGAAACGGAGTCAGAGGAGCATCGTTCTCTTGGGAACAAGAGCCAGGTTCCAGGACAAGGGTTCTCCTGTCACCTGTACAAATTTTGCTCTCTAGAAGTGACCACCATCCAGCAGGTGGTCGCTGGATGAGGATGTGGTCCATCCGCTGCGAATCATTAAGTGGGTGGGGGCTGGGGGCGTCACACATCTGGCTATTAGCATCTTCACCTGAATGGACCCAGGGCTCATGCCACAGAAGGGTCAGTGGCTTGCTCTCGACAAACCTACAGTGAGCTACTACCCACCTGCAAAACGGCTCCAGCTGGTTTATCACAAATGCCCGTGTACCAAACGAGTCATGAGTTGTATTTATGTGTATGATTTTTGTTTCTCTTTCAAGCAGCTCACGGACGAAGAGGGTATAGTTGACGATGTGGCCATTGGTCCTCACTGGGGGGTCCCAGTTCACTAAGATCTCCTGAGGACCACGGGCCTGTAATTTTGGAGGTTCCATCCCTGAAGGCGCCAAGGGGCTGGTTCGATCTTGGACGAGTGGACTCAGAACACCCCCCTGGCTGTTGTTGGCAGTGACTGTGTAGCCATACTCCACGCCTGGGGTCAGAGTGAAGTCGTGGTATCGAGTTTCCAGGCCAGTGTAGACGATGGTTCCATCCCTCCGAAGTTCATAACTTTGGATGTGGCCATTTGGGGTTCTGGGAGGCTTCCAGGTGATTTCAATGGACTCAGAGCCTGTGACTTGCAGTTTTGGGGGGTCCATGCCCTTCGGCGGGGCCTCTGTGGTCCAGGCAGATCGTGACGCACTAGCCGCACAACCTCCGCTGGTACAGGCTACCAGGGAGACGTTATACTGAGTGTGAGGCTGCAGGTGAGCCATCAGCAGGGACAGGCTCTGCCCAGCAAGGTACTCCTGACCATCACACCTGAGTACGTATTCAGTGATCTTTCCATTTTGGATTGATGGCGGTGACCAAGATGCATTGATCTGAGTGGCACTGATGGCCCGCAGGGCTGGAGGGCTGACACCCACTGGAGCAGCCTCTGGAGTCACGGTGCTGATGGGCGTGCTGGTGTGGCAGCCTCCGCTGGTGCAGGCTGTGACCGCGTATGTGTACGTGGAGAAAGGGAGCAGCTCCTCATCAGTGTAATTAAAAGTCACAGCGTCAAAGCTGAGAGGGTAGAGCGCCCCGTTCTTCTGAAGCCGATAGGATTGGATGACGCCGTTGTGCTGATCTGGAGGGACCCAGGAAACCAGCAGTCTGGGGGGACTCTGAGATACATAGGTGATCTGGGGTGAAGAGAGACCTTCGGGAGGCGCCGGCATGGTCCTTACCGCCGTCCACGAGCTACAGGTATGGCCTGCTGCATTCCACGTGTGGATTTTATATTCGCATGGCATCCACGGCTGCAAACCGGTGTCGTTATACACAAAAGCATTCCTTTCGGTCCTATATTCCGTAAAAACAATGTCCTCATCGGCCTGGGTGGTCCGATTCCCCCAAGCTCTTCCCTCGAAGCATCTGCGAATCACTTCATAGCGAATTATCTTCCCATTTGGATGAATGGGCTCAGACCAGGTCAGCTCAACACTGGTGGAGCCTGCAGCCTGGACACTGGGAGGCAGCTGAGCGTCGGGCGGGGCCTCATCCGTGCGCACAGGCTGGGGCGCTGACAGCGCGCAGCCCGCCCGGGTGCAGGCCTCCAGCATCAGTGTGTAGGTTGTGGAAGGGGCCAGGTGCCGGAAGAGAAACTGGCGATTCAAGCCTGTGTACTCCAGGATCCCGTCACTGAAGACGTGGTACGTCTGCAGCAGGAAGAGAAGCAAAGGGGAAGATGACCTGCAGACTGGGATTTCTTGGTGCCGCTGTCTTGTCCCTTTTAACCTTTCCCCACTGCTACTCCTCATCTTGATGACCCTAATCTGGAAAGAACAGTCCGATATTGATTTGGGGAATACGATGTAAGTCCATAGAAAGAGGGGCAATGTTTTCCTGTTCTATTGGTTTACGTTGGACATTACTTAGACATGTATGTACAAGCTAAGGGCTGCTGAATGCAATTCTTGGACTCAAAAGAGTGTCCGTGGGGTTTCCTCCTATTTCTATTTTTTAGAAATAGGCAATAGTATTCAAATTCACTACCTGACAGATACTAAGTACCTCTGGTTTCGTCCTGAGTAGGTCAAGTCCTATCTACATTGTCTGTCTCCCAGGGCATTTACTGGGAAACGGAATTGCATGCTTCGGCATTTGTACCGAGGTGCCAGGGCTGAAAGTGTGTGAGTGTGTGTGGGTGTGTAGGTACACACACAGGGACCTATATACAGAAATATACACACACACCTGGATGACTAGAACATGAAAATAATCTCTGTCTTTCCTCTTGTAGGCCATGAAGGAGTCGACTGTTCCTTCGGAGCGAGTACTGTGCTTATTTTGTTCTGGGGGAAATCGTCTGGACGCCCATCAGACTGGCAGAGAGCAAGTTTTCACCCCACACCGTCCACTGTTCACGGGGGAAAACGGGCAGTGACCGAACTTGGGTGTGGATGTTTTTAAACGGTGGCCCCCCGTCCTTTTCCTGCACCAGTGCACCTACCTGCAAGGACACGCCCCTGTGGATGGCAGTGACTCTCCAGGAAGGCGCCTCTAAGAGAGGCTGGGATGCAAATCCCAATGCCTGGGAGGAAGGTCTGGTTTGACACATCCCCACCGCTGGTTCCCAGGAAAGCTTAACTGAGCCTGCAATGTTGGTAGCTTTAGTGTTATTCAAGATGAAAAAGCTTAGACTTCTGGGAACCTTTATACCATGAACTACGGTACTTTGGTGTGATTTTCTTGCTGGGGTCCCAAGACCACACCCCAGAGGGAAGGGGAATAGTGTATTTCCTGAAGCGTGCTTAGATTCTATGTTCAGTCTGGAATCCTCTGTGACTCCCTGGCCCCTGCATGTTCACCTGGCAAATCTCTAACTGGTGTTAAATTCAGTCTTCCCTCTGCACCCAAGCTCCTAACTAGGTTTGGTGAAAAACACGCAAGTAGGCTGACTGGCCTCACTCTAAATGTCTTACCATAAATTTTAACTAGGTGATTGCCAATGGGTAATCCTATCCTATTCCCCTACGTTTGCTCTCTCATTTTCCAAAGGGATGGTTTCCTATCTCCTTCTCTCCGGGGTAACCACCAACACCCCCTTCCCTTCGTCTCAGGTGGTTGTGGACGTCACCACGTGTGGGACTGGGAAGAAAGAAGCTGTTTCGAAGATGTGTTCTCATGTGGTATGCTATCAGCTCCATGTCCTTGTGACCTGGAGTTACACGATTCACCTCCCTTCCTTCCTTCTGCTACGGATGAAGACTCTCTGCCCCTAGTGAGGCCGCCTGAGCTCTGGATCCCACCCCTGCTTCCAGCAGACTTCACTCTGTAATTATTCTCATCGTCTCTTCTATCACCAATTTCTTTCCTTCTACTGGGTCATTTCCATACGGGTTTCAATGCACTCTCATATCTTTCATTGCTTTTTAAATAAAATTTCTTAATACCACAGTCCCCCAGATATCACCCCATTTCTCTGCTGTTGTTTTCATCTGTAATTCTTTACAGGGTCACTGTCCACATTCCCTGGCTTGCCATCCTCTCCCCAACCATCCCAACCAGGTTTCCCATCTCTTTGCTCCATCTCTTGCCAAGTCACAATGACATCCTTGTCTCCAAATCCAAGGTCACGTCTCTGCCCTCACTTCACTTGATCTCTCAAGAGCCTTTGCCATATTTCTCTTCACTTTTGGGACAACCCACTCATCCCCTTTTCCTTCTACCTTACTTGCCTGGTCTCAGTCTCCTTTGATGACTACTCATCCTCCTCTTGACCCCCAAATCTCATCATCTCTAGTTATTTTCTCCCCATCCCTGAGCTCCTCCAGGCTCATGCTTTTAAACACCACCTGTCTGCTAATAAATTCCCAAAGTATCGATCTTAGTGAAGAACTCTTGAGAGAGTCCTAGACTTGTACCTCCAACTGTCTACTTGCCCCCTCAAATCTGCACATTTTCCAACGTGACCTTCCCAGTCAGTGACTCGAGGCCAAAATCCAGAAGACACTCTGAAGTATGGCTTTTACTTCCTATTTCACATCCAGTTCATTGACAAATCTTGTCATCTCTGCCTTCTGAATAGATCTCCAATCAAGCCATATTTTTCAGCCTTCACAACCCCCGCTCTGATTCATGCCGCTCTCAACTCTACCCTGAATTCTTTAATAGCCCCCAAACTCCACTGGTCCCCTTGTAGTCCATTTTCTGCATGGCAGCCAGAGTGATTTCGAAAAACATAAATTTGAGTCTGCTATTCCTTTGCCTAAACCCTCTAGTCATTCTTCATCACACACAGAATCGATTCCAAACTCCTTATCGCAGCCCGCAAGGATGGACACAATGCACCTCCTGTCTCCCGCCAAGCTCTTCCGGTGCCATGCGCTCTCCCTCTAATGCCCCAACCACGCTGGCCTCCTTCCCTTTATTTGAACACTCCAAGTTCATTGTTGGCTTCAGGCTTTGCAGTCACTGCTCACTTTGTCTGGAACATTTTGCTCTCATATCTTCACATGACTGAGTCTGTCTTGTCATTCAGGACTCAGCTCAAATGTCAACTCAATTCAAAGGACCATTCATTCTAAAGTAGCCTGAGCTGGCATAATTGCATTATTCTGTTTAATTTTCTTTATAGCATTCATCACATGGAAATTCATTTGTTTATTTGTATACTAGCTTTCTGCTCGTTGGTATGTACCCCCACATTTATGTACACACACAGACAAGGTCTACGGCAGCAGGGAACTTGCCTGTCTCATTCACTCCTGAGTAAATGCCTGGCACTTAATAAAAATGCAATAAATATTTGGTGAAATGGAAATTAAGGTGCTTGGATATCATCTCTATTGTCTGTCATGCCAGGAGGAGGCTGACTCAGGGACTGGGAGGAAACACTCGCAAGCACGGATGCGCCGATGATGGTGTGAGGGGAGAACCTCTGTTCTCTGGTGGGACCCTTAGGGCTGGGGCTGGATTGCAAGGCCATGGATGCTAAGGCTCCAGCCTCCTGCCCCACAGTAGGGAGAGTCTGGCTCTGTCCCATGTAGGCAGGCTGAAGAACATGGCTTGCTCCTGCCACGTGTAGCAGGCCTGGGGCTCGGCAGGAAGGCAGCCATTGTACTAAGCTGGGAGGTCCCCGCAGAGAGGTCCATGAGGGTGGCCCTGGGCCTGGGAGCCCTAGTGTCAGATCTAAGTCATTGCTGTAGGTGATTTCCTGCTGTCACCCCACTCACAGGGTTGTCAGGGAAGATTTATGCAAAGTCACAGCTTCGTCTTAACTGTTCTCTGTGGAATGAAAGGGGGCATCTTGGCCACCTTGAGTGGAGAGGTGAGAGAGGGACAGAGTGGCTACAGCAGCTGCAGGCTGGGGAATCCCATGGTCCTGACCCATAGAAGGAAGGATGAGGGTGTGAGTGGCAGTCCTGGGCCGGAGGGGGCGAGAGGCAGAGGCAGTAACAGACTGACAGGTGGGCTGCCATCAGCCCTGGGGAAGAACATGGAAAGGGGAGAGGAGGAGCAGCTTCCACATGGGTGATGATGGTTCAACCTCCTTTGGGCTCACAGGCAGGCGACACAGGTGTGACATTACAAGACTGCTCCTCGTGGCCATGTATGGAGGATGGAGGTAGCAGACATGTTAGGGGGGCTTCCTGTCTTCTGCCTTGCAAGCTTTGTTTGAAGCTTAAGCAAAACACTCAGCAGGATAATTCAGGAGCCAGTTAAGAGCACAGTCACTCAGAGTTCAATTCTGGTAGGACATCCTGGCTTCAGATCCCAGTTCAATCACTTGCAGGGTGGGCTTGGGCGGCTACACAGTCTCTACAGGTCTCAGGAGGTTCGGTGGTGCCTACCCAGTAGGGCTGATGTGACAATTGAATGAGAGGCTCCAAGGAGAGCTCGAAACACGGCTGGGCTCGTACGAGGCATAACACGTGTGAGCTGCTTCTCTCTGCTCTATGACTAAGCACCCAGAGAAGCTACTAAGGAGAATCACACCGACTGCAAAGGGAGTTTTCCCACTGTGACCTGAGCACATGTCAGGGCCCCTCTGTTTATCGGAGAATAGCAAACGTGATTTCGTGTTTGGGGAGGTTACCTTAATCACACCGTTGGTCCTCACAGGCTCCGACCACCGCAGTAACAAGGCCCAGCCATTCGCTCTCTGTTCAACAGTGAAGTTGCTCAGTCCACTCGGGGAAGATTCTAGAGTTTGAACCGCAGTCCAGGGGCTTGAAATTTCCCCTGCCTGGTTGGCGGCCACCACGCCAATGTGATACGTGGTGAAGGGTTCTAACCCAAACAGGTGGGCCTCATGGCTTGTTCCCTAGAAGCAAAGGGACAGGTGAGTTTCCTTTGGGAAACAGCTAACAAGAGCTGGAAAGTTGTCCCCTAAAACACATTGGTAATGGTGGCACAGATATTGCAGCGGAGTTTTGAATCGTTAAGAAAACAATATGTTCTTTTTTCTTGTTCTTGACACCCTGGTTGTATGATTTTGGGCACATGCCAAGTGTGGATCAGAAGGGATCCTTGCCTTTTCAGGGCCTATAATCCAAAAGTTGCAATATACAAGGTCTGTCCAGAAGGTATCCAGCCATGCAACATGAAAAATAGAGGCATTTACTGAAGAACATACAAGATACGACAAATATTGTACGTAAGACAATGACGCCTCAGTCCCCTTCCAAGTCCCCTCGGGACCTCACACAGTTCTCCCAGTCATCATCAGATGCCCCGTCATATTTTCCTGAATCTTTCGGCAGTATGAAATCTCTTCCCTTCCAAAGGTGATTTTAGATTTGGGAAAAGCTAGAAGTCACAGGCCATCAAATCTAGGCTGTAGGGAGGCTGAGTCATCTGGATGAGTTGATGTTTTGCCAAAAATTTCTGCATGAGACATGATGCACGAGTGGGTGTGTTGTGTTGATGAAGCTGCCAATCACCAGTTGCCCATAGCTTCGGCCTTCTGAATCATCCCAATAGTTTCTATAGGGGAATGTTCAAGCTTAACACAAAATCTGATGAGCATTCATTGCTCTACTAGCTCATTTTGCATGCAATGGCCACATGGTACACATGCTCACTCAACGGCACCTACTGTCCCCACTGCCTAGCACGGTGAAGTCCTCATTGTTCACGCATGTGCATTCCAGTCCACTCTCCTTGGCTGCCAGGTTACAGCGATGTCATGCAAATTGTTCTTGTTATATTAACAATGGCTGGACTTTTTCTGGACAGATCTCGTATTACCTGAAAAGCTCTGTGATGCCTCAGAGACCACCCAGCTCACAATGGAATCAGTGGAGACTTAACCTGAATGACTTTGACTCTCTTCAATTCCCCATGCTATTTGTTTGTATGTGAGACAACCCTCATCTCTCTCATCTCCCTCTCTCATTCTTTTGGTGTGTATTTATATCTTATAAATACAAGAGAACAATAACAGGCCAGCTGGACTATTAAATGCAGAGACACCCTTAGAGAAGTCTCCTACTAATACAAATGTGAAAATACTGTCATTTGGTAACAACACCATAACTGAAACTATAAAACTTTCTAAAAGTAATTGTTAGCTAGGCTTCGAGAATGTGATCTTTGTTGATATAAAAGAAAAAAAAAACAGAATGGAAGAATTATTATTCTTTTCTGCTCGGAGAGCAACATTTAACATATTTTGCATAACTTAACTGGAGCTAAGAATCTTAATGTTTTGAAAGAGCCTGGGGTGCTCTTTCTACATCTGGCCTAGATAGATATGTGTGTTTACGGATGGGAATTATGTTTGCAAGTGGACCAGTAATGTGGGTACAGGGCTACACACACACACACACACACACACACACACACACACACACAGATACTTTCTGTTGTGCGCCATATGCATGGATGTGGTGAACCCTGGGGAAGTTTTGACTGGTTTATTAGGATATTTATATTTAATGGTGTATGAGGTTGATTAGATGTTTAAATGTGACAATTGTCCTTTTTTCCTGGTGGGTGTGGAGGAGGGCAAGGAGGTGAAGAAGAAAAAGTTATTTCTGAGAGTAGGTACCCAAGAATACCAAAGTTATGTGTATGGGAATTCTCCTTAATGTGGAGGCATCCAAATTTCATTTTGAATAAAATCTAAAACAAGGTGCCAAAGTTAAACTGAGCACCCCCAAAAATAGTTCAAAAAAACCCCCAAAACCTACAGTAGAAATAATTTTGACATTGTTTCCTCATATTCTTTAAGTTTCAACTGTGTTAATGTTTCTCATTATACATTAAACACAAACAGGGAATATCATTTCCTTTACTTATTAGAAACTAGAAAAGTCAATTTTCCTGTTTCAATAAGTGCCATTATGTTACATACTAACTTCCTGAAATCGTTTAATATTTAAACATTTGCTAAGTGACCAGACTCCAAAGCAAATTTTACAGAAATACTAATTTCTCTTTTTTAAAATATTAAAAGTTCGGTCATAAATATTTAAAACTTGTTTCTCCACAACATTGGATCGGTCCTTTAGATAAATACCGCACAGAACTCGAATGACCACAATGAATATTAAATCTGAAGATGCTACAAGTCCCGATTACAAACACTCTTTTCTGATAAATGATTCCCTTTCTGTGGAAATAGGGCAAACACGGACAAGATTAATAATGCAAAAAAGAAAAATTCTTTGTTCAGAGTATTCAGTAATAGATGCCAAAAAAGGCATAAGGTACAAAGCAAACAGTAATCACCTCTAACAGATTAGCTCTAAAACAGGTAGACTGTTGGGGACATTTAGAGATAGCTTTTGTCATAAGAAACATGAAAAGCATGTGGGTTATAAAGCAAAAACATATGTACATTGTCAATAGCAGCACCTGCTCGATTACCGTTTATTTCGGAGCTGAGAGCTCCATCCAGCCCCTAGATGGCAATACTAGCAAACACTTCTGGTGGCGTGAGTCCTTAATGACTAACCACGGGCATTTGGTCCCCCAGTGCAGGCTGGGCAACCATTACAAAGATAACACAACTGATTTCATTATAGATTCTTTTAATGCACATTTATAGCTTAGATCCTTGAAAGCAGAGGTATTCCAAGTGCCCTCGCCTCAAAACCTTCGTCGCCTGATGTGGAAAGAAGGCCACCCGATCTCAAGTTGAAGTTCACCCCTGCCGGGCACAGAAATGTTTAGAGGTCTGCTCCTACAAAAGGTGATTACAACAGCTGTTTTGCTTAATTTGGTCTACTTCTTAAAAAAATACACAGAAACAATCACATGTTGGAAATGTTAAGGAGAATTTTTATATCATACATTTATACCGAGGACAAGTTCCCATAGTGAGTTAATTTGTTATTTCTGAAGAACTAACACCCACAAACCTTAAATGAATCTCATTAATAGCCTTGCTTTTTGTCTATGTTTAGTAAAGGCCACATGAAAATTAAATGAAGAAATTATTAAAATGGCAAAACAACCCTTACCCATTTATCCTTTGACATTTTAGGAAACCATTTATATTATTTTCTCCTGAGTGGATTTCCAACACCAAGGCTCGCTGTGTGAGAACCCTGCTGTGACACACGGACATAGCTCATTCCGTGGATGGGGTCGCGTCTCGCTTTCTCAGTTAAGTGTTATTTTCTTTACGTTCCGAATATTCGCCTGAGCACTGACAGTCTTTAATGTTTTGGATTGAATGCCTCCCTTTGGAAATGCAGCGTTCTGTCCGACCGACTTGTAAATCTCATCACTGAAATCATTTTACTTCTTTTCTCTTTCTGTTCCTCCCTTTCTGTCTTCCCCTATGGAGAGCATCTTAATTCAATATGCTTACTTCTTTCTCTTCTTGGTCATTATTTGTTCATTCCACTCTCTTACTCTTCCATCCTACTGATTCCTTTGGTAGATACAAGTCTTTCTCTCCAATCCATCCATCTCTCTCTTGTTCTCTCTGTCATCACTGACCTCTGGGCCTCTTCTGTATGCCCACCCCACATAATATTTACATTTTGCATTCTAGAAGTCTATTAACTACTTTTGTTAGGCAGCAGATGAAAAGAATGACTCAACAAAGGAAAACAGAAATAATCCTTTCTCCGAGACCTAATATTTCCAATGAGACTCGGCTCTTTTTTCCTTTTTTAACTACTACGCGTAAGGGTCAGGATCCAGATACAAATCAGTGCACCCTTTTCTGAGACACACAGACCAGAAGGACTCTCTAGAACAGGCTGCCTGGGGAGCTTCTGCCGGCAATTCGAACTACGCGTTACCTCTCACTCTGCTCCTGGGGGCACACGAAACTGCTTGGAGTCTTCAGCAGTCTGACAATTTTACACCACCTCCTCTGATTATTTTTGACGACTCGAAGTGCCCCAAAGGCGGCCGTGGGGTCAATAGGTTTATGTAGGTTGAAAATGATCAAAAATTACCATTGATCCGTAGCTGTCAATAAAAGGCTGCGTGGGGAGACTCTCTGCACAAATGTTTAAACTGCATAAAGCAACCTAACTTCGTCATCTCTGAGTCTATTGATCCGATGATCCAGCAGTTTCCAGAGCTTTCCCTCTGGTCTTTGTGATGCATTTTCACTGAACCTGCGCACCTTGGCCCTCAGGAATCCTTTGCCCCCGCCTCTCTCCCACTCTGAACCCCAGTAGTGATGTACAGGCACTCATGTGCTCATCCGCGGAGCATTCGGTGTGCTTATTACACTTGGAAAGTGTTCGCCTTCCCGGTCACCGGCAACTGCACTGACCATCAGCTTGACGGGGTTGCTGTTGTCTCTGCCCCTTATCTCTTGAAAGTGGCTGCTTTTGGCTTATAAATGCTGACCTGGTGGTGGGATTCCTTTCCCTCTGTAGTTTCTGTGAATGCCCAGACCTAGAGAGCATGTCACCCCAATACCTGCTTTACTGCACATAGGGAGCTCCAGAGGAAGTAAGGCTTCAATATGTTGACTTCTGCCTTCTTTGGCGGAACCCTCAGATGCTGCTCCTTGGTTTTATCGTAAGTTACAGTTTACCTTGTCACTATAAAATAACAGAGTGGTTATAGACAGGTTTCTGGTTTTGATTACAGATGAAACCCGAGAAGTGGGGAAAGATCTCTACCATGACGTAAAATCATGGCTTCGGACAGAGCATCACTCGCCCCCGTGACTGATAGACACTTTAATACTGACGAGTCTACATATTTCTACTGATTCCTTGACAGCTAGATAGTCTGAGGCATAGGTTTGGCAGGGCTATCCTTCTTACTATTTATAATGTTAATGCTTGAGTTCCCCAAAGGTTGGTCGACCTATGTATATCTCGTACTTGATCTGTAACAATCAAATCAGTCTTAATATGGAATGATCTCTTTATTACTCACAGCCAAATATCAACCTTGAACACTTATCCATGGTTATCTAAGTATGAGATGTCCAAGTTTGCAAAGCATTAGCACCGTCAAGAGGTGACTCTGATTTGGCAAGCACGCTCACTTTATCACGGCCTATGTGCTTCCTGCTGGCGGGTCAAAGATGGTGTTTGTTCATGGCATGCACACACGTGCAGAGTAGCTCTGAATTAGAGGTCAACTCCCGATACAGGAAAGTTAGGAAAAAATACCCATTAGGGGCATAGTTTAGTGTCTCATGTGAGTGAAAATTGTGCATGTGCCCGGTGGCACTGCCAGGGGGCATCACAGCCACCACGATGGTCAGTGGAAACAGGCAGTATTGTTGGCCAACAGCTCCATTCACTATTTTACACACTTTTGAGCATCGGGCAAGTACAACATTCTGTGATGTTGCCATGGGAGACACAAGATGGACATCAGGCTCCTGACTTGTAGGAGTCAATGATGTACAGTGACCAACTGTAATCCATGAATACAGATGCACGCCATCCCGAGTGTGGCACGTGCTAGAGCTGAGTGCGGGGAAATCCTGAGGGGATTCTTCTGACTGGGAAGGGAGGGGTTGGGGGAGGTGTCGCTGGCAGGTGGCACCCAACATAAGTCAGGAAGATGTAGAATTTGAGTGGGTAAAAATACGTGAGGGACTGGAACGGCGGAGAGAGGAAAGAGCTGGGAGGTGAATGCAGCCGAAGTGCAGTGGGCGCACAGGGACAGCGGGCACCGACGCTGACAAGAGGGTGGACAGGTCTGCAAGTTTTACCCTGAAGTTCTGGACTACATTTGTTAAAAAAAAGTGAGTTATGTTAGGCAAAAAAAATTAATAATTATGTGTAAAGAGCTCTACAATGCAATTTGAAGGAACAGTGATGGAAGTTTAAAATCTTGCCCTGTCATGGTGCTGGTCATGTTCAGTGACTGAGGAAAGAAACAAATCTGCAAAGAATTCGTCCGTTTGTCCGATTGTTATTCCGCCAATAGGTGTAGACTGTCATATATAGAGAAGATGACAGAAGAGTATTTTCTTAGATTTAAAACATCTTTGTGGTATGTTTCCTGTATTTTACAATTTGTAATTACTCTTTAGACATAACTGTTTGTCTTTGGAGAGCACTTGAGGTGGGGATTATAACACTCACCTGAATTGAAGCCAAGGATCCTGTCCTCAGTCCTGACCCCCTATCAGAGTCCTGCGCACCTGGACTGTGTTTTATCCTGGCCGCGGGGACACGTTTGTGCGGAGCCACCTGCGCCCTTGACGATCGGACAGCCCCGCATGCCTGCGAAACACCTGTCCGGCAGCTGGAACAGGTCAAGGATGCTACTGATGGTCAAGCAGAAAGCATCTCCCGCTCAGGGTTCTAACTAATGCTGGAGGGCCGAATGGAAGAGATTTCAACAAAGCAGAAAAGTTGATCCTCCCTTCCAGGAATTACCATGGGCTAGGCAGAGGTTGTTTCTTGTTAACAACTGTAAATTTCCAACTTCAAATGTTCAATGTGGAGTATTCACTTGTTAGTCCTGTGGGGACGTTTGTGTCTTTACTCCCACACATGTCTGTGTTCAGAAAAGAAGACTGGTCTGTGGAAAGGGGAGATATTTTCTCTTCTCATTGGAGTCCATCGTTCTATAATGGGGTGTGGCCAATGCAAAACGAAGACAATTCACAGACATTTTCTTTACACACCAATGGGATGTATCCTTTTCATCTATACAGAGTCCCGGCACAAGGAATGATGAGCCTAAACTACCATAAAAATGTTGGGGGTGGGGAGAAGAGAGTGGTTTCAAAACGATTCACTTTCCAAAGGAGAAGAGGAAAGAAGAATGAAATGTGCGATAATTAAACATTAATGTGGCAGACTAGTCACACTCAATATTAAAAAGCAGTACTTCTGATCTATCAAAATTAAGCATGTGCACACTCTGGCAATCTGTTTGATGGCAATACTAGTAAAACTGCACTAAAATACATTTAACGGACTTTCACCCCAGCCACAGCCTTGTATTTAATCAATCCTTGATTAAGCACATAGTATTTACAGAGGGCCCTGGGCGGGCGGTTTCTTCTGCCTGCAGCTCCCTTTGGTTACAAGTCTGCAAGGCTAACTTTCCTCGTCTTCTCATCGAGGGATTCCTATTTAAAACTGCAACCTGCCCGCTCTCCTCTTTCTTCTTTCATTTCGAAACCCCTTCAGCTTGCTCTCTCTAGTTTTTCCCTTCCAACGTACTCATCACCCCCTTCTAACATATTATAGAATCCATTTGGTTATTGTGATTATTATTTATATCTCTCTTTACTAGAATGTAAATTCTGCTGGGGCATGGGCCTATTTCTGCTTCATTCTCTGCTCCATCCCAAGTGTCTCTGATTGTGCCTGGCATGGAGTGAGCCCTCAGAACATATCTGTGCTGTCACTGAATACGGACAGAATTTAAAATAAAGGAGCGGGGTGAAGGAGAGTGTGTAGATGCAGGGGTGTCGTTTTCACCGGGGCCCACATCAGCCTCGCGGTTGCCTTCAAAGGGCTGAAATAATTTTAGGACTGTAGAAATGCAACTACTCCTTAACTGTTAAGGAGTTGAAATTACATTTGGCTCTTTGAAGTCAACCACGAGGCTGATGAGGCCCCGGTGAAAATGAGTTTGACACCCCTGGTGTAGAGTGAGTCTAAGACGAGAGTCTAAAAACAGTGTGAGAAGTGAGTTAGAGAGAGTCCAGGGAGAGTAGAGGAGAGGGCCCTGGACCAAATACAGGTTAACCTTGGAGACAGGAAATGCGAACAATTTCATGGTAATAAATGTAAAAATGTAAAATGGGCACTTCTAGAAAAATAGAAAAATTAACAAATGCACTCAGTAATAGCTCAATCAGCTTTAAAATAAAATAAAACAAAGCCCTGAATTTGGGCCCCTACTTTAAAGAGGCCCAGATTACAGGGTTTTCTCAGAGAAGTTTTTTTGTTATTCCTTGTAATTAACTCTGGGAGTAACAGATAATATTGTGTACACAGTGTTCCAGAAAATAGATAAAAAGGGCTCAATATCAAACTCAACATCTGACGTTCGAATAATATCACAATTACACAAGAACTGAACAAAAAAGGTATGCCGTATAGACCAAAATCACTTGACATTAGGCACAAAAGCCGAAATTATATTAGCAAATAGCATCCAGCAGTATGTTTAAAAGAGATATTATGACTAGGTAGAATTTAGCCCTTAGTAAAGTTGATTTACATAATCTTACTAAAATTAACAAAACACAATACCCATTCTAACACCTATTCATAATAAAATCTCTAACCAGGTAAAAAATAAGAGAAATTATTCTTGGAGGTACGCTTGGTATCGGATCAGATCTGGCTCCTCACCCCCACCAGCATCGCCAGCCTTTGATACCAGTAGCCAGCCCAGGCCAGTGTGGGGACATGCAGAGCCTCTCCCTTCTTCCTACCTGGGGACCAGGAGAGGCTCCCTGTGTCTAAATCTGCCTCTGTGTCTACTTTCCGGGGAGTCAGGCTGAATGATAATCTCAAGGGGAACAGAAGGATTGCTTTTCAAACAAACACAACTCCAACAGTTCGCCTATAAGTCAGGAAAAGCGGGCGCTATGGGACTGAAAAGCGACAACGCTTGAGGCTCAGAGGAAAGTCAGTGCAAAGACAGACTTCTGAGGAACTCCCACCGCTCACTTTTCTCAGGGTCCAAAGGGGTTAACTGACTCCGAACAATTAGAACCCAGGTGGTTTACGTAAATGTTGATACTGAGCTGTTGTTTGAAAAACATTTTAATAAAAGGACTAAAAATTTCCCTTTTTCTTTGGATGTTTCAGTTAATGTTAGAATTAAACCAAAGCATTAAGTCAACCAGCTTTGGGCAAAGGAAATTATGTTGGGTTCAGCACTGAGCACTTCGCTGTGGCATATCTATTGACTCAAGCTTATTAACTTGTAAATTCTTCAGTTCTAGATAATGATCTATTGATTATCTGCTTTTATTTGCATTCTAAATGAATAAACAAAAAGAAATGATCACGGTTTGGCCATTACACCTTAAAAGAAAACGTGCGTAAGCTAAGCATATTTAATTAAAACTAAAAACAACTTTTATTTGTTCTGAGAGCTTGAAGTTGTGGTTCTTATTTTCATTTGGGTAAATCAAAGACTGTTTTCAATTTTTCATAATCATTTCTATTAGACATTTGGACAAAACTGGAAAAAAAGTTTGTCACTGAGGGTAGAAAGAAGGCTGTGAGTTTGGCACTTTGAATGCATTAGTAACATTGGTCAACAATTTATTATTCTTCATGGCTTGTGTTAGCAACAATGATGTCTTGTGTGCAAGAAAAACCCTGTGACTTAACATCTGGAGAATGAGGCAACCTTCCAGAGTTCAGATGCTTTAATCAAAAAATAGTCAACTGAGAATCAGAAGACCCAAGTTCAAGTTTTGTCTCTGTCACTTGGATGAGAGACGCCTTAGGCAAATTATCCACTTTTTCTTTTTGAGTCTTTGTGAGGATTAAGCCAGATGACCTTTCTAAAAGGGTCAAGGTCATTGTGGGCACTCACAAAAAGTGCTCTGAATCAGCTCCTTACCACCGGAAGCAGCTGAGAAGGCACGGGTGTCTGTTGATTTCAGAGGGCGACAGTTTGAATTCATTTTTTATGCTTGGTTTAAAGCACTCAGCAAAGAAAAATGCTAAGATTGGTTTGTGGTCTGAGGGTCAAGTCCACAGTCAAATATTTAATTAGCGTCTACTTTTTTCTAGCATGGTGCTAGGCACTAAAGGGCGTGGACAACAAGCAGAAGCATGCACATTCCAGACTTCGGGAACTGCAACTCATTAGGAATGTGAGACATACATTCATGAATCCACTGTAAAAACACATGAAAACCAGCACAGAAGGTGGATGTCTCAGAAGTCATATTGGGCTCAAGCTGTTACAAAAGACCCCACGGAAAAGATGAGCTTCATGTATCAATGTGAAGGAATGGACTAGATAGACATGATAGAAGGGCAGCATTGTATCATTCAACTCGAGATCGAAGCAATTAAAACAAATGTAAAACTAAAAATCTTAGAGTCAGAAGGGAGCTTACAGTTTGCAACTTGACCTTCACCTCTGAGGCCAAGATCTCAGAAGAAAGTGGGCAGAAAGGCAGGGAGAAGGGCCATCTTTTCAAACACAGCGAGCACTACAGACCAATTGGCTAAAGTTTTATCTACTATACTCTGTACAGACTCTTTATGTATGAGACTCTGAATGCTGCTGATTTAGAAAGTTGGCACAGAAAGGCTTCCATAATGGTCCCACCGAACTGAAAACAGAACACTGTCGCCTTACTATTGGAATCACCGTATGCCACTAGGTAAGGACGAAACAACAGCAAAACCTCAGACCCATGGCTGGGGTGACTGATAAGACAAATAAGGATGCTGGCGCTCTCACATCTAGTACATTATAGAAGCTGGGAAGCTTAGGCAAGAGCCTGGAAATCCTTCCCCATGTTGCCAGGTGAATGGAAGGTCACTTCAAGCTGATGAAGAAGGCGAGGCCGCCAAGAACTCAGACCAGTCAGGAAGAAGTTTCATTGACCTCATCAGCCAAATAATCCCAACTCACTGGAGAGTTAGGAGAGGGAGTCACATACCATCACCGACTTACGGGCCTATTAAGAACTAAAAACCTGTTTCTCTTTTCAGTTGTGCTGTGCATACAGATATTCATGCTCGTCCTTCATCCCACTTTTGTATATGTGATGTGTGGTATGGTTACATTCACTTTTAATGTGGGGTCATAGACTGTGAAAATGGGATTATGGAAAAAGAGAAAAAGTCTAGAGAAGGGTTAGGCACTTTATCAAGAGTTCCTTGGGCTTGAACTTGGATACAGTAATTGGAAAAGACATCTCTGTTTCGCAGTGAATGAGTCCTATACTGGTTTGCCTGGAATATGGGGACAGTTTAGATTCAGAGATGTCAAGCTCATTTTCACCGGGGGCCACATCAGCCTTGCCTTCAGAGGGCCGAATGTAATGTTAGGACTGTATAAATGTAACTACTCCTTAACTAGGGGCAAGGAGCTTGGTGCTGCCAGCGGGCAGAAACAAGGTGCTGGGCTGGATAAAACCAGGTGGTGGGCCGGATTCGGCCTGCGGGCCTTGTGTTTGCCACCTCTGTTTTAGAAGATTATCAAAGAAAAAAAATATGAATGATGTTAGATAGTCAGAGGATGAACTAGCATTGAAGGAAGATTTATTTACCAGTATGTGAAAGGTATAGACCCAAAGAACAGACTTAAAAACTGGGGAATGTCTGTGTTACACAGCTCATCTGATGGCTGAGCCTTATATCCCCCAAGTAGTGAAGCAGTTCTCTGTCAAAGCAATCTCAGTGATTGAACGTGACCTCTGGATTCCTAATCTGAAGGTCCGTACACATGTTGATGGGTCCTGGAACCTAACTGGACTATTCAGGGACCAACCCCAGACTCCTGAATACATCTCCATTCCTGAACTAACAGTCTTCTCCCAGTTAACTGCAGGGTTTGCTCCTTTCTCCTTCAAATTCCTGCTCCATTGTCACCTGACTGTGAGACCTTCCCTGACCTTCCCACCTTATGTACCACCTTCCAGTCTCAACAGGCAAGTCTCCCCCAAGACTGGCCAGCGTAACATCCCGGACTGGCTGACACAGCACCTCTGATGCCTCCCCTCACACATACATGGTCCTTGTCTCCCCACTAGAATAAAAGCTTCAAGAAGAAAGGATTTTTTCATCTGGTTTACCCACTTCTGTATAGCCGGTTGGCATATATTAGGTGTATGTTGATTGGATGATTGAATGAAAGAATAAATATATTAAGTTCTGAGTTAGTCCCCAGAAAGGGAAGGATGGAGTTTTTCAACTGGAGGAGACAGTGATATATGACAGTTTATGGTGCCATGGAAAGTGTGTTAATGGTTTTAAATATACTCTCTTTGGAAACATGGGTGACTTTCAACGTTCCTGACAGAATGGAAAGCCATGATTCAAATATAATACTGACTATAAATACATACATGAAGAACAAGGAAATGGCCGGGTCGATACTTTTTGTGATGCAAGCCCTTTCTCAGCTCCAGCATGAGGTATAAACATGAACAGCCCAGGCATATTTGATCAGAAGTTGACAAAAAATTTGAAATGATCAAAGAGACTATTTGGGAAACAGATTGGCATTATTAATGATGAATCTTTCAATACAGATTGTACTATGTCTTAAGATATTAGCCAATACTAGTAGTAGCTCATGATTAATCTAATAGCCTATTGATGACTTATCCATATCTATCCCTTTTAACATTTGGCTTTTATAGTGTAAATAATTTTCACTAGTACAACTTTTATAATTTATAAACAAGTAAAGCTGCACATCACGGGCTGTGTGATCCAAAGGTTGTTACTCATAGGGCTGCAGTTCTACCCAGTTCGGAGGCAGCATCCCGTATCCTTCCTCCAGCCAAGCAACTGCTAAGAGGGCAAGCAGAGCACAGCCATTTTCCTCTGAAAAACGAAACAAAATGCCATCACTCCTCTGTCGTGAGTAAAGTTCTAAAATAAAAACAAAGTGATTCAGGTCATTGTGATGGACACAGTCCACTGATACTCTTTGGAAGATAAATGCTTACAGATAATTTGTAAAAAAAAAAAAAAATCTCACCCCCTTGAGTGACTCCCCAGTGGGAAGCGCGGATGACTCTGGATGAACACGGGACCGAGGGCCACGGCCCAGATGGCACTGAACGACGGAGTGGGAGAGGAAAGGTCTACGAAATGCGCGTGTCGCAAAAATCATGCCACACCTGTGCACTTGGGCTATTTCAGCCAGTTCCACTGCTCCCTATATTTATTAGTTCTTTGACTATTTCTCGGGCTGAATGATTGGATTTAAATGCTCTGTTAAGCTTAAAATTAGAGTGAAGAAGAGAGGTGCACACATAGGTGGTTTGGGCGAGGTGTAAAATGTTTATGCCGCCAGTCATCGCCCTGTTAGTTACAAGATCACAAATAATCAGTTATTGCCCAGGGTGCTGTGCTGCGAGGGGCGCGGGCGCTGCGGGGCGCAGGGCGCTCTGCGCCCGGGGAGGCGGACCTCAGTTATCACAGCGACTGTCGCCTTCACAACTGTGCCTCGTACCCTGTGGGTGCCTAGAAGCGGATGGAGAGGAGCAGAAAAATGGCAGTTTTCCCTGTCTCCTGTCTCTCTGATACCCAGGCAGACTACAGAGCATGAAAGATGAGTGCCGCCCAATCCCAACCGGAGCACGCAGGCGCCATCTGGGCCTTTTCAAAGGTCACGGGAAAGGCTCAGGCGTATCCCCCAATAGGGGTGCCATAATATAGCAGTCAAAAGAAAACTAGAGGGAACCATGGCTACTTCCACACTCGCAGTCATGCCAGCACAGTAGGAGGCAAGGGATTTCCAAAAACCTTTGCTGAGATGCATCTTAACTGCTCACTCAGGTTGGTACCCAGAGGGCTGCTGGGTCTTAGCAGCGACATGTGGTATTGAGACACATCCAGCAGGGGGCACTCACCTCATGGAAACACAGGGGTCAGACCTTACTGAACAGAGCCCTTTGCTCAGGGACTCAAAAGTGGAAATATTCTGGAGACCACGTGCCTTATAACTGAAGTCATTTCCTTCAGAAACGTTCAGTACCAAAGCAAGTGTTGACTTTTAAAATGAGATCTTCAATGTTCAAAAGTACCCCATTGAATCATTTCTTTTGGATGCTGCCAGAGGTAGACCCTCAATTTTCTGAACAAGAATCACTACTCCTTCCAAAGTTAGGAAACAAAGACGATCAACACTATTTTTTTGGACCTTTGAAGCTGAGAGTTCAGAATTTGTTATTTTAGGAGACCTCTATCAGCTTCTACAGATTCTCCAGTCATGGGGATGAATTACTGTTGCTTCAGTTAAAAAACCTTCAAACCCTCACTCTTCCAGCTTACGCTTCTGAGGTACATTTTGCAATAAGAGGGAAAATAAAAACATGATTTATAGAAACAAATTGTCACATCTATAGAAGCATATAATCTTTGGACACAAAATTAGAATGCACAAGCTAATAATGTTTAATACACATATTTTCACAGAATTTTAATTATATAGATAGACCATGATGTAATGTTTTCTTAAGTTCTTTCATAGTAAAAGAAAGGTAAGTATTTACAAGATCAAGGTCACAGGCTTGTTATTTGCTGGGTTGTGGGCTGATGACCAGAGAGGCTGCAAATGGCATTACTCCTTGGAAAAAGAGGCATCGAAACACCCTAATGAAACTAATAATTGCTGAAAGTAATTTAAACTGTCTTTCCACTTTAGGAAGGAAAGATACTCCAAGGAAATGCATAGGAGAGAATTAAAGAGAACATATTTCAGGAAGAAAACTCGTCAAAGGGAATCTCCCCAGTGAAACTTCCTCACTTCCCATGGAAACTCCGGATACATTTCAGAGGAACACTCCTTCAGGTTTTTTCTAGAATTCCCTAAAGATTTTCCTTTTGGTCTCTCCACATGCATCGTTCTTTATTCTACTCCTTGCTAAAAATCCCTATTAGCTAATCCAACCAGTCAATTTATCCTGCCTATTTTGTGATGAATAAATAGCCACACTGTTAATTGGCCATCTGGGTTCAAAGAGGAGAAATACAGAGGTGATGTGACCAGGACATCCTGACCGCACCCTACTTCCCCGGATTTGGGAACCAAGCTCCCTCCCCATAGTCGCCCCTTCCTCCCGTCGCTCCGTTTCTTGACCGTCTGTGAGACTAATATAATTTTTAAAGTGATTTATTTCTAACAGATGTGATCATCCAGCCACAGGGACCTGGATGCGCAAGGTCCCTAACAACTTTAATTTCTGGATATAATAAGCATATATCCCACTAATAAATAATTATCACTCTGTGAGGGGGAGATGCCAAAGCCTGTGAGGTGCGGTGGGCAGGTAGTTCTGGGCAGAAAGGGCGAGTGGACTGGGTCTCCCGAGGTCCTGGCTCGGCTCAGCCTCACGCGTGCTAATTATCGTATTTCTCGAATGTTGTAGGCCACGGAGGAAGAACATTAGACACGGTTTAATGTGCACTGCGCTATTTAGAAAGTTAATTTTAGGTTTGTATTGAGTTTCTTGTGAACCAGAAATTGCACAAGATTAGGTAAGATGACAACCTAGGTCTGGCCCAGGGAGAAGTCTCAGAGCAACGTCCGGAGACAGAGGGAAGGGCCCATCCCCCCTCCAGCTCTTCGATGGCTCTTGTGACATCACAAGGGCAGGTCTTGGAGGTGTGTCCTTATCACCTTGGCTCCATTTGTGGATGCTGGTGAGGTGGCCTCAGGCAGTGCCACAAATCCAGCGGTGACATCACCGGGTGGCCTACTGAGGTGTCCTCTGCCACACGGGGTATCGTCTGAACGTGGTGGACTGCAGGGAATATTGTATGGGAGCCGACTTTCTCAAGACGAGCTTCCCAACCAAGAGCCTGCCTTCGCTCTGCTTTCCCCACGAGGCCCCCTGGACTCTAAAGTCAGCAGCCACAGGACCACGCTGTCACTGACAGGATGTGTTACGAAGCACATGTTCTTGGGAAAGGGGTTTGAGGGCAGGAAGGGAAAAGGAGGGAAGGGAAAACATCACCTTTAAAAAAAATTCTGGACTCGTCTCTCCCAATAGGACCCTGTCAGCACATTAGCACAAAATTATCTTGATGGACTGATTTTCTCTTCATCATACTATCTCAGATCATACTAACCACCAGTTACTGAGTCATTTCCCTGGTCCGGGTACGCTGTGGGGAGCTGCCCCTCTGTGGGAGGCATCGCGGGCCCTACTTCCCCAAAGCACAGGACGGAAGGGGGCCTTGCCAATCCCTAGTTCATGTATGCTGGCCCCCCAGACCCACACTGCCAGCCAGCTCACTGGCTGGCTCTGCTAGGCACCTGATGGGATTATTTAGAATAAAACACCTTTAATGTCAGCCCAATGAAGGGTCACAGATTGGAAAAATGTCCCCCTCTCTATCTCCTGAAGCAGAGACATGCCATCAGATGTTTTCAACCCAAGCTTTTGTTCCTTTGACTGAATAATTAAAATAATAACAATAATTTTGATTTCACTTCATGCCTTCTGTTTGAACCCCACCCTTGTTCAAGGCAAAACAACCCCAAGGTCTTCTCTGAACTTTGCAGGGTAAGTGATCTTTTAATTCTTTCAATCTCTTATACATTGTTTTTTTATGTTTGCATCAGACAATTAATCATGCCAAGCTAAGTGGCCCCTCTTCATTGCAGTGAACTATAATTTGTGGCTTTCATTGATAGCTAGATTTTTATAAATAATGTCTTGTTTCCTCTAGGCAGATAGTACAGGAGGCAACCCTGGGTAGTAGAAAGAATGGAAACCATACCCTAGGTTTTCCCTCTCTCAGGATATAGAGAATAAAAAAAGCACTTAAACAAAAGATCAACTTACTAGAAATTTAAAGCAGCCTTCCTTCAAATTTCATATATATTTAATTCCAATAAACTTTTCTCCAGACTTTTAATGTAAACTGTGTTTTGAATGTCTTGGAAGGCTGAAAGGTCGGCGGGATGGTACAATTTTAGAGTGTAAAACATCGTATTGTTGTGACCTGTCTGGCTATGTTTTTCAATGTCAAGGTGTTTTGATATAATAGGTGGAAACACCTGTGAAGGGTTACAGTCTTCCAAGAATATTAATGGTCTTTACCGTCACGTTCAAAAGTTCTGTGATTTTTTTTTTGAGTAACCCTCCTCTTAATATTGGGCTCCAAATAGTGGATTGGTTTCTTCTGAAACAGAGTGGAAACTGTCATTTCAATATTACCTTGTCCCTCTTAAGGAAGACCTTGGAGAGTCTGCCCTTTTGCCAACAACAGAAACGGTGAAAAGGCTTGACTTCTACCATTTGGTCTAGAATTGGGTAGCTCTCCCTGCAAGCTGGGACAAGACGTGTCTACCTAGGCACAGGGGGACAGGAGAATTAGAATAAAGTTCTGGGCAGGGCCGTTCTCCCTGGACAACACCCAGAGGGGACTGAGCTCTTGACATTACAGAGACACAAACGAGAGTTTTCAAGGCACTTTCTATTTCCGTCCGCGTTCTTTTGTATGCCGGGTTGCCTGCCATTATGTTTATGTAATTCTGACAGTGTTCTTAATGACACACTAACAGATTGTAAAACACGCTGCTGGCATTGACTTGTTTTTTATATTTTTAAAACAATGTCCTTCATGTAACAGTAGTTAAGCGCGGCAGAAGGACATCATTAGAGCCATGGTTAAACTGTAATTTACACCATTAGGAAGGCAGGAGCAATTTTTATTGCCGGGCAATTTTCTTGCTGAAATATTTGGACCATATGGCTCAATTTGTGTAATAACCTTAATTTCTGCACCCTTCAGGTCTGCCTCCGTCTCCTACGGAATGGTAAAATGCAGTTTAGCAGAAAAGGCAACTGTCTATACTTAGAGAGTTGAGATTAATAACATGTCACGTCCTGTTTTTGGTGAAGGAATTGGAACAGCAGCCAGATGGTATCTCTACAAATAACTGTCAGGGGTCTTGATCTAATCAATACAATGTATTAATACATCTCCCTCTGCTGTTCCTCCAGGGGCCGGTGCACAACATCTGGAAAGAGTGGGGGGAGGCCCGCCAAGTAGAAAGCCGATTCTTTTCAGAATCAAACTGAGCCCAATTAATTTTTCATGTATCCTTGATAACTGTTTCATAATGAGCGATGCATCTTGACGGATTTGGGGTTGGCAGAGCAGGCTGCCCGGGTTTTCTATCCCCATTCAGTCCACTTACAGAAACCAACCCATTAATCAAGCTATCTGGCATAAAACCTGAATCTCAGCTCAGCAAGAGATCAATAACCATCCTTAAAAAAAAAAACAGCACACACACACACACACACACACACACACACAGAACCAGCCACTAATGGGCACAGGTATCCAGCCATGACACTAGTAATTGCTTTAGAAAATAAAACTAGGGATCATAATCACCCAATAGGAACTTATATGATAAAATTCATTACTTGTGCCTTGTCAAAAAGTAACATTTACCTCTGTTAAAAATATACTGTAATTTTACTATCTAGACATGGCCATTATCTTTTAGAGGTAGACAATGTACCTTTTTTGAAGAGATTAAAATGCTCTGATTTTTTATGTGAATATTTAATAATCCGAGTATCATATAAAATGTTTAAAAATGAGTTATGATGCTTGTTTTACGTTCAGAGTACCTGAGGGGCTCCTTAAGACAGCCTTGAGCCCGACGTACAGGACACACCTGGAGAGCCTGTCGTGTGCTAAGAACTCTGATATGACGTCAGATGGTCCGATTCCTTAACTCCTTGGTCGGTTTCATGGAAGGATTTACAATTCAAAGCATCAATTCTTATCACTTTCCCAATGGCTTCATCTCAATTCTTTACTGTTTGCCCGAATTCAAAACCAGTCATCTTGCTTTCCAGGGAGCAAATCTGTTTTGGCTTGGCCGGGATTTCTGCCCTCTCCTTCCTTCTGAAAGCGGGTCCCTGTGATGTTATCTGTGGAGAAGAGCTCAGAGCGGAGTTGGGGAGATGGAGGAAACCCACGACCTGTTTGTTAAAACATTCCTTCCTGGCTCTCGGACAACAGGTGGAAACCTGTTCTGCCCTCATGAGAGTCTGAGATTTTGATCGGGAGAAAAACTCCTGGGAAGTGCCGACATAAAGAGAGTCATTCATTGGCTGATCATCTGATCAGACCCTGCCAAGATGATAGAAAGGTCTAAGGAATCATCCAGGAACTCGAAGGGGATGTCACATTCATCTTTTCTGACAGCATGACTAAGAATCATGATGCTGTGTTTGCTCAGCCAGTGGTTGGTGGTTCTGCAGGATGAGTGCTGGGTTTGGAATCGGGGGGATGAGTTAAGGTCTCCTTGGGTTCCTTTAAGTATTTATGAGCCCAATCAATGCCCATGCATGGCTGAATAGTTGCTTATTATATTGCAATCTGTCTCCTGCCTTATTTGCTCTAAGAACACCACCAGTTTCAGAAGAGTCTATTTCTTGCTCCTCTGTATCTGTTGTAGCTTCTGGGCACAATGGATTCTCAAAAGAGCATTATGTGAACACTGACGAATGGAGGAGTGTCACAGTATGTCTTGGTCTTGATCACCGCATTAGACTTTATGTGTCTAGGTCCTCAATTGCAAATAATGCGTGACTTTCAGACATGCATGAGACGTCGGAGAAGCAGTAGCCCCGTATTCCAGCTTTCATTTTGTTTGCCGATAGCCAGTATGGCTACACAGGAGACGCCCTAACAATGATGGGTTTGTAGTGAACTTGTGTGACTTTAAGCAAGAAAGCTATTTCAACTGGTGAGATCCACCATACACGGCATCCAGAGTTTTCGATTTTTGTGATGTTATTACTGAAATATTTAATTTTTACAAGTTGAAATCCTCTGTCACAAAGACAGGAGGTTGCTGCTATTCTGGGGCCTCCCAGTTCATAGATACAATTAACAATGCTTACAGTTTGAGCTTAGCAACACGCAGCCACAGCACTAACAAGAGGTTTCACCTTAAAAAGTATATCGAGATAAAAGGATTCATTTGTAAACCCAGCACATACATATTCACAGGTGTTGGGTATGGGTCACTGCATTTGGATTAAGAAGCAAATGTCTCTCCCTAAATGAGAGGTCACTAGCTGGTGTGAGGCAAAATCTTTTCACTGTTCAGCATAATTAAAATAGTCCAACAGTGGTTTCGGTAATTTAAAAATCACAGTATTGTTGTAATATTTTTCTAGGCTTCAGGAGCTCACAATTGTTTGGCCCAATCAAATCTGGGAACACTAGAGAAGTTATCACCCATCAAGGTAATTACTTTCAAGTTGAAATAATTACTCTATCAATGTTAATGGTCTTTCAACTTCAATAAAGCACTCACCTGCCGATAATCACGGCTAACCTCTTGCTCTAATGCAATTCCCTCTCTACTTAGCAGGTTATATTACAGCCGTTGCAGCGGTCACTTGTCCTGAACAGCTGCTGAGTTTCACTTTGATCGGCTGTGAACCATAAAGAAATTGGTCATCTGTGTCTGGTTCCCCCTCACCCATGAGCCCTTGCGGAGCGGAGGCTACGCCCTCTTGGCTGGAACAGGGCATGGCACGGGCAGCCATCTTGTCTCAGGTAGTGGTTTCTTCCCACCTGTGACATGAGCTTCTGCCCTTCCGCTGCTGTGTACAGCTTGCTGTCTCTGCCCAGCAGCACGTATTCTGAATTTGTGGCTTGGCCCAGTTAGTCTGTGGACTGGTTCGTTTTACTTTCATGTATGTTTTTGATAAGGCTCTGGGGGATTTGGGGGGTCCTGGAGGGCTTCCTTATAATTCAGTTAGATGCTGCAAAAACAACCTACTTGAGTTAGAGGGTATTTGCACCACCACCTGCCCCTCTGTACCGAGAGAGTCTGCCCTTGGGCATAAGTGAAGTTGGTAGCTGCCAATTTGGCAGAATCTGTGTGATATGGGAAGTGTGTGTGTTTGTGTGTGTGTGTGACCGAAAGACCTCATGTTTTGCTGATGCAATCCCAGACCTCAGGGAGTGGGCAGGGTCCTGTGACTGTCACGGCAGGTAAACACAGCTACACCTGAGTGGCCACTGCCCAAGAAGGGCTCTTAGAGGGGCAGAGAGTAGGATAAAGGGCAGATGGGCAGAACTAAGCCTCAGGGACACAAAAAGCACAGGCTTGCTCTAGAAGACTTAGGAAGCGAATAGAAGCTAATGCAGTATTTGAGATATTACCTGGAAATTAACAGTCTGATATCAGAAAGCATTTAAATTTGCAAGCTCTGAATTTTGTTGCTAGTTGAGGAAGGCTTAAAATATATAAAACATTAGGCATTCATCCCTGACCAAATTAGCACATACCGTTGCCTCGTACAAACCAAAACCTTTCTCTACATTTGCTCATTTCTTTCAGCCTCTGTTAATCCAAACAGTAAAGCTTCTAAAGTTTTACTGCCTATTTATATTGCCGTTGACATGCACATTAATTTATTTAGTCCTCGCAACAGCCTTGTGAGATAAGTAGCATCTTAGTTCAGACTTGATGATTAGGAAACAAGACAGTTGAAGGGTAAGGTCATGATCACTTGAGCAGAAGGGAACAACATGTGTGAAGATCCCAAGGTGGCCTACAAGCAGAAGGCTTCAAGATCAATACTTTAGAAGTAGAATCGATAGGACTTAGGGAAGGATTGGATTTGGAAGTAAGGAAGGGGAGGCTCAAGGATGACCTGGCATGAGCAACTGGGAAGATGATGGGGCATTTCATGATGTAATGGGATGTACCGGGAAATAATGAGCATAGCTTAGAAAAATAGGTGATACGTATCTCTACTGAAACTGCTAGATGTTTCTCTGCAGGACTTAACAGAAAGAATCAGCCTTACATCATCATAAGGCCACCTACATAAGATCCAGGTTCATGGAAAATAAGTCAAAGAAGGGAATTCAGTAGAGCAGCTTTTTCAGGTTACCTTCTCACCGTGTGGGGGAAGAAACAGGGATACCCCAACTCCTCCCTAAAGGCTTATGAGGGATACCCAGGAGAACAACAGGAAGGGATTGGGGATGTCTGAATGCACAGCGAGATGAGCATTCTACTCTACTCAAGATGAGAAGACTCATACGGCGATGTTGACGTAGACACTAGGGAGAGGAGGGGGCTTCTGAGATTCTTAGGTGACCCCAGGATTTGGGAATCTGACCTAACCAGAAGCAGATGCCCACTTCCATCCAATGAATTCTGAAGTGGTGAGGCTGGCTGGGTCTTAGCCAGTGAGGTAGGTCACGTGGAGAAGTGACTGCTGGACAGTTTTCCTCACCTGCTTGACCAAGCTTTCCCCAGGTCTACCAGATGCCGAGAAAGGAGTGAGTCTTGTCAATGTGACAGAACCTGATACTGGCTGCTGCTCAGAAAAGGGGTGACCAGAAGGAAAGGAGGTTGTGGGGTGGACCTCTGGGGTGCAGGAGTTAGCCAGGGAGTGAACTGCCTGCCTCAGGGACCGGGAGGCATGGACTTTCCCCTGGGGACCTCTACAGAGCCCACGGAGAAGGGCCCTTGAGGCTCCTGCCCTACTGGAAGCAATGATGGATGGAATAGAACAGTATTAATGAGTAAGGCTCTGCTCCTCTGTGTCTCTTTCTGTCTTTTCTGCCAAGATCCTGGGGAAATCCACAAGAGAAGAAGAGGGAGAAAAACGAACATGCCCGGTCTTCCACACCGTAGATCCATTAACACCAGTCTGGCTTTAAAGTGGGTATTTTTAAATACCTGAAATGAGTCCTGATTACCAAAATCGGTCTGGTGGCTGTCACTGAAAGTGACTAGAAAACCCTGGGACCTGCCCTAGAGATTATCGATGAGTGAGCAGGAGAGGCCTGATGAAGCTTGTGGGGATAAAGTGGTTGGAGGAAAATAAAGCTCTTTCAAAGAACGAGCTACATGATATTTAAGAAGACTTACATGGGTCTAGTTTTTCTCAATCTCCAATAATACTGAGCTAAAAGTAGATCCCGATATATATTTGTGATTGGTGGGGTATTACTATAAAAAAGGAATCAAGATAATGTAAATCTAATAAGCGCAAAGTTAATGTCAAAGCAAATACATCATTACAATAAAAAAAGGTTGTGTCAACAAATATTCATCATTTAGTGTGACATTTACCCACTTATATTTTGTAGCTTTTATGTAAAAGAATGAATGACACAGTTATATAGTGAAATATGAAAAATCTCAGCTAACAGAACTGATACAGAAATTTATGGTAGTTGTTCCTCTTACCAATTTCTTCTTCATTTTGGAAGGACAGTCTTTTTTAGAGAGCTAGATCCCCCAGAGCATTTCTGTTGCCCTACGAGTGGGTCTGGGGAGAAAAGACTAAGAAGCATCAAATGTTAAGAGCTCCAACTAATTTGAGATCATGAGTAAAGAGCAATAATGTTTTACATTATACTAAGCCGAAGTGAAAATGGAATTAAAAATGAATTTATCAATTTACTTGCAAACTCTCCCTAATGTGGCAATGATGAAGTATCTCATTCCTGCTCCCTCTCCCCCACATATCCACTGAATGGTAAATCTCAGACGATCCCATGAGGCAATTTTGAATACCTCCTCCTTGACACCAGGCAAGGTAGTTTGGCCACCAGGATCTAGAGACTTGAGTTTGCAATTCTGGATTTTACCTCCAGATCAGAAGCCAACTTCTAGTGACCCATATAATTCGCTTATCCCTCAGCACTGCAGGCTTGATTTCTACACACAGGGTGAAAAACCATCTACTTTTCAGGGCACTGAGCAAATGCCTGATCTGGGCTAGATGTTTTATAACCTGGCACGGAGGCAGGATCTACTTAGAGCGCAGACTGACAGGTAAACCGACTTCAACTTTAAATCCCAAGTTATTTCTGCCAGTGCAATGGCAGGTGCCAGGGAGAAGAAGCACACCCATCGGAACGGCGGCAGCGGGGTGGCCCAGCTCGCCAGCCAGCAGTGTTCCCTGCAAATGCCGCCGTGGAACTCGTGCGTGCCAAGCGAGGCTACATGCAGCTTCTCTCCTGACACCGCACAATCCATCACCGAGCTCCCAGGGAACGGAGTTTGAGGACTTCTACCTAAAGCTTGCTTTCAGCAGTGGTGGGCACTGGTCCAAAGAGACCCTAAGCATCTAGCTGGCTGTCTCTCCCCCGCTTAGAAGGACCTACTTAGGCCCAAAAGGAGATGGAGCTTCATGAGTCTGGGAGGGAAGCTGGTGACACATTCAAACCCACGCTCTTGCCAGTTCTCCTCTCCTGCTGCCTCTGCTGCTGCGGCTCCTGCCAACGCATATGCCTCCCCCCATGGAGGCCCCGCCGCCGGTTCTCCATGCACTGCTGCCTTCGGAGGACGCGTGCAACCACCTGCTTCATGTGGCTCTCTCCACAATATCCACCTGTCCATAAACAACTCAGGGGGGACTCTGGGACAAGCCAGTGGTGGCACTCTGTCCCAGCAACACATTGGTGGCCCCTTGTGCAGGGATGGGGTCCCAATAAATGAGACTACGTGAGGGGAATCAGTGATAACTCTTGCAAGTCTGCGAACTGAAATGAAATCCTGGCCATCGTGAGGATGGGTTCTGTGTTTCACGAATTGAAAATACAGTTCCTTTGCTTTGGAGAATTTTAGCCAAAGCCATCTATGAAATGAAAACTTGACAGGTTTCCTAGGGGAGGTGCAGAAATGGAAGGAGGCAGGGAAGACATTTAGCTGGTATAGAAATGAGGGAAAGTAAGTAGAGCCAGGAAGGCAGCCAGAGAAAGAGTTAAAAGGGATTCACGGAAACATGAGCCGGGGGAATGCTAAAGCAAGGAGACCTAAACCAAAGGCCCAGTGGTAGCAATCTGCACCCCAGACTTGATGACTCACCTTCCCCCGGCCTCTGCTCTGCCCAAGAACCCGGTCTCATGGGAGACTTCATAAATATACTTGAGTGTAGAACTGAGAATTGACATATTGAGTATAGCACTCAATGACTATTTGCCAAATTGGATTGCATCGTCGATAACCTGTTCTTGACCCCGAAGATCCATTGCACTAGCGTAGAAAGTCCTGCTATTCTGAATGGGAAGAGATGGACTTAAGTTGGGGGGAAGGGATCTGACTCAGATAAAAGGGACATCCTTCTCTGAGGGTGGGAATTGGAATTAAGTGGTAGAACCTCCTTCTTTAGATACTTTTTAATGAACATATTCTCTTGGGAATGTATAATACAAATGGGTGAAAATCATAGGCAATCATGCTTCTGATTACTTCTTTTAAAGGTGTCGGTCCATAAGGGCCGCCTGCCACGGAGACTGACCTAGTGACCAGAATGCTAAGAGGCCACCCCAATTGTTCTGTGGGAGATGTCCTCGCCTGCTTAAAAATTTAGGTCAATTGGGACTTATCCTGATGAACCTACAAAGTCTTCTCTTGGGTTTTTCAGGGCCAGAGATCCGGATTTGGGGGCCACTTGGAACACACACACACACACACACTTTTACACTGAAAGATAGTATGCTGAAATATTACTGGTTCTTCATTACCCTGGCTTTTCTCTTTGGATTGCAAAGGATTAATCTTTAGAAAGATGAAGGATTTAACAATATGAACTGGGCTGTCGGGATAGAAGCTGTACTGGGGCCCGAGGACAAAGGGCCCCTTGAAGCTCGGGGCGACGGGCCTTCCTGAGCCCATGAGGTCCTTTACGTCTTGCACTGTAAAATGAAACCGGCTCAGAAGGGGTGACCTAGAGACTCTTTCACGAGGGAATTCCGACGGAACTGTTTTGGGAGATTTAATGTTTAGGCGCATACTCCTGAAACATATGTTACGACATCAGAAGTTTAATCATTACAGTATTGATGCTTTTGATAAAATGCATTTAAATTACATTGTCTCACTCAGAAAGCCCTCATTTCTGAGTGAGACGACTTTTACTTTGTATTTCAGTTTTTACTCTCAGGGTAGAAATTTAGAACGTGCATTCTGAGGATGTGGTGAGAAGTAATATATTTGCTCGTGGATCGCATATCTATGCTGAGGAACACTGCTTCTGATGCGTATGACGAAGGATTTAGGAGATGTAACATGAAAGACGCTGATATATAAAGGTAATTAAATGTCCAATAAAAAGGAAAGTACCAATTCTGAAATAACGATTCAAAAAATATTGCACTTCCATTCACATGTTGCTTATTTTTTAGTCATACGGGAAAATTAAACATAAGGACAGTGACAAAACATGGTATAGTTACACATCTACACAGATATAGCTAGAAATTTAATTTTCTTCCTTGAAGAACCAACATCATCGCAAACATCTATATCTAAAGATATCTATTTCTGTATCTATATGTATCTAAGTGATTCATTTATATAATTTTATATTTATGTATATCAATATACTTACACAGCTATAAATACATGATATAATTGGCTGTTTAAGAAAATTAAATCTCTAATTTTATCTGAGCCTCATCCCCATGAGGTATAGAGACACACCATTAATATTCCCCTTTAATGGACTTGGAAATCAGGTGAAGAGAGGGTCACTTCTTCGCTTGGGGTAAGACAAACTGTGGCCTGCAAACTGGTTCCCAGCATCCCCTCCACTCAGTTCAGCAACCTATTCCCATGACCACATCGCTTCTTTTCCCATGCGAACAATTTCCATATATTTAACCCGAGTCAGAAATGACAAGTCGAAGAAGCAGTGAATTTCAACCTGTTGACCAGATAATCTACGTGCCCGTCCCTTTTCCTCAGTACTCACCATTACTGTGAAGGCACGCACAGGGGAGCTGTTCAGTGTTGGGTCGTCTGGCCTCTCTTGATAGACCACGTGGTACTGGGAGATAACGCCATTGGGGGAGCCTGGCTTCGTCCAATTCAGCAGGACTGAGTGAGCACCTGTGGCCCGAGCCCAGGGTGCTGGCAGATCTTGGGGTGGGGCCTCCAGCGTGCGTGCGGAGGACCACAGACTCTCCACTGAGCCCCTGGTGTTCCGGGCTCTGACCTGATACTCGTAGAGCGTGAAGGGCCTCAGGGTACCGCCAGCATCAGTGAATTCAAGGGCTCCTTCCGACCAGACGAACACCTGGGCCGCCTCTTCAATGCCAGCAGAACGTCTGGAAGAAAACCAAGAAGGGGTTCAGGGACAGCTGTCCCTCAGAACCAGGTTTGCAGACAGAGTAAGAAATGGCTTCTGAGAAGATCTGGTTACCAACTCAGCTTTCCAACAGTCTCTTCCAGGTGCCATGATGGAGACTGGACGGAAGGGTACACCAGAGGCCGATCAAACAGCACTGTAATAATGTACTGTGTGTGAGTAGTGTGTGTGCGTGTGTATAAATAAATAATTTGGCTAATCTTAAAAAGTGAAACCACCCATAATCACATTTTCTTGTATTAACTTTGACATTTTTCTTTTAAAAACTACACATGTAACACATAAAACATTAAAAGTACCACTTAAAATTAAAATGAAAAATCCAAAAGTGCAGCAGAAGGTATGTAAGCACTATTAGCACTTTCTTTGTCAATCTTCATCTATGTGCACGTGTCTGAGTGTGTGCCTGTGCACACCCGGTTATTTGGGAGGCTTTCTTTCTGCACGACGGGAACCATACAACACACTTAGCAGAGGCCGATGTTATGGGGAGTCCTTTCCCCTCAACGGTGGATGGAATGCAGTGAGGGTCCCCATTTGTTTAAATCTCTCTGTACTACATCTTTGGCTGATCTGCTGCTAAACTCATTCTGACTCTCCCTGGCCAGTGGGGCATTCGCAGATATGATGAAGGTAGAGACTTGCCAGTGTTTGCACCGTGAAGCTGACCCTCTGCTCCTCCGAGACCCACACGATCTTATGTAAAAAAGCCCAGGCCAGAAGGAGGAACCTTGTAGACAAGTCCACAGTTCTTATTTTCTTTTACCACCACAATGCTGGTTCACATTTGTTTCCGGGATGTCTTAAAAGTATTTTAAATTCACTACCTGCATGTCACTTCTTTCTCTTTAGATGAATGATCTCTTCTTGAATTAAGCCATAATGCTTCAACGTAAGGGAGATTATTTTTTTATACTCATCAACAAACCTTTTATTGAACACTTGTTCTACCCTGGGCCTTGTACCAAGAGCAGAGACGTACAAAGATGAACTCCTTATTCAATGGAGGTCATGGTGAGTAGAGAAATAGAGCGAAATGCAAATTAATGAAAAATAACATGATCAGTCATATGATAAGAATTTCCTTTAGAGATCTTTAAAGGGCAACCATCAAATTCCTTTCAAATGTCTTCTCCAAAGCCTCTTCAAAATGCAGAGTAGGCTCAAAACACTTCTTTCGACTGCCTGAGAAGGGGAATGTTTGGCTCCATTTTTCAATGTATTGATATCAAAACCAGGGTCCATGTACACTCTTCTGGTACCCAACACAGAGAGCATTAAACATTGAAGTGTGAGAAATGAACCGTCAGGTGTTGGGATGGCCAAGGATCTGATATTTCACTTGGGACAGTTCTTTGCTCACCCAGATGTAGTATCACAATGCAGACCTGGCCACAAGGGGGCGTTCCTGCGGACAGGTGGTTGATTTATTTCTATATTCCCCACTTTGGAGCCCAGGTGGTGTTCAATAATTTTTTTTCAGATGAAGGGCATATAGTCTCATGGCTTTTCTGCATGTTTGCCTCATCTCTATCAGCCCTTTTTCCCCTATCAGGGGGCGTATCTAGGTTGGAAAGGAATGCACCCAACAGATGACCCTCCCTTTCTTTAGCTTGCTCTCTCATGGAGAAGAGACTGCTGAATAAATCAGTATTTCTAAGACCTTAGGAACCTTTAATTAACATACCCTTCATCTACCGACATGTTCACATCCTGCCATATCAGATTAACCATCAAAACAGAAACGGTTACTAAGACAAAGTCAATGGCAGTATACCTTTCACAAAAAGGAAGGATATTGAAAGTCACTGGCTTTAGGAATTTGATGATCCTCAAGTTGATAAATCACTGTGACCTAAGGATGGGCAATGACAAGCTTCCTGCTGGAGGCTACAGAGGCTTCCGAGGTGCCTCCCAATGACCTGCAATTACCAGTCGGCAACCCACCTCGTTGTCCTCGCTGCCCTTCCCGGCCCAGATTCTGCACTCAGTGCAGGTTCGCAGGGTTTGGCCTTTGTACTTGCGGCAGAGACCGGGTACCAGGTGTGCCATTGGGAGGGATCCATTCTAATGAGGACCACGAGGCTCTAAGCCAACATCGTCTCTCAATGAGCTTTTTCAAAGGCATTTGCTAGGAACACAATAGAGCAAAGTAACACGCCGACTTCTACGGGGAAAGCACGTTGTCCACTGCCTGACTTTAACCTTCCCCTGGCAATTCGATTGTTTTATTAAATGCTCATGCATTCCCACACTGAGGTGCAGGCATGGTTGCCACAAAACTGACCTTGTTAAAAAAATTGCCTGAAAGTGTAAATTTTAAAAATCTATGTCCTGGCTGGTGTGGCTCGGTTCACTGGAGCATTGTCCTATAAATTGAAAGGTCACAGGTTCGATTCCTGGTCAGTGCACATGCCTGGGCTGCAGGTCCTGTCCCTGGTCACTCAGGGAGCGTGATGAGAGGCAACTGACTGATGTTTCTCTCGCACATTGATGTTTCTCTCTCCCTCTCCCTGCTCCGTTCCCCTCTCTCTAAAATCAATGAGCATGCCTTTGGGTGAGGATTAAAAAAAGTAAAAAAGACTATATTATATAAGAGATTTAGCATTATGTTAGCTTGAATTTTTATTCACCAACACAATGAAAGCATGCAGCTTGGTTAAGTATTTCCTATATTGAATACTTAATAAATTACTGTTATGGTGAGGTAAATATTTCATCTGTGGGGTTAAAAAACAGAATATCTTGGTGTCTGAATAAACTCTGAACAAAAGAGGTTGAGTAGACCACAATTATTCCTAATTTATTTAAGATGTAGGCTAAGTATTCATTCAACGGGAAGTGTTTCCTTTTGAACAGTCTATGTCGATGGAAATCGCATTTTAAGATCTCTCTGAATAGCCAATTGTTGTTCTATGCTTAAGCTTACTTCAATTATACACTTTTCCAACTAGAGTTAATTTCATCTTAACAGTACAAGGAAAACAAAAGTGGGTATTACAATGAAGCACCATTTATTTGAAAAGCTACTCGTACTTACTTTGCCTTACTGTGTAGAAGCTTTTAAAGAGCTCTCCCCCATTCCCTGCTGGCAGTTCTCCATGCTTCTCTTCAAAAGCAATTAAAGTAAAATCCTATAACTCAATGCATTTCCCATAATAAATTAAGATTATGAAATTGCCACTGTCACCTCAAGAAGAATATTAAAAATACTCCCAATTTGAATAAATAGCCAGAAACACCACCCCTGTGGTCAGAGGACACAGGTGGTAGGCTCTAGCCTATCACTTAATTTTTAAGTGACCTCGGGCCTATTCACCTGTGCTCTCTAGTTTCTATGTCACTTTGTAAACTGGACTTAATAAACTTACAGTGTACACTCAGAATTTTTCTAAGAATCACCAGTAGCAAATCAAATAATGCACGTGAGAACCACGGGGTACATGTAATAGATGACAGGAATGAGTTATCGGCGAGATGGAGTTCCAAAGTGGTACTTAGGAGGTCACGTTCAGCGCAGTGCGAAGGCTGCCTTCCACAGCGGGTGGTCACACAGTGGGGAGGTCACCTCAGGGGTCCACACGGGAAGAAATGCAGGCCCCGAGCTAGGCTGAGGGAACCGCCGGGGACCCACCAAATGCTTTGTGAGGGCTAAACGAGGCAGCGTCATGGAGTGAGTGGTGCTCCGGTGTTGGGGGAAGAAACTTTGAAGATCCTCCAAAATTCTGAAGACTTATTCCCGTTTAAACTGCAGTGACTTCCAGGCACACCTCGGAGATATTGCGGGTGTAGCTCCAGACCACGGAAATAAAGCAACTGCCGCGATAAAGCGAGGCACGCAAACGTTTGGGCTCCCAGCGCCTGCATTTCTGGGAACGCGCCTGTGCACCTGGCCAGCAGTGGTCTCCGCCCGAGCCTCCTAGGCAGCGCGGTCCCCTCTGCAGGTGGCGGTCAGGCTTCTTCGTAGATGGACTTTTTCCATGTACAAGGTTACGGATATAAGATGAAGGGTGAGTACTGAAGAACCTTCATCACACAAAGCAAACATGCTACGAAGAGAAAGCAAACGCCAAGACGGCCCTGCCTGCACCCTGTTGGTGAAAAGGCTGCAAACCCCTGGCATAAATGTTGTCCCAGTTACAGGAACTCTCCTCTTCCGAGACTCACACGTCATCCACAAAGTCGCCCAAATAAACTACGGTAGTCCCTGTCTTCTGGGGTTTCTCTTCCAACGCACCTGAGGTCAGGTGAGATCTGGAAAATTCCAGAAATCAGCAGTCCCTGAGTTTTAACGTGTGTGCTATTCTGAGCAGTGTGACGAAATCTTGTGCTGTCTCGCACTGGCCTGCCCTGGGTGTGGCTCATGCCTTCGCCCGGAGCACTCACCCCAGCCCGTGAGTCATTCAGGAGCCTTGGGTTATCGGACTGACTGCTGTGGGGTCCGAGGTGCTTGTGTTCAAGTCGCCCTCGTGTTCACTCACTCACGGCCCCAAAGTGCAAGAGCGGTGATGCTGGCAGCTCGCAGGGCCGAAGCTGCTGCTCTAAGTGAGAAAGCTGAGTGCGGTACAGCAAGATATTCAACAGGGAGGTCGGGAGAGAACACACCCTGTACGTTGTATTACAGCATATTGCTATGACTGTTCTATTTTATCACTATTGTTGCTAATCTCTTCCGGTCCAAATTTATAAGTTAACCTTTATCATAGATATGTATGTATAGGGAAAATGATTAACTATAGGGTTTGGGACTATCTGTGGTTTCGGAAATCTACTGGGGAGCTTGAAACATACTCCCCTTGGGTAAGGGAGGGACAGCTGTCTCAGTTAACAGGTAAACGGAACGGAAGCAATCATTAATAGTCTTGTTAATACTAGGTTATTGGTTTGTTTTTTTAAGTCAGAAACATCTCACTTTATTGGGACAGGTACTTTTTTAATAGGACCACATCATTAACAACAAAAGGGAATTACTGAGGAGAAATCACTTGGGGGCGTGGACAACAGAGAACAGAGTGACAATCACTTTCAAAATGGGACCGACGAGCTGGCTTCCCGCAACTTAATGGAAATATCTGCAGGGGCCAAACCCCGTCTTCGGCTCGAGCTCAGTGCGCTTCCTTTGGTGGGGACAGAAGAAAGAGGAGGCAAATGATGAAGCAGAAATTACATGCCATCTCCTCCCCAGAAATACTGCAGGCTGCAGCCATAACTGCGGACGGGGCTCTGTGTAGTCCCAGAATGAAAAAGAACTCTCCGTCTACATTCCATTTCTGTCCTTACAAATTCCTGATTTTTTTTTGCAGCTATCTAAGAAAAATTTGATATTGTTGTTGTCTGAGCCCATTTAAACTTCAGCTGAAATAACCGCCAAGTGATTCATGCCTATGTAGGTGAGTATAATGATTGTATCTGGAGCCCCAGTGCGCCATTTTCATTTCACTTTAAATAAAAAACAAAATGTATCTATGTCAGTCAGTGCCCTTCTCCTGTACTCGGAGGTATCAAACAGGCTACAATTATGATTGTGAAGTGATTGTGTCACATTGGAGGAAGGTTTATTGCTTTTGAGTCCGCTAGGCAGTAACACATTCTGCTTCATATTACTCTTTATATCATTGTTTGGCTGTGACTGGAATAATCAAATGCCATCAAATGCTGTCAAATTCAATTTACAGTATTTTTCATTGAAGCGGGCTTTCTGCATTGTATTTCCTGTTTTCCCTCTCTGTAGCTGCTGTGGAATGGCCACCGTAATCATAAGCTTTATTTACAAAACCAACAGAGTGAAGCCACATCCTGGTTTATAACAGATACTTTATTTCCCCCGATTCAGAATAGGAATTGGATGTGGTTTTCTCATGCAATTAGCATTAAGTAGATGAAAGAAAACTATTCCAAGAGGATGGGCATTTTAGAGCCCGCACGGCTGCGCTTAGCGTAAAATGTAAGTCCGTATGAGCCGTTTTTACGTGTTCATGTGTATCGGAATCAGAAGCACTCTTCTTCAAATTGTTAGCTGGGAAGAAATTTGGCTCACCCATGTTCGGCATTGCCACCTGCGTAACCGAAAATGTGACAGCGCTTTTCCTTCCATAATTTTCCAACAAACCCTCAGCTCGTCACTGAAGACTGCTCTGAACTGAGACGCTGCACTCTCCGAAGCTGCGGAGGAACCTAACCCCAGTTTCATGACGCGCTCAGGGCACTGGGCCACACGAGGCAGAGTGTGGAGGCGCTGGAGAGGCTACCAAAGGGTGCCGGAGTGGGGGTGAGGATCTCAGGATCCTCAGACAACAAGTGTGTTGTCCTCTGACGCCTGATGCAAATGCACTGCTTTTGAAACGGGGTTTTCCGTCTGCAAATGGCTTACGCCTGCCGTATCTGTCCTGCGTGGTCTTCTCTGTCTTAGATAGTGCTACAATGGGAACTGGCTGGGCCACCTCCCCAATTCATGTTCAATCCTAACCCCGATGGGATGGTGTCAGGAGCTGGAAACTTCGGGAGGTGACGAAGTCCTGAGAGTGGAGCCCTCAAGAGTGGGGCCTTTTTCATAAAAGGGGTCCTGCAGAGCCCCCTAGCTGCTTCCACCAGGGAAGCACATGGGAAATGACTGCCCACTATACACCAGAAGTGGCACTCGTGAGACACTGAGTTGGCCAGCACCTTGAACCTGGACTCCGCAGAATGGGAGAAATGTTAAATGTTTGTGGTTTATAAGCCACCCAGGTTATGGTATTTTTGTTGTAGCCACCTAAACCAAGACAGAGAGAGAGAGAGAGGGGGGGGGGGGCAGAGAGACAGAGAGACTGAGAGACAGAGAGACAGAGAGAGCGAGAGCGAGCTCGCAGTTGACAGGTGCTTTGCCCCCTTGACTGTTCCTACTTTACTTTCTTCCCAACCCCTGCCCTGTCTGTCTCTCTCATTCTCTTTCTCTTCTTCAGTCCTTCCCTCTCTGTCTCCCTCCTCCTCCTCCTCCTCCTCCTCATTATTTATTTAAAGAAAATACGAGTTTAAAGCTATGAACATGTTGATTGGGTGAAAATATGATTAAGGAGTTCAATAACCCTTAAAACCAAAATGCCTCTACTCTGTCTCCCTCGGTTTCTCTGCCTGCCCCACATCCTTCCTCTCCTCACTCTCTTTCTTCCCTTCCCCTCTCTTTCCCTCTCTTCTCTATTTTAGGTGGATACGCTGAATCAGTTCTGCACGACATGGTGAAAAGAAGCTGCATGAACACCGTCAGCCAGCACAGTGGAAACTCATCAAAACAGAGGGGACTGGAGAGCGGAGCTACACTTTCTGCAACTGAAAAGCCCTAGCTTTTAAGGACGAGAAACAGCCTTTCCCACATTCACGTGGTAGGCGACAGGAAATATGAGAAGTCTTGTCCCAAACCTGGCTCCTCCTCTGGAATGACCACGCCCTCCAGGTGAGGGAGCCTCTAGGATGTGCCACCACCTCACCAAAGGGAAGGCCCAGGTGGCTCTGAGGTCCCGTCTTTCAAACAGCGCTCAAGGAAAACCAGTACATCGTAGTTGAGGCTTTTATCCCTTGGATAAGGTGTAAATGTTTCCAGTACCAATTTTGATCCCTAGCAGGTGCTCCAAAAATCATAAATTTCTATCTATTCCCTTATGGAAACAAAATGGATTCGATTCTACAGTCTTAGAACAGTGCACATTCTTCCACAGGTAAAAACCACAGCAATAGTCAACGTTACCTGTGAATGAAGTAGTTGGTGATGACTCCGTTGGGTTGTCTGGGTGGCTTCCACGTCATCTCTATGCAAGCTGATCCCAGGGCCTTAAGAACAGGGGGACTTAGGTCCATTGGGGCTGCTTCCGGTGTTCTGACAAACGTCCTACTGCCAACTCCACAGCTCTCTTGAAAAAAAAATCAAGACCTTTAGTAATTTATCAAGCAGGGAAGAGACTGACCTATGCATATAGATGGTAAGATATCATGAAAATCATTTTATCTGAACTTTCGTATACACATTTCTACACATATTTTAGACCAGTACTGTAAATCTCTACAGAATTTGAAAAGGTAAATAGAGAATCATTTTTGGAAAATCTAATAATTAACCACATCTTCATACAGGCATAACCAATAAAGCTTATGCTTGTCTGCACTGAGGTTTCTCTAGTTTATTGTAGTCACTGCAGCAACAACGTGATAGTGTGCTTGCTTTTCTTAAGTGTGTGACCTACACAACAGCTTGAATGCTGTTAATATCTTTTTTTTTCAGCCAATATTTAAAAATAACAACTGTGTCTCAATGCACAGGAATCAAACAATTAGCCCGGACAGTGGGTCTTCAGAGCATAGTTTCAGGGACCTAGCAAGGCAGGAGTTGATTTTACATGTGCATCAAGAGAACATTAATTTAAAGCTATTTCCATGCTGATTTGCTGGAGACTGCATCAGGGACCCCCACACCCTTCAGACCAACAAGCCTTGGTCTGGTTTGTAGACAGAAGTGGGCACACGAGTCAGAACTTCGGAATGATGCAGATGAAACACTGACCCCTGGTCCTAACCAACTCCGTGGGAATTAGTACTCAGTCACCTACAGGTGTCCCTCGGGGACGTGCCACACAGGGGTTCCAACTGCACGCTGAATGTAAGGTTGGTACCTTTCTCTGATCTAAGATGCAGTAATACTGCACACCAACAGGAGTTACATATTTTTGCTCCCTTAGCAAATTGGGTGTTTATAACACTTGAAGGAATGAAGGGGCTGAGCGAGGCTCCCCCTGAAGGCCACCCCAATGGACAACGATTTCATTGACCACTGGTCTAAGCCACGGGGTTCAAGGCGACAGTTTATGTACCTGAGACAGGAGTTGGGGAAGTAATTTTAAATATCTATGATTCATTTGAGTGTAACCCAACTTCTACATAATGTCCTCTTTTCCACCAGCCCCTCCTGAATGAAATTTAAACAGAACCAAGGTGACTACATTTCCTATTATACCCACTCTGTTTCACGTTACCAATGATGCCTTTGTGAGCTAGGTGTTTTTCTTTTAAAGGGCCTTATAAAACAAGACTGCAAAACCACTATTTTAATATATTTAAATATTCATGATTTAATGTGCAGAAATGCATAATGCTGCACTCAATACCAGGCTCTGATTTTTCTGGGTAAATAGTTCAGCACAAATAAGAAATGAAATGTTCATCTTTGTATTTAAATTGAGAATCTATTCCTTCTTCTTCTTTTTTTTTAAATAAAATACTTAAAAAATAAATAAAAGACCAGAACAAGTGTCGGAAAGACTTTCACCATTTTGACATGCTTGTATCCTGATCTCATACTGTGTGAATGGAATCAAGTTTTCCAGCAGGACAGACTGATGGTGACCCGCAGGGAAGGAGAGAGGTGCCTCATTTCCAGCATTCAGTAAGACATTGAACTCCACAGGCATTTGGGGGATAAGGATCCCTTTAAAGAGAGAGAGAGAGAGAAAGTGAAAACATACAAGTATGCCGTACAGAACGGTCAACAAATGTTTGTCTTACAAGAACAACATATATTTAAACTTTTGCAACATAAAGGTATATTATTATTGCCTATAGTAATTAATCACACCATGAAAATGAAACTAAAAAAAAATCAAAGTGAATATTCCAAAAGTAAGAAATGGGCATTGCCCATTTAAAAAATGAAGTATGATAGTACTTTTCAAAGATATACTCTGCAGGCAAATAAAATCAAAGGCATGTTTTACCTCTTAAAACATACAAGACAATTAGAAATGGTGTCATATATTTTTCCTAGGCTTACTTACTCTTAAAGTACATTAAAAAACCCCACCAGTTTTGCTTGTGACAATAATTTTTCTGTCGGCAATGTGTACACATCCAGTCTGACATGGATTCTTGACATAATGGCCCATAAAGTCTCCAAATCCTAGTCTGCCTAGTGGGTTCTCAGAACATTAATTACTGAGTCAGGACAGGCCACTCTGTCAGTGAGACTCATGGGTCTAAATACACAGGAAATTTGGGCTCGGAAACTGTCATTCTCCACCATGCTTCCTAAAGAATGAAAGTCTTGTCATTTGAGCCTCTTCATAATCTATTCATTTAATTAAATGCCTGTACATTTTATCTGGTCATGCACTGGTTTAAGGAGAGGAATGGGCCTTGAATGAAGAATGTAATGAGGTTTCCCACTAAGTTCTCCCATTGATTGGATGCTTCTAACATTTGTGGGTTTGATTTTCTACCTTTGTAGTACTTCCGTTTAACTCTGCTACAGAAACAATGACATCCACAGCACAGGACTCAGCCCACGAGAGACGAGGGCTGAGGAACGCAGTGTGGTTTTGCTCTTGTAGAGACAGCCCTGGCATATAAAGGGCAAGAGACCTACACAAACCAGAGACGCTCATGGATTTGGGCGAGTCAGAAGAAAATGAGTCTCTGAAGGAAACACTGATCATAAGCAGAAGGACTGATCACATGTTTCTTTTGGAAAAGTGCTAGATCATGCTGAACCTAGAGGGAGAATTTTTATTTTAAAGGTAGAGCCTCCTAGTTAAACTGTCTGTTGCATTTGTCCTGATGGCTTGAATTACTGTTCTTCTATCATTGCTTCCTAAATTCTGATTTCCAGCTTTCTATTTCTCCTGTATTTCCAATTTGTATTTTAAATAGTCTATTTCACAAAGACCTCAACAGACTCAAAACAGAATTACTCTATTTTCTACTCCCGAACCTGTTCTTCGAGACTTTCTTCCCTACACCACTGGCCACAGAGTAAGACCCGTAGAGTAAGACTCTTGGAGCGCACCCTGCTTTCGTCTCTCTCAAACTCGGGTGGCGTCTAAACTTGATCGCTTATTTCTTCAAGAAACGTGGGCTTCATACACAGTCAGTAAGAAGGAGACTTGGAAGGTATAACAAGATATAACCTATTTTTTTAGGAAGATAATCCTGCTGTCAGGCAAATGTTGGATTTAAAGCATGAGACAGGAGGTAAGGAAGCCAGTTTGAAAGTCTTTGCGTGGTCTCAGCAATGGCACAAAGGAAAACAGACATTTCGTTGCATTCCTGTTTCATGCAAGGCGGCATACACGATCTCATTTAATACCATGAGAATGCCAGCTGCAAAAAGTCAGGGACTTTTTAAATTTCCTACCCAATGTAGTTGTCATGCCTAGATTGTAGCACCAAGTGGCAGCTCAATAAATGCTGGTTGGTTGAATGAATGTTTGTTCTGTCTCCTCTGCTCCTAGGGTGGATCTTGTAGAAAAGTTTGAGAAACATACCTCTGAAAAATATGCCAGTGAGACTAGCCACTGAATGGAGTCAGACAGATCATATCCCTTCTTGGAGCTTATCTGTCCCTGGTCAATGACCTCACCTCTGTGAATGCCAGTATGTTCATATGTGTGGCGATGGTACCAATAGCCACCCCATAAAGGGCCGTGATGGTTAAATTAGAAGACACATGGATAGCATTTTACTATATTCCTGCCACACAGAAAGTGCTTATAAATGACAGCTATCTCTACCAAACCAAATTAGAGGGAACAAAATGAAATAAATCATACAACTATGACCATGTTTATATCAGTCAAACACTTCTGAACCCAGCTTTTCTGTAAAAGCTACTCTTCCAATTCCAAATAAATGTTATAGCCATTCAGGTAAACGTCTCTGTAACAGTATTTTGTTATCTAGTTTAATTTTTGTGTGCACGTGGGCACGATCAAGTCACACTCCTGGGAAGATGCTCCACTTTCCATTCTCAGCAGTAACTTAGAGTGGTCTTCCCTTTACTTCGTCTGAGGCTGGCTTGACTGTGCGTCTTCATCCTGCCCCTGCCGGTCTGCTTCCAGAAAGTGCTCTGCTTAAAAACCCGGGACTCCTAGGGGGTCAGGGAACAGGAGGGCACTCCACCGCTTTTCAAGTACAGACATGATCTTGATCTGGTTTTGAACTTGCCTAGCCAAAGCACGAACGTGGAAAATATATTTTTCGCATCTTGGTTAACTGGAAATAAATGTCCTTTACCTATCCCTAGGAGGTGTTGAAACAGAAATTGCTCCTTCAAGCTGTGAACATGTCGAACACTGACATGCATTTAGGAAAGAGGGCCCCCTCCCCTGTCATAATTTGCAGGACCGTGACATGAAAGCTCCCGTGTCCCTGCCGACCCTGCGCCATCTGCAGTGAGTCTGAACCGCCCTAGCCCCCTGGTATTCTGACAACGACATGAAATGAAATGGGCATATTTGCTAAAGCCAGCTGGGGAGCCCCGTGACTTGGTTAGTTCCCGAGTTCATACATTTATGTCAGACCAAGAGCAGCCGTGTAAGCTCAAGTGAACCAATTTAGCCTAAGTGCAAATGGCAGTTTTGTTATTTGGTGTCAAACTTACCGGGCGCACAATGACAAGCTGCCGTAACACATTTTCTTGTTCACTAAAGAACAAGGGTTTCGTTGGTTAATATTCCTTGCAACGCTCCTTTTCATAATTTACAACAACTAGATGCTGATAGGTTATTTAACATTTATGAAGTTAAGATGTAATCAGAAAAACCCTGATTATCTTTACAAATAAAAAAGTTAAATTATTCAACTTTTTTTTCCCCCTCCGTGGTTTCATTTCACAGCAGGTGCATACTTTACAATGGGACAGTCAATCAACCCTTTTTTAAAATCTTTTTTTAGGAGCTGGGGCAGGGACAACTCTAAGAGGAAAACTATGAATTCAGTGTGGTTCATTCGGTGTCATTCACTTCAAGACATTGGTTGCATTTAAGGTAACGCTTTTAACAGATCAGCCTAAATTCTCCTGTACATAGGTAGGGATATCTTGGTTATGTGCTTTCAGGGGTGTGGAAGTGAAACAGAACCCTCTAGAACATAAATCTGTGCATAGTTTGTACAACAGTTATCATTTCATGCACTTGACCCTATTAGAGAGCAGGGTTCTTGAGAGAGGGATAATGTTCCTTCTTCTTTATAGCTCTCACGGCGCCTAGCATCATGCTTTGCTCCTATGAGGACTTGGCAAACATTTCCATGTTAGTAAAAATGAATGTGTGACTAAATCTAGCCAAAGGCACATGAACTGCACCCCACAGAGTTTTAGCTACAAATACAGTGACCCTGCTGGGTTGCTGGATGGACTTCCCTTGAATTACTCTGGCCCTCATTCATATTTGCTATTATCCACAGCAAATTTCTTAAGCTTTTGATCCATATTACAGTAGAATGCAGAAAAGCACTGTTTACGTAGAAAACAGAGAAAAATATAACCCAGTGGTTTTGACCATGGAATTTGGAATCAGACTCATTGCGATTCAGCTCTGACACTCCTGTGATGACTAACCTGGAGAACGTAGGTTCTAACACCTACCTTGAGTTTTCTCATCAGTAATACAGGGAAAGCCACAGGCCACACGGTAAGTCGCATTGAGCATTAACTGAGATGTGTGTTACTCCCTCAGAAAAATTCCCAGTACGTGTTGGAACTCAGTGAAGTAAGATCAACTTACTAAACACTGAAAGCAAAGGCAACAAAAGCAAAAATCAACAGGCGGGACTACATCAAACTAAAGAGCCTCTGCACAGGAAGGAAACCACCAACAAAGTAAAAAAGCAGACCGCAGAAGGGGAGAAAATTCATGCAAACCACATGGGGTTAAATATTAAAATACAGAAGGAACGCATACAACTCAATAGCACAAGACCCCCAAATAATCCAATTTAAAAAATGGACAAAGTACCTGAACAGAGATTATTTTTTCCATAAAAGACATATGCACGCAAGGGTGCTATATTTCAGTTATGAGATGAATAAGGTCTGAGGATCTCATGCAGAATGTGGTGATGTGGCTGATAACATTTTATTCTATCATTGGAATTTGCTAGGAGTGGAAGTTAAATGTTGCAATCAAAAAATGCAAATAAACCATAAGTCAGTGACTTGAGCTTTACATTTCTGCTGAAACCCACCACTGCATGCCACTCGGTCATGGCATGTACGAGAAAGGGAAACAATTGCTGATGTTGACTCATCCCAATCAATGCAACATGGATTCTTAGAAATCTTAATGCCCGTTTCACCTTTACGTGGGTAGTTCTGATCTCAGACTCCGCATGTGATGAGCTCACTGATCCCCAAGTGGCCTAGTATCGACGGACAGATCCTACTGTGGCTAGCTACCTTTTAACCGAAAGTTGATTAATAAAAAGCATTTACATACCTAAGCAATATTAATAGAAATTTCCCCAGCAGAAGAATTGTTGCCAATTCTTTTCTTTAATGGACTCAGAGGTAAATGTGGAAGGAAAGGCACCGGCGTTTCGCTATCATGCATTAAGCCTACATAACTCAGCATCTTCAGTGAGAAAGAGTGTGTGTTGGATGCAGTGACACTGTTAATTAGAACATGATTAAGGGCTAGCACAGTTCAAAATATAGGCATGGCCTTGATAAATTAGGAAGGCTCATTATTACATTCAGAGCTTAAATAATGTTGAATGTTTAGGTTCACAAACAGCAGGAAGATCCATCTGCATTATTCTGAGGAAACCATTTGTGTTCCATGAAGGGCTTGCTTCTGCATTTGCTGTTGTGTTTCACCCACTACGGTAACGTGTCTTCTTCGGTCTCCTTCACATCCGTGTGTAAGTCCTGACGCAAGGTTCAGAGCTAGTAAAAGCGTGTAGATGTGTTTAGGAATAAACTAGCCTGGCCTACCTTGTTTATAGATTGTTATGTCCCCCCTGGACCCAGCGCTCACTGAATGTTTTACCATGCTACCTCTCTGATTCACAGAACAGCAGTGCAAAGGAAGCATTCAATGTCCCATTTGCAGATGAGAAACTGAGAGTTCAGAACCCGCGTGCAACTTGTCCATGGCCACACAGAAACTGGGGCGGGGGGATGACACATAGAAACTGATAGTACCTTTTCTGAAACAGGTGAAAAGAATTCGGCATTCATAAGATGATACATAGTCTTTGGAAAACTTTGTGTGTGTTGTGTTTGTCTTTAAGGAAGGAATATGTACCCAAGTCTGTGTGTGTGTGTGTGTGTGTGTGTGTGTGTGTGTGTGTGTGGCATGGAGTTAGTGCAGAGTGAGGGGTGAGCTTCTATAGAAAGTCAAGTGTTTGAATTTTCTGCTAAATAGCAGAAAACTCCAAGTTTATTTATATGTGCCTGAACAATATAATATAGAAGCATAGCATTTTGTTTTTTCCATCAATTAAGTCAACATTTTATAAGGATAAAATCGTGTCTGCATACCATTTGATTTGGAAGTACAAACTACATACACGAGTTGAAATCTCGATTTTCTAGAGTTTCGAGTGTTTTGTTAATGTTACTACTGACAGTTACCAAGTAATAATGAGGCAAAGTGAACCAGGATTCACCTCGCAGGTCAGAGAAAGTCTAATGTGCTTTAAAATACTTGGAGTAATCTCTTTGGGTTTTGTTTTTTTGTGGGGGCAGATATTTGAGAAATGAGTCTTCCCCTCTCCCACCTCATTGAAATCTTCCTGCACTGGAATCGAGTTTGGCAAAGTCATGTCTGTCTGTTCTGGGCTATTGGAGGGGCAGGTGAGGATGTCACGCCCCAGGACAGACCTGATGCCAGGTGGCTAGTTCCCCTTCAGAATTCACAATTCTTGTGGTCATACATGTCCAGCAAAAACATAAAAAATAAAAAAATTAAAATTTCTTCTACAGTGTTATGGTTTTCACCAGTGCCTAGTTCTGTTGCCGAGCCCTCTGGGCTACTAATTCAAAAAGCAGAGTTGCTTCATCATAAATCTGGAAGACTTTAAGCAATAGATGAAAAGTTTAGTTTGGATTTAGGAATTAAGCCGAAGTCAGGAAAGAGGGAAGACCTGAATCTCAATCCTGGCTTGCCTATGTGACCATGAGTACATTATATCACTTCTTTGAGAGTCAAATTCGTTACCTTAATGTGGTGACAGTGATACTAGTCTCCCAGGGTTTATGTAAGAGTGAACTGAGGTGAGTCAGGAAAAACCCTTATCAAAGTGTTTGACACACAGTAAGAGTTTAATGAACGGCACGTGTAAGCAAGTAATGTCAATCGATATACATGAGGTTTGCATTCAATATCACACTTATTCTCCCCTGAGCAATCTCACTTAGTCCCTGGTCCTTACCCCCTTCACTAGTAATGTTTATAAAAATGCAGAAAGGCTTAATGTACAGATAGCACTGAAATAACAATTCGCAAACTGAACACCCACCTACTTGCCCAGGTATTTTTCTGTAGCTAAGCAGCTGCATAGATTTGCTCCCTGAGCAACTTCCTTGTGTAAGGTCACTCTGTCCATACTGACCTCACAACACGTGTGAGAGCAGAAGCCAATTTCACCACTGTTTGGACTCTGGACATTCAAGGGGCACCGGTGTATGTTTTTAGAGAATTCACTGACCCCTTCTGCTTGGTGTGTGTCATAGTTCCTAAACTTGGGGGACCTCTGACAAGTGCCAGATTCCTTGATTCCATCCCAAGAGATTCTTATGCACTGAATTCTGGGTTGATAACTCATTTTTTCACAAACTTCCCAGGGGATTCTTAGGTTCATGCAGGTTTCGAAACCACAGGTGTGGGCTGCTTGGCCCATGTCTCATCTCTGCCTGTGATGTCACCATTTTGTGAAGGCAGGGGACAATGATGCATACCTAGAAATCTCTTGGCTGTGAGCAAATAAACAACCTCCAGGCATGACAAGTTGGTTTGTTTCCTGTTTCAAATATATATATATATATATATGACAATTCAGGGACAGAACAATATTTTTATTATCTGAATCGCGACACAGCACGAGGTGCTTTCCAATAAAACCAGCTGTAGATTATACACCAGTCAACACCATCTGCCTGTTTACTGAGTTCAAAATCCTTGCAGGCACTGGGGGAAAAAAAAGGGTAATTTAAGATTTTAATCTTTCCATATATTACAGGGTTTCTGTAATGGATTTTGTGCATCTGAAACAGAAAGACTGACAGGTCTGGAGAGTATCGGTTTATTAACCATTGGTTATGTGGTCAGAGTTAGTGTGTGCGGCATTTCTCCGACATTGCGTAGGCTGGATTGGAACGAGCAATTTCTGCAAAAGCTTGAGGTAGACAAGAGTTCAGATTCCATTAAAGAAGCAAAAGTTGCATTTTATGTAACAATGGTCCTTTTCTAAACGGAAGCATTTTTCATTGAACACAAATATATGAGGTGGAACTCAAACCAAAAAATGGCAAAATGCTGGGAAATTGAAAGAAGTCTTGACCTAACGGGCCCCGTGGTGGGCAGCTTTATTGTTACGAAAATGGGGCCTTGGAACCCGGCAAATGTTGGAGCAAATACATTTTTAAAAAATGAGTAATTAAGGGCAAAAATAATTACCTGAAAATAGACACCACTGTCTATAGATATCATAAACCAGATAATACCAATTATAAAAATTACCCCATCAAACTTTATAACAACCCTGCATGCAGGTACTGTCATTTTCTCCATTTGACAGAGGGAGATCACAGACTCAGAGAGAGAAAAACGGCTCGTGCAAAGCGGCTCACAGGTGGCATTACTAGGACATGAATCCTGGTTTCCGCATTCACCCTGCGTGGGTTGTCCTAGAGGAATGACGTGTTCTGATCCTCACTGGGTGTGGAGTCTTCAGATTAGCCATGGTCATTCACGTGTGGGACAATGTTAAAATGACAGGTCATCGGTGAGCCACGGAACTTCCTGGTCACATCATTACTCCAGCGTTTGGTGGCAGAGGACCCTGGCCTTAGTCCTTCAAACCTCCAGTCAACTGGGTGAATTTGGTGTCAGGCTGGCCCTACTCTGCCCCATTTCACTCCGTGGCCCGAAAACACCACAGCATGGTTACAATGCCGAGGAGGGATATGCTGAAGGGTCCCGAGACAGCAGTGCTATTCCTTGAAAGGAGAAGTCAGTTCTGTGAAGGTGTACATATCTATTTCCCACAGTGGCAGATTTGCATTCCCCTCCTTGAGATTAAGAACACGATTCAAGAATACCTCCACTCCTTAGGTAAGGATGACAGCCCTTTAGGACAAATGCTGACTTTTGATTATTCCTTTAGGTTTTGTTTAATTTTAATATGTTGTATATTTATTTTAAAACAAAGGTGAATGAAATCATTTATATTTAATAGCTAGCACAACTTAAAATTTTCCTTGTTTATAAAGCTCTAAGCTCTTTCTCCTGTGAATCTGACCAAAAAAATAGGACCTTTGGTCTTTGATCTTAGATTACAACATCAGAAGGATGTTGGTTCATGAGAATTTAAGTTTTATTTTTAATTAAGCCTTTATGTTATTTTTATCACTATATTACCTGTGTTGATGGAGATAACTGTTCAATGAAAGATATATCTTTGTTAATTATTTTATGGAATGGATCCGATAATGCCCAAAATGCTGTTAACCAATTTTTTTCAGTTCTGCGTTGAACTGTGGCTGAACTTATTCTGATGGGGACAAGAGATGTTTGTTTTAATTTCATGTTGCAATTTCATCTTAAGGCTAGATATTAAAAATGAAACCACATTATCTTTTAAGTGCATTTGACACCTTAATCAATTATAAATTTCACTGGAACAAACCTTCCTGTGTCTCTTACAACAAGCACATTTCACTCCAATCCCTACTCCACAGCGTTAATGCAGTTAGATTGCATTCTTTCCTGATGATGGTGCTTTCATCAAAACGTAATCATGCACTAAATGCACTAAACCACAAAACATGCCACTGGTGACTAAGTGGCTGAACGGAGGCCACGCAGGTTAGAGAGACAAATTCAGCTGCCATGTCTGATCCCAACCCAAGGTGTCTGGGCAAAGTGGCTTATTGTCTTTCTGAATTCCTCCTTCACTGCTATAAAACAGAAGGGATTATAAATGGTCCAACCTGGGGAGTCCTGTAGAAATGAATGTTCGAGGTAATTCAGATCTGTATGACTTACCTTGGATAGATATGACTAAGGAGACATTTTGGGCTTTGGCGCCTGAAAGTATTTCTTTGACAGAATAACATATACCTGCGTATCTATATATCTTCATCTATATATCTACACCTATATCTTCCTATATGTATGTATGTGTGTGTATATACATACATACATACTTATGCATGCATACCTGCAAAACTGTGGTTTGCATTATTTTGTTTATATTTTCCAAGAAAAAGACTATTTCCTTCAGATTTACTGAATTCACATATCCAATCTTATTTCCAATTAATTTCCTCTAACATGTTTTACGTACACACACACACACACACACACACACACTCACACAATTTATTTCTTTACCTGGTAGAGCCCAAGCTACGAACACGGAGTCGGGCCCAATTACTGTGATGTTATACGGAGGCTGGATTTCTTCCGGTGTCCATAGTGGTGTCTGTACAAGGTACTCGCCACTAAAACTACTGCCACCTCCAGTTGTGGCTTTCAACTTGTACATGTATCTACATAGGAAAAAAAGACGGGATTGTTCTAAGGCAATGCACAGGAAAACAACAACAATGAGTAGTTTTTCTACCCATCGTTCAGTACTGAATCGGTGACAACTTGCAAAGTCTTTGCTCCCTGTTCAGAAACTGCACCATAGGCTTGGTAGTTTGCACAGCAAGGGACAGCACTGCCCCCAGACCATTACTATTTCTGTCCCTTCCCACTAGCAATCCACTGCTTTACTTCCAGATTTCAGGGAAGTCCTGGAGTGTGCGGGTACATTGTGGAGGTTCAAATTAATCTTCCCATGTTTAAATGGGTTAGAGTTCAGGGAAATATGTTTAGAGGGAGATGCTTTTCAATTGATCTGCTATTCTCTACAATAAAAGTAAATTGATCTTTATTCTCTGCAATAAAACATCTGTTGATCTAAAATACATTTTCTCTCTACTGAGAAATGAATGGGAATGAATTGCAAATAGGTGGGACTTTTTTCCCTAAAATGACCCATGTCTATATATAGTGCACTGAGCAGAGAAACCATTATGCCAGAAAAAAAGGTAGATAATGTAAAACAAAACTCTTTAAATTTCTTTTAATGCAAGTTTAGGAAGGCATGTTTTTGAAGATATGATAATTTTTTTAAAGTTTAATACTTTGTGTATTTTATATACTTAAGAATTCTCATACTTTCACATCAGCTAGAGCACACGTGTCAAATACAAGGCCCACGGGCCGAATCCGGCCCTCTACCTTGTTTTATCCGCCCGGCACCTTGTTTCTACCCAGCAGCAGCGCTGAGCTCCTTGCCCCTAGTGAGGTACTAGTTACATTTATACAGTCCTAAAATTACGTTTGGCCCTCTGAAGGTAGCCAGGAGAATGATGTGGCCCTCCAGTGAAAATGAGTTTAACACCCCTGATCTAGACCATTTGTTTACATTTTTAAGGAATTCTGTGTATTTTGACGACTAAAGTAATGAGTCAGCACGTGGGTCCTGGACTTCTGAAACGGATTTCAGATGACCTCATCAGCTAGCTGTTCAATGGCTAAGGAATGAGGAGATGAGTTAATTCATTTAATGTCATTTCAGTGGGAGAGACGCCTGAAAAATCTAAAGCATCCAACTGTCTGGTTGGCAAAGCTTGCTTTCAGTTTACCTGCTGGTGGACTCCAGGTTTTTATCAGTGAAACGCTGCTCCTCACTGCCACCCAGGAAAACCGAGGTTCCATTGCGACTCAACTGATACTGAGAAATGAGGCCGTTGGGCTTTTCCGGCGGACTCCAGTATAATTCCACGGTTGTAGAATTGATGATAATGTGCCGCGGTGTTGCCCAAACTCCTGGCAGAAATAACACAGTGAGGTTTCAGTGGCAGGATGAAATAAACACCTTATCAAATTCACAGCATCAACTCTCATACTATGACACTTTTATCTGTTGATCAAAAAATTTCATGGCACGTGACAAAAAGACATTTTATTTATTTTGGGGGGTGAAACTCGTAAGTGGGTGCATGTACCTATTTTTATTGCTTTAATTATTTTATTTTTGAATTGCCTTAAAGAAGTGAATGTCATACCAGAAGGGATGGGAAATTTCTCTTCCCTTGGCTGTCACTCTGAATGTAATCAAGACCTGGTGGAATACGTGAAAGTCATGTAACCTAGCCTTTGCCTGAATTCTCCAATTTACCAAAAAAAAAAAAAGCATAACTTTCTCTTTGCCTCTCTGACACCGAGTGCTATTTCTTTTCCTCCTTTCTAGACCACTCCTTCCCACCCCCCTGGCTCCACTTCCCCCGCCGGACCTCAAGGGGGCGTCATCATCAGGAACAGGGCTGTCTCCTTTCTTCCCTCCCTTCTGCTTTCCTCTCCTCTCCTCCAAAACCCACTTCCCAGGTGATTTCCAATTAGTCATAGTTTTCAGTATCATCTCTATGCTGAACACTCCCACACTCCAATCCCCAGACTAAAACTGTCCTGAATTTCAGACTCATGAGTCTGTCTACTTGATACCTCTATTCAGATGACTAATTATATATAGAAAACTTAAAACCTCCGAAACTGACCTCTTGGTTTCCCTGTCTACAATCTGTTCATTGTCCAGTCTTGTCCATCTGTCCATTTTATTGGGCAAAAAGAAATCATTCTTGAGGATTTCACTTCTCTCACCCCCAAATGTAACCTATAGTCAAGTCCTGCAGATTCTCCTGTGAATGGATATTGTTCTCTGTATCTTTACTGCCTCCTCTCCTGACCCAAGTCACTTTTCTCTCTTGTGGACTCCTGTCATAGCCTCTAAACTGGTCTCCATGTTTTAAATCTTGTCCTTCTCTATTTCTTGGCAATCTTTATAGAAGGTTGCATACACACACACACACATATACATGCCAATGCTATCTTTACAAAATACACAACCTTTTAAAATTATTTATATACTTTCAACTCCTTGTGATAACCTGTGTGGCCCTACATTTTCTGGCTCTGACCACCTTGGCACCATTCCCTTGATCCACACCAGACTCTTTTCTCTCCCCAGAATCGTTCAAGTTCTTCCCCACCTCTGGCCTTTTGCCCTTCCCTTCCCTCTGCCTGGAACACTTCTGCTCATGACACTGTGATATGCTGCATTTGACTTTCATACTTCATTAATGTATGTGAATGCACCCTTTTCAGGGAGGTCTTATTTGACTTCCCGCCCCTAACTCAGCTCTAACCCTACACAGTGACCCCAGCCTAGTTCCTCTCCACCATATGCAGGTTTACATTTCCCTCTTAACACTCCCAACATCTTAATCCTCTTCTTCCTTTGACGTTCTCATTGTTTCCAAGTTCTATGACTGCGCAGTCTACTTCTCTCTACTGTGTCAGTACAAAGTTACCTCCTTGGGGCTGGGGTCTTCTCCGTCTTATTTCTCAGTCTTTATAGAGAGCACAATGCCTGATAAATGTTGCTTGAATGCATTTATTGGAAATATGTTTCCTGTAAATTGCTGTGAAATGTTCTAGGCAGTTCCAACAATTACAAAGATGACTAAGGTGCGGTGCATTCTTGCAAGGAGTTTGCCATTCTGTATAGAGGGTAAAATATGCATACCAGTAACTGTCATTCAAGGTCAAATGTCCAAGTACTCTTACAGGTGTACAAACATTGGTGGAGAACCAGTGACGAGGAAGTTCCATCCTACCACTTCACGTCGTCACCTAGGAATGTTGTGAATAGACACTGCGACTCTCTTTCACAGCCTTTCAAAACTCATTTCCACATCGGGTTCCCTTATGTCTCCTGTGTAAGTTACTCAAAATTAAGGTTAAGATCCTGGAACTTTTAAAGAAAAATTTTCGGGAGATTAAAATTCATCTGATTTAGCAGTATACTGAAAGAATCAAGATTGATTTCAAAATGGCTCAGACTTACTGATTTTCTAAGGGACAAATTGCTCCTGAGAAGAAAGTAATTCAATTTGTTCTAGAAGCTTCTCTATGTTAGATACTTGGACATATCCACAAATCATTGTATACATTTTTTTCTGAGGTTTTTTTTTTTTTTTGCCAACAGCCATCAGATGATTCAACCACCTAATTCAAGACTTGAGTTAATATGGTATTAATCTGTTGATTTAAGAGAAAGTAGAAGCCCTGGCTGGTGTAGCTCAGTGGACTGAGTGCGTACTGTGAACTAAAGGGTCGCCAGTTCCATTCCCAGTCAGGGCACGGTTGCAGGCCAGGTCCCCAGTGGGGGCCACGTGAAAGGTGAAAGGCAACCATGCATTGATGTTTCTCTCCCTCTCTTTCTCCCTCCCTTCCCATCTCCCTAAAAATAAATAAATAAAATCTTTAAAAAAACTAAAAAAGTTAAAAAAAAGAAAGTATAAAAGTCCATTCATAATCTTATTCCTGCAGTCAAGTCTCTCTCACCTTGAAGGATGTATTAGAAATCACCAAGATGTACAAAAGGCTGTGTCTTAGTTTCTGGCTTGAGCCCATCATACAGCCTATGGATATGGAGGAGTCAATGAAATGAAGGGAGCAACACTTCGGGTGTGCTTCATGTTTTAAGTAAACGCTGAGTTACCTATTCATGCAGGCTGGTCACAGCTCTGTGCATATTGATAACAGCCCTGCGCCCACTGGTATGATTTATAAGAACAAAGTGAAATGTGAAAAACCCGGGGCTGTGTTTAACTTGTACAATGACACGGAGACAATGTTTTCTCCGCAGCTACAAGGAATCTTTGATAGAGCAAGACTGCCTCTGGTGAGATGTCTTAATGAGTCCCAGATGGAGGATCTGTCCCTCTCTGAGCCCGAGTTTCCAGTGGCCTCAGAAAACCTACTCTACATAATGGAAGGGCAGGGTTAAGGTGGCTCAAAGGAAGAAAATAGGGGCCATGAGGCCGATCACTTTGAGTCGGTCAGCTACAGAGCCTCTAAGAGTGAAGGGCCAGAAGGAAACCTTGGCGGGTCTCTTGACATCATAGCTACTAAGAAAGTAAGACATCTACTGGATGTGTTTTCAGTTTATCTTGGGTGCCATGTCACATGATCCACTCTTATGTCTCTACACATATTCATACCAGTAGAAAAATTCCCAACATTTACTGTGGACTGTTTTTTTTTCTGGAAGAAGGTGGCATGGGCCAGTTTTCTATTAACTGATGTCAGGGGTGCATGGACATTTGGACCATTTACTCTTTGCTAATTTATTCATTCTGCATCTACCCAACATTCTGTCATTTTCTGTGTTGGGCATTGTGGGTGTTGGAATAAAGATGCAACCTTTACCCTTCAAAGACCCCAAAGTATCATGGTAAAACAGATGACTAAATAAAAATATATGGCCCAGTGTGTTAAGTGCTTTGAAGAAAGGAAGCATCGTGTGTCATTAGAGCTCATAGAAAGAGTGCCTAACACAGGCTGGGGTGAGGCGGGGTGGAGGAGAAGGGGAAGCGGCCACAGGGAAAAGTATCCAAAGGGAACAACACGTGAAACATTTCCCAATTTTGAAAAAGTAGGGGTGAAGAGTGAGGATGCAGGGGAAGAGCGTCTAAGCTAAGAGGACCCACAGAAAGTCCTAGAGCTATGAGAAAGCACGGTGGAGTGCCCAGCGCCTCGGAATGCCTGGTGCATGGAACGGTCTGTGGGGAAGACCGAAAGACTCAACAGATCGGCCGAAGTTCAAACCTGAGGGATCTATTTTGCTTTACTAAGAAGATGTGAGATTTTATTTCTGGAAGGAAGGAGGATTTATGAAGTTGACTAAGGTGAGATGCCTATTCTGGCCAAAGAGGAAAATGAACTGGGATGGGAGTATGAGAAAAAGGAAAATAATGCCTTGAGTCAGGGGGACTAGTTCGTTAGAAATACCCAGGATGTTATAGGGGCTGAACTAAGGCAACACCTGAAGGGATGGGAAGGAAGAACACATTTTTAAAAAAATCCTTAAGATTTAAAATTAATAAGATTTTAAAATACAAGGGGGACAAATGGTAATGAAAAATACAATAAGAATAAATTAAAAAATAAAACGAATAAGATTTTATGAAGAAGTGTATACTGCAGCCCACCGAAGAGGGAAGCATTAAGTATGTCACGTTTTAGGCCTAGCTGATTAGGGCATGGTGGCACTTGAGAGAGGGAACAGGAAGAAAAGCAAGTCAGGAAGTGCATGGAGAGTCTGAAATACCGAGGTTGAAATGTGTACAAAACACCCAAATGTAAGCAGACGCCTTAAATCTTCCAGTGTAGCCTTCGTGAGTGTTGTTGGCGTGGCGGCTCTCAGCCTTCGTTAGGAAGGGAAGCCAGTACTTCAGCTCTCCCGGGAGACTGCGGAGTGCCGTGTACAAAAAGAGCAGTGAAAGAAGCTAACAGAAGCTCAACAGTTAAAAGAAGGAAGAAGGAGAGGAACTGGGAGCAAAACTGAGAAGGTCTGATCTTTGCATTTTCTTTTCTGCATCATCCATGGCGATGGAAAGCACGCCCGCCACGTTGGATGATCGAACCCTAAAGCGAATGAGAGCCTGCTGGTACGGCAGCCATTCTGAGAAGACAGCAACAATTCACACTCGTCCCACTACTTGACTACAGGAACACAATTTTCTGTGAGCGTGCCACTGCAGAGAATTATGTCCAACCGAGCGATAAGGCCACGGTAACTTTTCTTCTCCTTTAGCTCAGGGCAGCTCTGAACAAACGCTTCTATTTCTCTCCACACCCACTTAGGACACTCAAATGACAGACCCTTGATCTATGTCTAATTCACTCAAATAGGCACTTTATAATTAGTGGTGTTCAAGTTATTCACTTAAAATGATATGTCTGTTTCCAGTTTACAGTATAAACACAGAACTTGATGTCACTGGTCATTTGTCACCTTACATCCCTCCAGGTGAACACGCCCACTACATTCATTTCACATACACGTCACTCACAAATGGCACTTATGCAGCCCGAAAATGGCACTTATGCAGCCCAAAAATGGATGCTAAATCCATGTTTCTTCAGTGGAGAAAAGCCCACTTTGTTTATTACTCCTCTGCATAGTTATTTGTTAAAGGAAAGGTACATAAAGTTGAGAAAGGGAATAAAGGATAGCATTTCTCATCTCATACTCCCCCGCACTGTTGAAAGCTATAATTTTTAAGTCATGAAATCTGAGCCCTTTCAAGAAATTTTGTTGGGTTTGTGGAAAAATAGATGCATATTTTCTAAGAATTTAAATGTATGGATTTCGCCCATAAACTGGACAAAAAGACCCTGTCATTTTATCATGCTTGAGTTTCAGCCAAAGTGGCTGGTAGATCCTGTAGAAATTATCCATTATCATCAAAGTATCCATTTGATAGTTTACCTTTCCAAAAAATCCACTGCTGGTTTCTTCCCTTCAAAGAAACACTAAGCTTTTTGACATGAAGCATTCTTTATATAGAAAACATCATTAGTGAATTCCTGGGGAGGTGCCATATGCCCCTTATGTGGAATTTTCCATTTTATTCCCCATTTACTGGTAGGAAGTTCAGGTCTAATATTCTGAGGCACAACAATCCCTTTCATTAGCAGAGAAATGGACAAGAGGTTCAGGACTCTACGATGGTCGTGAACACTGTATTTCTGTTTAGAATCTTACTCATGCCTCTATTTGCCCACACGTAAAACAGGCCAAAAGTAAAGGCTAAAAAATAATTAGTTGATTATTAGCTGAACCTTCTGAGCATGTCTTTCTCCTAGAAGTAAATGATAGCACCCAGCCCAGTTCCCAGCTCCCAGATAAGCATTGCTATCAGATGGGTTTGTATGTTCCCAGGATTTTTTCTATGCATTTATTGATCTATAGAAATACACATTTTCTATGTGTGCTTTTTATACATAAAACGCCATATATTAACACACTTCTATAACTTCCCCTTTCTATGCACAGATCATCTCCTTCTTTTACACTGGTGAGTGAGTGAAGGTCTTCACTCACAAACTCCACAAAGTGAATATCCCTGAATTTATTCAGTAATTCCCCTACTCATGGGCATTTAGATGGCTTCCCACATTTTGCCATTAAACAAACAAAGCATGGTTCAGTGCACTCACTCCCTGGAACATGCCTCATTGTGAAGTTGTGGAAATGTTCTTTTCTGGCATAGATAATTAAAATAAAACCACTGTGTCATGGGGATTAACACTTAGAATTTGATAGATATTGTCAATTTGCCTGCTAAGGTGCTGGTCCCACTCTACATTCCTTCAAGCTATGTTTGGACATCCCTTTCATCGTTTATTTGTCAAAATCCTAATTCCTTGTGTTCCATCTCAGAAGTCAACTAACCGCTCCATGAAATCGTTCTGGATGTCACGATGGGTTGTAGTCACCCTGTCCTCAGACTAACCCGTGCGTTCTGTTCACTCGGTCTTTCTGAACAGCACCTTTTGGATTCTCGGTCTTCCTGTAGTTTGGGTACCTGTTCTATCACTTCTATTTGATTGTAAGTTCTAGAAGGCAGAGGATATTTTAGCCAACTTAAGCCGTGAGCTTGCTGTATATTACCTTAGGCATTCCAGAAATATTTAACTTTTGATTTTTGGAGGAATTTCCTATCCAACTACATAACAATAGTAACTTTGATATATGATATTAAATCTAAAAGATTTAAAGAACTGAAAGCAAACTTTTAACTAGGGAGGCTTATAGTTGAACTAAACCTGAAGAATGGAAACCTAGAATACTATTTTATTTCATACCTATCAACTTTATGCCTTCTTCCTTGTTTGTTAAAAAAGAGTTTAGAGAGTTTACTTTAAAATGCCACAGGAAAACTTCTTCTCCCAAATCATGGGTATTTTTTAATTACCTTGAGGTGCTGCCTGCAGAGTCTGACCTAGAAAAGGCTCACTTGACGCGCATCCAGCAGATGTACAAGCTGTAAGAGTGAAGCTGTAGTTGGTGTATGGCTGGAGACCTAGAAAGAGCAAACAAGAAATAAAGTGCATCCTGAGAGGCTTATTTATTATCAACTAAGCACCAGAAGTAACACGCAGAGCTGTTGATATGCTATCCAAAAAATTTTAAGGGCAGAAAACACCCTTTCATGAAGATAGGAGCTTCATAAGCAGTTCAGTAATAATAGAAATTTCATTTATCACTGATGAAATAACAAAGTATCAGCCTTCAAAGAGATCTTAAAAGTCATGGAATCCAGCCATCCATTTTCCTCTTGATTCCCACGTCCAAGACGTCACTGAAGAGGCTGCACTGCCCTGGAGGTAGGAGCCCGGCTCCCGAAGAGCCCCAAGCTCGTGTTCAGAGCTCTGGAGTTCTTGTTTTGTTTGAAAGTCCTTCCTTACACTGTGGTGAACTCTTTCTATCACTTCCACCTCTAGGGACATACAGAACAAATCTAATTTCTTTTCCACATGACAGTTCTTCAAATATTTGTAGACAGTTATCAAATTGCCCCTGAGTCTTCCCTTCTCCAGGCTAACCATCCCGGTTTCTGCAATTGCTTCTTTTATGAATAGGGGTGGGAAAAATAAAGAATGCTAGATTCAACGTTTTTACCCCCAAGCCATATTTAGCTAATATTAACACGAACGAACCCCCAACCCTTTTAAAACTGTATACTTCTTCACTATATGCACCAAAAGTTTACCATCTCACTACCTTCTATAGTATTTGGGGGGCATGTTAGTTTTATCTTTACACACAGATTAAACATCATTTGATGAGGGGACTGGGCTCATTACTTTCATGTATTCAGTATGATATACAGCACAGTAATGCTCTCAGGGCAAAAAAATGACAATCCATCTACAACAACAGTTCTATGTGGTTAGACTTTCCACTCCCTGGCTCGTGACTTTGGGAAAGTGACTTAGCTTCCATTGACCTTGACCTGCTGGTCTGTGACACAGGGAATCTGTCATCTAGCTCCTAAGGCTGTTGGGAAGATGAAATGGGTTACTGGAGGAGTACTTCATTTTCCCAGAAGCAACCCGAAGACTCGACCACATTCAACAAGGAGTATATTGAAGCTAACATTTCTTGCCCCGATTCTTGGGAAATTTTGAACAATGCCAAAGCTTCAAAACTTTTTTTTTAACAAATAGAATTTAGTCTATATGTCAAATAATTGGGCTTAGTTATAGTATGCATCCAATGATTACTACTTTCTCATGAACTTTGAACTACATTTTTACACACTGGGTTCTTTTGGTGGGGTGACCCTTCTTCCAGAGACATTCATGTGTCTCACTGTCACTTATGCAGACTTCTGCTCAAGTGCTACATCTTCAAAGATTCTGACCTCTCTTACCTACCCACCACACCCAGCACTTTTATCCCCTCAAATTTCTTTCTTCCTAGCCTTCAACATTAGACGATATTTTATTATATGTCACCCCCTCTACAATGTAAGCTCTAAAAGAACCAGGACTTCGGCTTATCCACCACTGTATCCTTTGAAGAGTGATAAGCACAAAGTACGTGCTTGCTAAATGAACGACAAAATTAACTAACTGGTTCTTTGGAAACTGGAGCAGTGGCCCGGGTTCTCTACTAAAGCAACCAGGGTCTGTGTGTGGCTGGGGCTGCTCCAGGGCCCAGCGTCAAAGCCTTCTGGGCTTCCTTATCAGTGTAACGAAAAGAAGCAGATACATATTTGATTATAATCTGCCATTTGGCTGCTGTGAAGGATTTATACCATTTTGATATTTACCTGATTTACAGATGAGGAATACGATGAAAGATCTAAGTCATATGTTAGCCATGTATGTTTGATAAAAGCTTATGAGAAAATGCTAGAGATGATAAAATATAGAGCTCAAGAGAAAACAGCAGGAAACAACCAAGAGGGAAAGGGAGAGACAGCAGTGGCAAGCTTAGTCTGAGGATGTCCCCATTTACCGCCACTACTGAAACAGTGAGGATCTTGACCTTGTAACACCATTTTATCCGAACATCTTACTTCTCACTTAGAAAGGAAGCAGTTTGAGAGTAAGGGTAGTATCTTGATGTTTTTTTTTAAATCATATTTTTTGACAGCACCTATTTTAAATACTTATTATTTGTGAGATGCTGTTTAATGAAGACCAAACACACAAAAGTGTTTCATAACAACATTAGGGCTATGAGGCCACGCTATCTACCCATGGTATTTGTCCATCACAAGTAGTAGGATTTGACCAACCTCATCGGTGCTCATAATTTCATCCATATTCCTACCCACAGCATCTACTGAGTAACAGATTCATCTCTATTGCAGACTATTATAATAATCACAAAAGTTACATAATTTGGAAACAATAAATATCTCTAGATTGTTTCCCTGAATGTCAGTAAATAGTGTTGGGAAAAACTGTACAGCCACATGCAAAAGAGTAAAACTGGACCACCATCTTATATCGCACACAGAATTAACTCAAAAAGGATTAGGTACTTGGCTATAAGACCCAAAACCAAAACATATCTAGAAGAAAACACAGGCTGTGAGCTCCTTGACATCATCTTCACAATAATTTTTTGGACCTGCCTCCAATGGCAAGAGCCACAAAAGCGAAAATGAACAGTGTGACATCATCAGAGCCAAGAGCTGCTGCCCAGTGAATGGACCGTCAACACCATGAGACGGCCGCCTGGTTCACTGGGGAAGGTATCTGAAAACCACCTATCTGGTAAGGGGTGAAGTTCCAAAGTATATGAACAAGGAACTGACACAATTCAACAAGGAAAGAAACAACAAACAGTTCTATGAAAAAATGGGCAGAGGATCTGAGTAGACATTTCCCCAAAGAAGACATACAGATGGCCGACAGACACAGGAAAAGCTATTCGCCATCAGGAATCATCAGGGAAATGTGCATTGAAATGACAGTGACATATCACCTCCCGCCCGTCAGAATGGCTATTATTGAAAAGACAAGAAAAAAACATTGTTGGCAAGAAATAACAAATACGGAGAAAGGGAACCCTAGTGCACTATTGGGGGGAATATGAACCAGTACAGTCACTATGGAAATAGTACGGAGTTTCTTCAAAGCATTAAAAATAGAACAACCATAGGATCCAGCACTTGCACTTCTAGGTATTTATCCTAAGAAGATGAAAACACTAATTGGAGAAGATATATGCACCCCTATGTTCACTGCAGCATTATTTACAATAGCCAAGATATGGAAGCAACCTAAATGTCCATCAATGAGTAAATGGATAAAGAAGGTGTGGTCCAGATACACAATGGAATATTACTCAGCCATAAAAAAGAATGCAATCTTCCCATTTGTGATAACGTGCATGAATCTTGTGGGAATTATACAAAGGGAAATAAGTCAGGGAAAGCAAAATGCCATACAATTTTACATGTGGAAACTAAAAATCAAAACAAAGGAAAACTCACAGATGCAGAAAAAGATTGCTGGTTGCCAGAGGTGGGGAGGGGGTTGTGGGCAAGTGAAAGGGGTGAAGGGGATCAAGAAGGACAAAATTCTAGTCGTATGATAATGAGTAATGGGCACATCATGGACATCATGGTGACTACAGCCCAGGGGTGTCAAACTCATTGTCACTGGGGGCCACATCAGCCTTGAGATTGCCTTTAGAGGTTGAATGTAATGTTAGGACTGTGTACATGTAACTACTCCTTAACAGTGAAGCGAGAGCTCGGCACTGCCGCTGGGTAGAAACAAGGTGCCGGGCCGGATAAAACAAGGTGGAGGGCCGGGTTCAGCCCGTGGGCCTTGTGTTTGCCACCTGTGACATGGTAATGCATGTCAGAAAGCTGCTAAGGGAGTAAATTTTAAAAAGTTTTATCATAAGAAAAACATTTTTACTTTGTACGGTGACACATGGGAACGAGGTTTATTGCTGGGATCATTCAGCACTGTGTGCAAACACCACATTGCTACGTTGTGCATCTGAAACGGAGAAAATGTTGTCTGTCGGGGAGACTCGAATAATAAAAAGCAAGCCAAGGATTGGGTTGTTCTTCGTTTATTGCTCTTTTCACTGGACTCTCCACAGTAACTGAATACATTTTAGGAAAAAAGCAGCTATTTTCAAGGAAGTTGGTTATTAGATCACAGAAGTACCATTGAAGCTGCAGTTTATCGACTACTTCCTGCTTGCAGACCTTCGGTCTGCTTCCCGGGCAATAACACGATCAAGATTCCCACTAAGTGCACCAGGCACTGCTGTCATCTGCTTGACCGACAGAGTAGGAACTGAGGATCTGGAGTTGGAGGGACTCACCCGTGATCACGGAGATAAGAAAGAGTGAGGCCAGGACAGAAATCTGAACAGGTGGGCTGAGAGACACGGTCCAGAACAGCGGGGTCGGGCTTCCGAGCCTTACAAGGAAAATGACAACCCAGAGAGCTCAAAGCCCAGTGAAACTTCCAGTAATATAAAAAAAAATCCAAGTGGAGATACATAATTGAAATATTACCATTCTGAATATTACTGCAATTCATGTACTGAGTCAGTACTGCACAGCTGTTGGGAGCACAGAGTCTAGAGTTAGCTCCTTGGGTTCTAATACCTGCCTGTCCAGTATCCATGACCACGGGCAAGCTGTCTGACCACTGGGTGCCTCAGTGTCATATCTGTAAACCACGGGCATGGGAGTGTAGACATGCTTCCATGGGCTACAGACTAATTGGAGAAAAGGCCGTATCTGAATCCATTATTTTTCTTCTTTCTATTTTTTAGGTCTTGTATGCTCCATACCATTACAGGACTGGATTACTAACGGCTTGTATCAAAAGCTCTGTAAGGCGAGCAACCTCTACCATCAGATGTAGATGATTTACATGAACTCAATGACCTTTCCTACAGATGACTCTGTAAAACTCAATAAAATCAACACATTTCTACGGGGTTCTGCTGTCATTTTAAGTAAGTCCCTACTGGTAGTCCTTAAAATGAGATATATGTGAAATATTAGCAACAGGCAATGAAAAGGGCACACCAATTGAAAAGTACTCATGAATTGACCAGGATGAGAAGAGGGAAATAAAGAGATGTCTCCAAGGAACCCTTCTGACTGTAACTTAATCCTGAAGTCGAAGAGAAGGAGAAAAGAAACCATCACTCAAGTGCCCCGCATCGAATTCAAAGAGCAGGAAACAGCAGTTGTAGGGTAGAGAAAGGCAAATGCATGGAGAAAAGCCAAGTATTTAACATTTCAGTATAGGGAAGATTACTGTGTCTGCAAATTACCCGAATTTCCCTATAGGGAATCATGTTCTTTGTTTAAAGGAAAGAGGCATACTATAACCAAACTCATTACAATTACACTTCCAAGTAACATTACTTCCAAGAATAAATGTGTGTTAAAAAGGGACCACAAATAAGTCTGCCTATGGATCATAAAAATATGATTTGGAAAATAAAACCCACGCCTATGGAAGTTACACTTGATATACTCTATAAAGAACAGCTCGTTTCTAATTTCTAATCTGTGGATAAATAGCCAGGAAAAGGCATTTTTGTCTATTTTAATTTTGGATAGCAAGTGATACTCCAAAGGACTCCTCTAGTTATTCTGTAGTGTCATCTATTATATTCTGAAGAATTACCAAAGAGCCCTAAAGAGTACAATGTTCCCCTAGTTCGTCACTCAACTTGGTTAGTGATTAATTCACATGCTGAGAGGCCCCGGGGACTCCAAAAGTTGTTAGGCGGTCATCAAGTGTTGGTAAGTAACCTGTCTTAGCACCAGCTCACCCAGGGTGGATGCTCAGCCCACCGAACTCACACCATCCAGTCTGCTGCTGCGAAGCACCTCCTCCTGCCCGGGTCTACCCGTGATCCCACTAAGTGATCGCCTCAGGGCATCTTTGCTCACGGAGGGTCCTAGGAGCTTCCGTCATCCACAGGCAACCTTGGCTTCAATGCAAGAACTATATCAGAAGTCTACTTTAGATTAATCTGATTCTATGTGAAAATCTGGATGTCCAAAACGGACACACCAAGATATCACAAAATCATTGCAGAGGTGTGTTTAGATTTTGATTTGACAAAATTTGAGAGGAATTTCGGGAGCTCCCATGTGACACAGTCCCTTTTTCCTGACAGTACCCTCCATCACAATCTCAGCAGCTCCCACCTCACCGAGGGAAGCCAGTTTCTGGCCCCCTTGTGAGCAGCCATGGTCACGGTCCACTTCTCGAATCAATTCTTTAACATATGGGTACAGTTGGTGTCTCATGGAACTGGATGGAAACATCAAAACCAAGGTCTCTTGCATTGTCAGTGCCTGTAAGAAAACTCCACGGCTTTCAGTTCTGATTGCTTGCTACAAGCTTCTTTGCATGATTCTGTACTGTAGAATATTTTACATATAGAATATAGAAGATAGTTTATAATTCTGTATATCTTGATTCTGTATTATGCACAGAATTCTAGGTCTTAGCTAAGGTCTTTCTTTCCAATATCTAAGTGATCCGATTCATCTCAGAAACTTTTCCCTACTTGGTTTAAGTCATTGGTGGACTCTCTTTCCAAACAGAGATGAATGTTAAGGCTACATTTAAGGTAGTCCAAAGAAAGATCATTGCTTTTCATTTTTCTAGCACTATTTTAATACATATTTTTCTTCTTTGGAGTCTCGTGCTGTATTAAGCTGAGGCCATGGTTACCTTACATTTTCAGGCGGAGTTTTCTTCTCTAGAAATGAAATGTGGCCTCAAGTGGCAGGTCCGGTCCTCCTCAGGTGCCCGACAATGAGGACACATGTCACGGAAACAGCAGGAGTCGGACAGCACTGTTGGGACAAAGCTGTACTGCTTGCCAAGGCCAAGTGCCCTGGGATCTCTGAGATGTCAGGGGGAGATTTTCCCCCTTTAAATATCAGTGTCCAGGCAGGATGCTTAGTGTCCAAAGATGGTGTATTTTGGGGCAGAGCATTGCATCTACAAGGATGTTTAAGGAAAGTGAGAAAGAGTGGTTGTTGCTCTGTTGGTTTTCTTTTTCCTTTCTCCCATGTAGTCAGGCTTTCCTTGGAGTTGCAAAAATTAAAAGAAGATGAGTTAGCCTATCTGTCTTCCCAGGTCTGCTGTCTGCTGGTCCGCGGTCAGGCGGTACATGGGGCGACACAGCCCCGAGCACTGGGAACTACAGAGGGCGCTCTGGGAACTCTCCTGCGGACAACTACAGAAACTGCCGCTCAGTCCACACCCTTCCAGAGCTCAGGGCTGGCTTCAGGGGTGTGGGCCCCGTGCTTGGAACGGCCCCATGCTGGATTCAATCCTCTGCTTTCACAGTCTTGAAACCCTTAAAGATTTCTGAACAAGGGCCCCGCATTTCATTTTGCCCTGGGCTTATGTAGCCCACCCTGCCTGAGATTTAGATATGTTTGCCAGTCTCATCTATCTAATCAAAACGGGCCCTGGCTGGTGTGGCTCAGTGGACTGAGTGCCGCCGGCCTGTGTACCAAAGGGTTGCTGGTTCGATTCCCAGTCAGGGCACATGCCTGGGCACATGCCAGGTCCCCAGTAGGGGGTGTATGAGAGGCAACCACACATTGATGTTTCTCTCCTTCTCTTTCTTCCTCCTGTCCCCTCTCTCTAGAAATAAATAAATGCAATCTAAAAAAAAAAATGGAGTACAGGCATTCAGATACTAGTTTACTACTCAACACATATTCTGACCACTTAATGTGTGTGCAGTTCTGTGATGAGTGCCCAGCACAGCATAAGTGATACAAGGGCAAACAGGACGCTTCTGACTCTCTCCTTAAACAGCTTTCCCTACTCAGTGAGGAACAGGTTACAGGAGAAAAGGGCATGGCAGCCAAGTATACTAAATGCTGTGACAGGAGAATGTAGGATACGATGGGAAGACCTAGAATTATCTCAATGGAAAATCCCTTTATAAAGAATGTCCACACTTTGCTCGATGGTGGTCAAACTGTGTTCTCTTTTGGTCCGAGAGGGGTGTGTAGGACACCGGTCTCCGTGTAGTCATAGTGTGTCTCTGCTACAGCTGGCACTGTCTATTCGGCTTCAGAGCAGGAGCTCTGCATGGGCGTCCTGGAGGACGCGGACGGAAGGCAAACTGTTCTCTCCTTGGAAACTGAACGCTGCGAGCCTTCCCTTTTCAGTGTAACACCACGAGGAGCAACTCTCAATGAATTTTTTTGAAAATATTTTCCCCGCAGTTAAGAGACACCTAAGCCCTTATCCTATCTGCTGCTAAAGAGGACATGATTAATTCATATTGTTCTCAGTGGCCTTAATTATGTCATTAATCCCTCTTCCCTGCCACTCGGAGGCCTCCCGTCTAAAGCGGGTAACCCAAAGTGAAACAATGCCACCGTGGCCATCCCGATTGTTCTGTGCGGGCTGGGGGCCGTGGGTGGTCATAAGGGATATGAAAAGGTCTTTTATTGACAAGCTGCCATGTGCTCTTTGCATTAGCGAGGACGAGAAAATGAGGGCGGCCGCCCCTCCTTCCCCAGGGGACTCCCTCAGTGAGATAGCACAGAACGCTTCAGTTTACTTAAAGCATTGATAGCACCTCTAAATAATTAACTGAGGACTTCCTGTCTTCAATTACTTAATGCTTTTTTTAACATCTTGAGAGGATTATAAGCAATTTATGGATTTCACGTGATGAGTGCATTCGCCACTATTCCCACAAAGCATTTAGGGGATCATGTTTCCAAAGCTTTGAGGTAATTAAAAATAAGCATGGAGACAATGGGGCTGAGAGTAGATGCTCGCCGCCCTGTCGTTTCTGAGGACCTGGAGTTCAGGCTCCACGCGGACTGCAGCTACAGCTTCATTAGTGCTCCGCGGCCACACGGGGACCGCCCAGGGCTGGGCGATGACGAGAAAATCAAAGCGCTCACCCCAGGGGGTTCACGCGCCTCTTCCATCAAACATTTGAGATACAATGTGGAAGACGTTTGATTTATTTCAGTTCCTTCCATGAACTCAGTAAAACAGTCATTCGCATTGTAAAATACTCCTGTGCTGGGTTTGGTCAGGCAGCTACCCAAGGCGCTGAAGTTTGCCTGGCAGACAAAACGTGTTCACGCTACAGAGACGTCAGGTTTTACGTGATCTAAGGCCCACCTAGCACCATTCCTACCCCACAGGAGCTACCTACGGGAGGCCCTGAACTTGGCCGGGTTCTGCTGAGTGAGGGTTTATTTCTTTTTTCAACAAAGAGCTCTCTCTCTAGGGCTGCACTGCCCAGGTGATGTGCCCTCTAAATCTTATCTAAAACAGTACAAATGGACCAAATGGACTCAAAAGGCTTCTTTCCACTTTATAATTTTGTAAAAAGTCAAATTATGTGGAAAAAAACTTGAAAGTATTTATTCTAAGAAAAGAAGAATTCTGGCACCAAATTATGTGTATAAAATCCTCTTTGATGCGAAACTATCCATTAGAAATGACAATAAAGGGAAGAACCGGTGGCGTGAAGGTGTTTTTTTAGTCTTTGCAATTCTTTTATAATTAATGAGGCTATCAATCCTGTTGGTTTGAGCATTACAGTTGAATTTGGTCTCTTGGCATATAAATGCTCATTTCTAAAAAATGCAAACCAGTGGAGTTGGCCACAGTTCAAAGTCAATGCCAGCTAAATGGACAGATAGTGTAAGAAGAAGAAAACTCCTTCACCTAGTATCCCAGTTTCTTGTGAAACATTTACTGGTACCAGATCTTCATGCGCCTTAACTTGGCTTTCGAAACTCTGTAATTAACTTCCATTTCCACGCCAAGTCACTGTTTCAGCTTCTCTCCCTGCATCTTCTATAACGTTCTGTTGTAGCACCGGATACACAGCGTTTGCAGTTATTCCTGAACTTGTCACTGTCCCCTAGGACTGGGCGCTTAAGAGCAGCAATTAACTTTAATCATTTTAGAGCACTTAGTGGACTCTCTAGAACATGGCAAGCAGGCAACACATCTTATTTTCTTGGGGATGAAACAGTGTTCTGATTTTTTTGCAGAGGGAGGCCATGAGGCCCATGGGACTCCAAGACTCCCTCGGAGTAGGTCTTTCAAAAGTGAATATGAAAACTACCCCTCACTTAATCTCAGAGGAATATGATGAGAATCAAATGAGTCAGAATACAAAGGGCTTTTCAAGATGATACAGCGCCAGCTGAATGTAAGGTTTTATTGTGTAAAACAATGCTACTGCAATAAGTTTTTGAAGGTTTCCATTCTAACTGATATAAAGGGATACACACATTGGATCCCCTGAATTGACGAGGGCTCTCCCCACCTCCATTCTCATCAATTTTGGGTTTTGCTCAGGACCTTCAGACAAGGTATGCAATGCGCTGGTGCCCAAGGATGTATTAAGCACCTTCTGCGGGCTCACGGACTTTTGGAAGACGGAGGACAAGCTGTCATAAGCGCTTGCTTCTGTGTCAGGGAACTGTGGGCTAAGAGCAGATCACAATGGATTTATTTTTCCACCTGTGCCTCCTCTAATACAGACTCAGACACTCAGGTCCAGGCTTCTCTGCACTTCTGAGTTTCATTCTCTCCAGGACCAATGTCCCCTGCAAAGGGGCGGGGCCCAGTAGAAGGAGAACGTTCACTCAGGAGGCCATGGACCGAGGCTGGGGACCATAGGGAGAGAGTAAAAGTTTGTAAACCCTGGTCTGTGGTCTCAGAATCCAAACCTCTGCAACCGTTTGGATTGATTCAATAGATCTACATGAGGAACTAAGTTACTTAATCTCTCAAAGAGCCCCTTTCTTTCAAATGGGGGTGGTAATTCTTTATACTCACAGGTTTGTGATGAGCATCATGCTAGACAATACATGTTAACTGCTTAGGACAGTACTTCGCACATATTAAATTCACTTATTCCCACAAACATTTACTTAGCTCCTACTGATCTGTCAAGGATTGTTCTAGGGGCCAGAGGTACGGGGTTGAACTAGGTGGAGAAGGTCTGCTCCCCTAAAGCTTACATTCCAGTGGGAGGAGACATAAAAAGACACATAACAGGAAACCAAAATAACCGGCTGTGGGAGGCCGATGATGAAAATGAAAACAGGTGACATGGTGGTGAGTTTGGGAAGCCACCCCCAACCCGAGCGCATCAGAAAACGCTTCTCTCCCTCAGAAGCGACATTCGAGCTAAAACATATCAATTATTATTATAATCACTGCCAGTAATTATCTAACATTATATTGTACTGTTATTATACCATTAAAGATAATTATAAACTGTTGTAATAAACAATACAAAATAATGCCATTATTGATTGATGTTAATCGTAACAACAAGTCGTCACAACCAGTGAACTGTCAACTATTCTGTTTTAATTACCTGCTTAGCAGAGAAATGTTAGCCCCTGGCTGATTTTCCCCTGCCTTCCCATACACGCTGGGCGACCCTAGTCCCCTTACCTATGAGTGTATCCTTGGGGAATGAAACTGTGTCTTGCCGTTTGTTTGAAAAGAAAAAAGTGAACACCCATGCAAAAACCCTACACATGAGAATGCGCATCAAAGCCAAATATAAATTATTTCGGGAGTTATCTGCTGTTGTGGCTGATTGCTGCCAGTGTGGGTTCTCCTGTTCGCGAGGGTAAGTGGGCTCTGACCATATGTCAAGAGAACGCGTCCTTTCGAAGTGACCTCATACATCAATCGCTCACCCCTGGGAGGCTCGGCCCCCTAACCACAATGACAGACTCTTCCAGTAGGTGTTACCTGTGACCGTATGCTGTCTCCTGTCAGCAGTGCCAGAGTAGATGACACCTTTCCCAACCTGCCGGAGCTGGTACTCTTTAATGACGCCATTCGGTTTCTCCGGCACACCCCAGCTCAGGTGCAGAGCGTCTGCGCGGGGCGTGGTGATCCTCGGGGGCGGGACGCTCTGCGGCACTCCTTGGGCAGTAGCTGCGACTACCTGAAACGTGGGAATTAAACAGCAGTTTATCGTGAGAGTACACTGGGCATTCTGATCAATGAGCATGTCACTTTTGTTTTAAAATGCTGATGTCTGGCCTGGTGTACCGTGAGCGGGGGCTCTGAGGAGCAGCCCCGTTCTCTGAATCTCGCCCCCCTCCTATTGAAACCATAAAATCTGACCTTGAATACATTACAGGAGTCTCAGACTACCGTTTATCACGACAGGTTCAACAACAATTTTGACGGCAGAGTGCAGCCCTCAGTTTAAACAAGTCAAATCTGGCTGGCAGACTGTCTTCCTAGAGAACTCTTGATAACTCTCTTCCATATGGCCCATGAGTGTCTTTGCATTTTAACAGCCTGATTTGGTGCATTGTAAGCACCAGTAAATATGGAGCAAAGCCCACATCTGAACTCGCGTGCATGTAATATGCTTTGAACGGTATAAATGGGCAGACTTTTTTTCCGCATCTCCCATGATCCCCAGGATGACTCTATACATAGTATGTGCACCAATGTTCTAGAAAAAAGAATCAAGTAAGAAGAAAGAAGAACAAATCAACCAAGCGTTTGTTTGACTTTGTCAAAATGTGACCAAGTGAAATGGCATTCTGTTTGTCTTTCTCACGGAGTTTCCCCTGACATCACCCTTGAAATAGTTTTGGCACCTGGTAGGCAGGAGCTGTGTCGGTGGAATGGGTCTAGGACGGCTCAGACCCTAACTTTGGATCAGGACAATCAGCCGCCCCTGTCCCGGTGGTGACATCCTTCTGGGGGTCTGTGAACGTCAGGCTGAATGCAGTCGGACTGAAGGTTGTCTTTGGGCGGCCCTTGCACAGTGTCTGGAGATGCCGCTCATCTAAGGTTTTAACTTCACGTAAAGAGCCAGCACTGGCCTGTGCGAGCTTGTGTTCTCCTGGGTGTCCTCCCACCAGGCTGGCTTCTATGACAATGGCTCCTGTTTTCTGCCCCTCCTAGAATGTCTGATTGTTTCTCCCAGTCTCCTTTGAGAGGTTTTCTTCCTTCACGCGGTAACGTGCCCCAGTGCTCATCACCTGTGGTCTTCTGCTTGAACCACGGGCAAGCTCTTGCAAGAGCCTCCCTCCTACATCTTTCTAGCAAATGTCAGTCACTTCTCAACCCTGCTTCTGGTAGATGTTTTCACTTTAAGTGCCAACATTCTTTTCTTCCACCACTCTGCTATCTTCCCCATCTCTCAAATATGTACATAAACACTTTTTAACATTTTAGTCTCAGCATTGCGCTTCTTTCGCCCTGTGTTATTTGCTTGCACGATGGCCCCATGACTGCTCTGTCCAGATTCCTTGCACCTACCCAGGGTTCTTCCCTTTTATTCCTCTGCATACAGTGGACCACTCAGTCCCATCAATTTTGCCCCCTGACCCTGCTGTATCTTTCTGATGTTCTCCACTCTGAGCCCTGTTCCCTGGGTTCAGGTCTTTGTGATTTTTTGCCAAGGCTGCAGAAGAAGCCTTGGACACATTTTATTTTCTATGGCCTGGCCCTTTGGCCATTTTCTCTGTTTTTCAAGAACAGGCAATTTTTTGTCCAAATAGTATTTAAATCGAAACCCTTTTAAACTGAGTACTGGTTTGGGAATTATTATGAATTTATAAAAGAACATCTAAAACTAGTTAGTGGAGGAAAAGTATGATAAATAGGATACATGGATTCAAGTTTTTTATTTTTTAATTAATGAAACATTGATATTTGTATAAATCTTCCTTCCAGTGATCTCTCGTTTCAGGCGTAAGTATTCACACTCAATTGAGATGCCAGATGGACACCCTACGTAACACAATACTGAGAGAAACATTGTATTCTGCCTGTGGAAAAATCACCCACAACCCAGACATTTATCGTCACAGCGGGTCATTCCATCCCTGGTGGAGGTCAACCCCCATACCTCGCTGCTGGTGGCACAGCCAGCGACTGTGCAAGCTTTCAGCTGGTAGGAATACTCCTGAAAAGGCCGAATTCCCTTCATATCAGAGAAGCTCAGTGATGTCCCCCGAAAAAGTTCCATGCCATCTCGGAGAAGAATGTAGTAAAGGATCAGACCTATGAGAGGGAGAACAGTGCCTGCATTGGAGGGGCATATCCTTGTCACTTTTCACAAACAACGTACGTGTCTGAGTTCTGAAGAAATGGGAGGCTACTGCATCGTTCAGCTTTCATCTGCTCACACATTGCTCTGTGTTCAAGCCATTCTTAAATATACCCACTCTTAAGGAGGAGAAGGAGTTTCAGCATAGCTAATCAGAGTCACATAAGTTTATGTCCCCTCACTAGCAAACAAATTTACATTCAATACTAAAACTATTTTGCCTTCCCATAACATAATTTGGTTGTTTGAAAGCAGCTCAGATATAGGCTGGGATTCAAGGAAAAAAAATTGGCTCAATATTTATCAGGGCTAGCTATTTCACAAAATGAATGATTAGTTGGCATATACCTCATGTCCACTTTATCAGGAAACACTTTTTAGGGGTTAAATGCGTGCCAATTAAATGTAGATTACACTCATTTCTATTGCTCCTGGATTTACACAACTATGCTATTAGTATCTTACAAGGAGCTTCGTACCATTCGGTTGTACAGGTTTCTTCCAGTGTAAGACGATTCCATCCTCAAGGCGATCCATCTCGATCCACCCAGGGGGACTCACTCCTTGAGGCACATCTTCTTTCGTGCTGGCCCCGACAACTCGGCTGAAGCCTCGCCCGTGGCCATTCCAAGCAGAGACCCTGTACTCATACATCGTGTAGGGTTCCAGGTTCACATCTAGACAGACGGACATCGAAGTACATCTTTTAAAAATTTGAATTAGTTTACCATCATATTGAGAACAAGCCTCAAAACCTTTAAACAACTAAAAACACTTGATGATCTACTCTTACCATTGGAAATGAAACTCTCATGTTTTGATTCTTGCGATCATAAAACATAGTTTCCATGTTTCGGAGATGCAGAGATGTGGAGTGGCACTGACCAGAGAGTGGACACATTAAAGAAACGCTTCAGAGTGAAAAGCCCTGGACTGCTGTACATCAGAGGCTAATGCTTCCCAAGTTCTTGCTCCCTCCACGCCTGTAGCAGGCAGGCTTGCCAACGGTCTTTTATAGTTTCATTATGATGAATTTGGCCAATTCTTATAGTGTGAACACTACCTTATCAAATTACTACATGAATTATAATACACTTGTTATGAGACACATGACTTGAAACCTAGCTTATCGTGGTTAGCGAATGAAAGTGATGGCCGACTCCACAATCTCTTGCTCTCCTCTTCCACCAAGCTAGAACTCAGTCACAAACCGAAACAACCCTTCTGATTAAAACGGCAAAATCGATAGCCTGCTGAGCTTTGTGGACTGGCAAAAACTGTATTAGCTAATCACCCACAGGATTTGACGGTGTCCCAAATGTCTTAGTTCGGTTCTGAAGCTTTAATAACTTCCCAAGTATAAATGCTACAATTTCCCCCCCCCAAAAAAAATTACTTGGAGGTTTCTTTAGCTCTATTTTCCACTCATTGAATCTGTATGTGTGGGTGTGTGTGGGGGGGTTTTGCGGGACTCCCTCTAAGGTGCAGGATCAGGACTAGAGATCCCCTCCCTGGCCACTGGCCGCTGGCCGCTGGCCACTGGCTCCCTCTCTTTGTCTCCACAGGACTAATTTTCAGTGCATCCACTTGGGGTGTTTGACCACATTCTTTCCACATGCATCTCTAAGGATCAACTCTGCCCTGCCTACTGTATAGAATTGGTATGAAAATAAAATACAATTACTTATATGGCAGAACTTGATAACATGTAAATCGTTATCAAATGTAAGGGATTATTTTCTGTCTCCATTTTCTCTGGTAAGAAGGTATCTGCACCTTGCTACCTGTGTTGACCACCCATGGGCCTGCAGATTTCCCTTGCATTCTGGCTAGAGACTACATTTCCCAGTGTCCTTTGCAGCTTTGTGTGGTCACATGACTCAGCTGTCAACAAGGGAGTGGCATGAAGTGATACAGGCTACTGTGCATCCCTCTAGAGAAGAAATCACTGCCTTCCATTTCCGGCTTGTCCGATTCTAATGGGCTAAAACTAGGATGTGGTAACTCAGGCGGCCCCATGTGGAGGAGGACAGCACCTGAATTGCCACGAGCCATGAAAAGAAAGGAACCTCGATCCCTGAATAACTAGGGGGTGGGATGCCCAGCCCATCCACCTGACCCCAGAAGGTCACTGTGCTTTTGAATCTCTTTGCTACAGCAGATCCAACTATCCCTCGCTAGTAACTCTTGTTTCACACTCTTCAAGCCCGTATCACATTTCTAATCTCAGCTCCTCACTCTTCCTTCCATTGTATTTCTTCTCCCTTTTACTCTCTCATCTCTTATCCTTGTTACTTTGCGTTCCTGTGACGTTCAGTCTTTCAAAGATGCTTCCAGTGCATAAAAGCAACATTTTTGCTTTACCCAAAAAGAATCATGTGTTGAAATTTTACCTTTCCTCAATGACCTCTTTCTCTGAACTTTTATTTTCCCTTTGCCAGAGTTTCAAATTTTTTTTAAACTTCGTATCTCAAAATCATTTTGCATGTGATATGAGGTTAGTCGTCTAATAACAGAGGGTTTTGGTTTTTGGGAGGGTGTGGATATTCAATAGTGAGTGTTATTTGCCTAATTGTCCCACATATCTGTCTTCATTAATTTCATTAGCCAACAGTAGTCCTTCAAAAACACATATCGTAGAGTGTCATTCCATCACTAAAAAGCTTTAATATCTACTCATTGATATGTAAAGATGAACTGTCATTTTCTTTGTTCTTTATTCTCTACAGATTTACCTAAACATAGCATCCATCCTTGTTTAAAGTTTGACTTAAAAAACTATAAGCTACCAATTTCGCACAAATCCAGATTATACCTTTAATTATCTTGTAACCACCTGACCCACAGGATGATGGGATTAAATGACGTTAGGCTGAGCAGGGAGATGGTGTCACAGTGAAAGCCACCTGCGTTTCCACAGCTTTCCCCACCCCTCCCAAGCCTCGGGCAGCGGCTCACTTCCCGTTACCTGTGAAGGAGAATGTGTCTGCCCGTCCTGCGTGAACAGTCTCTTCTACAGAGGAGCACATTCCCTCCCCTGATGCCTTCTCTGTGGAATCCTGAGATGCTCTGATCACAGCGCACAGGTGGCTGGTGGAGTTGAAGTCACACCTGCCGCAATGCGCGGTGGCCTCCATGGAGGCCGGGCAGACAGTCCCGCACGCTTCGGGGTCCTAGGTCAGGCGGTAGGGGTGGGTGGGGTGGTGAGAGGGGAAGAGGATTTTACAGTTCCATTTAGACACACAAGGGGTCGAGTTTTATGACTTTCAAGTGAAACTTTCTTCCACCAAGTTCACAAACAAGTATTTCAAAATTCTTAAAAAAAAGAAACGAAGGCTGTTTGTGTTCCACAAAGGGCACTTCTGTTGAAAGGGCACAGATTTGGATTCAAGGTCCAGAACCACAGGTCCTAGTTCTATGACCTATACTCTCAAAACCTCAGCTTCTGCAGTGAGAAAATGGAACGTGAACTTAGCACGTGAGTTTGTTGTGTGAATCGAAGAACACCTGTAAATGCCTTACACTCAGTCGATATGTTATAATTAATAACAGTAGTCATTACTCTATTATTGGTACTTTGACACTTTCCTAATGGAGTTTTCAAGGAAATAAAGAATGTGACATTTGAGGACCCGCACTCCTGTGGGAAAGTATGACTGATACGTATTCCCCACCCAAGTCTCAGAGAATCCAAATAGCTCATGAACTGCCATTGTAAGTATTACTGATAATTGTAAACCTCTTCTCTGATACATCTCTGGATTTTTATAGTTATTGATAAATACTAACATGTTCTAATCTCAGAAAATAAAATATTTCATCGTCCCAAATTACAGGGATATAAACAAGTTAATGCAGGGCGGGGCAAAAGGAGGTTTACAGGCCTTTGTATGGAAAGTAATACAGTAATCAGTAAATAACACTATAAGAATAAGGCCTGTGTCTCCTGTACTCACAGCTGTAAACCTACATTTGCCCCACCCTGCAATCTTAGAATGCAGAGTTCTACCTCCCCTTTCTTGTAGAGAGGTAACGTCCTGTATTTAGAATAATGGTTACTATTTAAAATTGATCTACATTCAGCCTCTCTCTTATGTAAAGTAAGTTATTTTCCCCAAGTAAAGCTGCTTCAGAAAATGGAGTGTGACTTCCATTGAAATACGGTGAACTGCACACCTGCCCGTCCCTCCGCATCCTCTTAAAGCTCGGCCAATACCAGCACAGAGACTGGAAGGGGACAGGAAGGGAACTCGCACACACAGGGCCCCGCAAACATTTTCGGGAGCTGGGGGTCTATGGACGGGGCAGACACCCCCAATGTCGTGTGCCCAGTGATGTCTGTTTCTGCCTTTTCTCCTTGGGACATGGGCCCCTGAGCTTCTCGAGAACAACTCATCGTTATTAATTCCTTTAGAATGCACTGCAATAACATCCATCATAGCGACCTCATTTGGTATTAATATGGATGTAATGTGAAAATGAATAATGCACGCAGGAGTTTTTATATTCCGAGTTTAGAGAACTGGTGACGAACAATGTATGTCTCTCTCCATTGTCACGTCGGGTCTCCGAGAGGCTTTCTACCCATTACCTCCGTCGCCGTTCCGGCGGAAGTCTCGTCAGAGCAAACATGTTTCAGGGGATCGTAGCCAACGCCGCGGCAGCATTGCTGGCTCTCTGGAATGAGCCGGGTCTCGCAGCACTTTACTGGCACGGGGTGGTCCTTTCTAGCGTGTGCTTTAGATTCTCCGCTGGAGGCTGCGCAGCATATGGCATCTGACATATTCACATAATCCTGCCCGCAGCAGAACATCCCTGCAACGGTCAAATGTTGTATGTGAATTCGAAATTCTGAAAAGGGAAGACAACCGAGGGCGCTGCAAAGTTTGGTATGAAGATGTCAGGGCTCTGGCAGGGGCCCCCACGACACAATACTTCAGGCAGCACGTCCCTGCCAAGGTGATGGAAATGTGTGTGTCGGGGGGTCTCTCCTACCAAACGCACAAGATGCTGCTCGTGAGCTAGAGAACACACAAGAGGACGCCTTCCAAAAGCCTTCGTTGGGGCCGAACTTCTCCAGGCTCCACAGAAGGGAGGTTCCATTCCCGTCATGAGAATTGCCACCCCTTGTGTGAGGACAGCAGGGTCTGGCAGAAGGCGGGGTAGTTAAAAAAGAGGGACTCAGAAGAAATCTCCGGAAATTCACAGGGGAGGAAAAGTCACCCCAGCCCTCTGGCAGAAGGGGACAGACAGAGTGGAGAGGGGGCCCCTTTCTAGAATGGGGGATGCTACAGCATGAGTCTTTATGTTGTTGCCTGGCTTTGTCTAGGGCAGGGAGTGTCAAACTCATTGTCACCAGGGCCACATCAGCCTCCCAGTTGCCTTCAAAGGGCTGGATATAATTTTAGGACTGTATAATTATAACTACTTCTTAACTTGGGGCAAGGAGCTCGGCACTACCACCGGGTAGAAACAAGGTGGAGGACCGGATTTGACCCACAGGCCTTGTGTTTGCCACCTGTGCTCTAAGGCACAAATCTCTGCTTCTTGTGCATCCAGCAACAGCAGCGGCCTTTCCTTCTCCACGAGACAGACTGGCCCCCACTGAGTGTGTCTGGGATCAGGCGCACCCCTTGGCCACGGCGTGGGGAGCCACTCTGCATTCTAGACCCACAGTGAGACCTGCGTCAGAGGCCGGGGCAGCGGCAGGCTTTGGAGGCGGTGTCACTGATTTCTACACCCATTGAGGACACGTGTACTTGCAAAACCAAATGAACTTCTTTCCCCTCCCCAGGTCAGCTTCTCTGCCTCTGTTCAACACCATTTAGACCTTACCATAGAAGAGATACAGCAAAAATTCAGACATACAAGCCTGAATTAATGAACAGTTCTCTGGCATCAGATGAAAGCTAGAATTTAAGGTGCCTGCACCCCATGTTACAGAGCTACATCATATTATACAGCAACATGCAGCCTTTATAGTAGCACGATGGGATGATTTATTTTAATTAGGATTTTGTGTATTTATTATTAGCCCTGACTGATGACATAAAGAAACTCAACTTTAAAGTGCCGGGGAGTCCTGAAGTGTTTAATCTGGTCTTGGTGAAACACCTACATTATGAAAGACACTCCTAATAATAGACCAACAAGGTTCAAGTGCTTTAAAAACATCATAGCATCTAGACGCTGGCTTGGCATAGGCCTTAAGAAAGATGTTTACCCACACATGACTTCAAAGAACTCTCTCACTGATGTTTTGACTTTAAGAATATCTCCAAATATTTAAAACATTTGTATTTATGGTTCAAGGTAGACATTGATCGTAGCTGAGTTTTGACATGCCATGTTTAAATGTGATAACTGCTCAAACTCATTGGTTTAAAAGTAAATTGTTTGCTTTGGTGCCTTGTTAATCATTTTAGTTGTTTTAACACTGCTAGCAAAAGTTCTCTGAAATAAATACACACAGCAGCACTATCATTATAGTCTGAGTCTTGATTATGATGGATAAATAGCTCAACACACACTAAAAAGAAAAATTCACAAATTCGAGGGTTGTATTATTTGGATATTTTTCTGCAGCCTTCAGATCAGACATTTAAATCCCCATCTTGGACTCTTTTACTACCATATTTTTTTCTCTAGCAGCTTTCTTAAAATAATTCATGTTTCCATTTTCAAGAGCAATCAAAACCTGAAAACTGGCCCCTTAGGGAGCAGAATACCTCCTCCCTCTCTCCTCCCAAATTCCTTCCTGGTTTCACCATGCTTTGAGTATAAAACCAAAACGCAGACGTTGACCTGATTCCAAACTCCTAATCAGTCATCTGATCGCTCCGAGGGACTTCTGACAGGTCCACTAAAATGTTGATAATGAACTGTTTTTACACTAGGAAGAAAAAAGGGGGGGGATGCTTTCTTCCACACGGAGCTTCATCTTTGTTTCACTGGATTACAATTTTCAGCCAAGATTTCACTCACATAACAAGAAGTGACTCCCTTTCTAGTTCCTTCGGTAAACCATTACTTCTTTAATTATTATCAACCTTGTTCCAGTGTGATAAATTGCTAATTACTTAATACCCTAATCAGCGTTCATTCTTTGCACAGATAAACTGTGACAGTGCCATTAATTTAAATAGTAATTTCACTTAATGGCCAGAATGGCACACCAGATTTTTATGCAGCATTCTCTGAAGCCTGCATCCATCACTGCAGTGTTCTGACATAAAGATGTCTGACGTGCACTAACTCACTTAGGGCGAGCAGATGTTCCAGAGCAGAGTTTGGGAGCCATTCCCATGGTGCATCACTTCAGCATGAATGAGCTCAAACTCAGAGTCAGGCCGTCGTCGGAAACCGCGCGGTAACAGCTTCTGACCCCTGCCTAATTTATCACGCGCAGCACTTGACTTTTGAACTTTGACACGCAGAATGCACGATTTTAAACATGCCCAAAGAAAAACAAAATAGGTCATGGATTATGCATGGATTGATCTATTTTTTTTTGTCTAGAGGCTCTTCATTAAATTTATACAAAGGTGGAGTGTCTCTTTGAACAAGATGCAGATGTTATCTAAGTGGTAGTGTATGCACCGACATATTAGATGTTTATTCCTGAGATCAAAGCACATATATATCGAAGGAGTCTACCTTTCCAAACAGTATAAATAGCTGATGGATAGCTTCCACTGTATTGGAGACAACTGAGAAACTTGTGGAGGAAGGAATTTTTGGTTCGCAGTATTATGATCACTTCCGATATGTTAGCAATGCCTATTTAGCGTCCAGGGCTGCCCCTACAGACATGCACAGACATACAGGCCTGACGAATTTCTCAATCCTTAGGTCTGCAAGACAGGCGCTCCACTTTCTGAAAGAAGGACCAACAATTATGAATCGTGCTTTGGAGACTAAATCAGCCCAGGACTGAAAAACAGAGTCTAGAACAAGGCAAATCATCATGGAATTCTGGGGCTCACCATGGGAACCACACTGCAACCCAGCGATTAAATGAGGCCTAGAAGAATGGAAAACTTAAAAAAGTTTTGTGATCAGGCATTCTTGGGACAAACGTGTAAAACTGCTGGCAGAGCCTGAAAGAAAAGCACTGCGTTTGCGTCTTCGCCAGTAGATGGCTCTGCACACACCCCCACCAAACGGAGAGAAAAGGGCAGAGTACAGATGCTCCCCCACATCGTGGAAATGTGCCACGCAGCATTTCTACATTATGCTTTAAAAGGATCCAGCATGTCAAGGAAACCTTCCCGGGAAATATTCTTCCAATACACTCTTAGAGGATGGAGCTGCGCACTACGCTCCCCTTTTTTGCCAAGTTCTCAAATCCCATCCCAGGCCACTACGAGTGGAGTCATCCACTCCACTCAAGTCTGGCACAAGCACTCAGTGTCCTTTTCTGAGCCAATGGCAGCCCAGGGTGTCCCGCCAAAGGCTGCACGGGCAACACTTCTAACAGAAATAAGGCAGTATGTGCTAAAGGTCTTCCGTGATCGGTTTCTCCTGGCCGACGAACACCCTGTCCTCTTTGAATAACAGAGAGTCTTTAATTCTCATCTTTTAACACTGAAGGATATAATGAAGTCCAACCCAAGATGAATGGCAGGAATGATAAAACCATATAAGCAAACAGGAAGAATAAAAAGAGTAATAAAGAGGCTTGAAATATAGCCAACGAAAATGGTGAAGAATACATATCCGCCCAAATGACTGAAATGACGAGCGTGACTTTCATCCTGAGACACCTGCGTAACGCGCCTCCACGCTGCGGCCGCCCGGAGAGAGCACTAAAAACATCCACGCGGCCCTAGCACTTCTGTCCCGACAGCATCTGTTAATTCACTCCATTTATAAAATACATATTGACAAAGACAACTGAATTGGGACCAGGGAGATTTGATTTGGTGTGAGAAAGTCAATTCAATGTGATTTCGTTAAAGGGCTCCTGCAGGCAAATAAAAGAGTTTAAGTAATAAAGTACATAAAGAGACATTTTACGAGCCAGCCCAGTCCCGTGGCGGGAACGCAATGCCAGGGAGAGAGAGGCCAGGCTTAGGGAAAAAACCATGAAATCCAGAGCCTTGTGCAGCGGGAAGGGTGTTGCTAGGTTGAGGGATAATAAAGGGCCACGTGGATATTCGGGGAGGGCATTAAGGTCACAGCTGTTAGGGGTGACAAGAGGGAAAAGAGAGAGCAAGAATGATGTGAAATGTGTCTATTTCCAGTGAAACCTGCAGGAAGGTGAAGGGAATAGAAAGACTGATTTTTTTCCTCTTTAAAAATATCATCCCTTCAGTCTACCGTGATTACCGGAGTTGGCCGCATGGGAGAATATGTCAGGAGAAATCGGGTGCCAATCCTGATTCACGGCAGTTGAGGAATGTCACGGTTTGCTTAGGAAATATCTGACTAGCCCAGAATGTCACGTGGCAGGAAGTAGAGGAGTGATTCTGAAATGGGGGCCCATGAAATGGGGGACTCACAGCGTATATGAAAGTGCAGGTAAAATGTTTGTGTTTTGCCTAGTATTTGAAGTGAGGGAAAGATTCTGAAGAGTGTGCCCAGCCCCCAAAGATTAAGAACCATCGTCCTGGTGGATGGCAATCTGCACTCCATTTCTCAGAACACGTCTGTCTGATTTTTGGCGATGGTGTTCTGACTTGTCTCCCCTTCAGGCTCATCCTGCGGCCCGAATTTAACGTACCTCCTTCAGTCACAGCTCCCTGCATCGCCTCGACTCTCCCCTGAGGACTAGGGAAGTTCGGGCCCCTTCTCCTGCTCAGATGACATCCATTTCCTTACACACGGCGCACACTTCCAATAAACCCGACTGCTTGCTACCACTGGCACACGCTTTGCAGATCGCTGATTCCACGCTTCAGCTCAAGCCACGCCCTTCGGCTGCAGGCCCTTTTTCTACCCACACATCTCAAAAATCCTTCTCATTGTTTGAGATTCCCACCCAAGGGTTTATTTATGATTTTTTAATCACCTGGACTGGAGGGATCTCTCAGTCATGAGCATATGATTGGATTTGTCCCCCTTACAGCCTGTGTTTAACCTTAGAAGTCCTATCTCCTGGATTACATTATAAGTCCTTAAGGAAAAGAGTGGAGGTTTTGCCATTTTTACACTCACAAAGCACTGCGGATGGTTTGTGTACAGTCATTAGACAATACATATTTACTGAATGAAGGAATACGGCAATTGACTTTTTAAAAAAAAAAAACAACAGATGAACAAAGACACTAAAATGAGACATTTTGCTGCTGCTTGCAAACTCGGATCTACCATGGCACGTTCCCACATCCCTACCACAACAATGAAAGGTTCTTTCTCTTTTTTTTTTTTTTGTTGGTTGACATTTTTTTTTGTTTGTTTTTTGTAAACTTTAGTTTATTCAGTACAATTTCTATCCTTTGTTCCCATTCCAGCCCACCCACCCATCCCTCCCCTCCTCCCTCCCATTTCCAACCCCCCTAGTTTTTGTCCATGTGTCCTCTATATTTGTTCCCGTAAACCCTTCCCTTCTCCCCTGAAATTCCCTCCCCTCTTCCCCTGGTCACTGACAACCTGTCCTCTATTTCAGTGTCTTTTTTTATATTTTACTTGTTTCTTTGTTTTGTTGTTTAGGTTCCTGTTAAAGGTGAGATCATATGGTATTTGTCTTTCACTGCCTGGCTTATTTCGCTTAGCACAATGCTTTCCAGCTCCATCCATGCTGTTGCAAAGGGTATGAGCTCCTTCTTTCTTTCTGCTGCATAGTATTCCATTGTGTAAATGAATGGATCAAAAAACTATGGTACATTTACACAATGAATGGTTCTTTCTTTAATGGGCCTGACTTTAGCTAACTCACCGGAAGGAGAGAGAGGTGCTGAGCTGGGTAATCCCAGCACAGGATAACTAATGGGTTGCCATGACTTCCTAGTAGACATATTATGCCTTAAAAAAGTGGTTCTCAAAATTTGGTCTCAGGGCCTGTTACACCTTTACACATAATTGAGAATCCAAACAGCTTTTATTTATATGGGTTATACTGAGTAAGAGCCTAACACAGAGAAATTTGAAATATGTTTTTATTAATGCCTTTAAACTAATACTAAATATGTAACATGTTAGCATGTTTATGAAAATCTTTTCCAGCCTGAGACAAACTAGTGAGAAGAATGGCATGGCTTTATGTTTTTTGCAGGTCTCTCTCATGTCTGGTTTAATGGGAGGAACCAAATTCTCCATCTGTCCCCTTTCCCACCTGCCACATGATCGTGGCCTGGCACTGCTGGAAACCACCACAGGACGCTCACACGAGAACAGGAGTGAAAGAGGCGTGTAACAGCTCAGGATCCCTATGGAATAGTTTGGGTCTCACAGGCCTCCTGGATAGGAGCTGGATAATCTTAGTACCTGTAAGTTCTTACAAAGATTAACTGAGGTAATAATGCATAAAACATTGGGCATAGTAACCACTGGATAGTAAGTACACAATTAATGATAATTGTTGCCATTAATATTAGTGTTAGTTTAACAGCTATAGAAGAATTAGGGACCGAAAAATTGACACGCTGTCATTAATAGTAATTTTGTGTACTGTTTGTATTTGCTGGGCAATCTTTTCTGGATACAGAACTGAGGCATTCGTGTATTTGTTTTTCTGGTGGTTATGACAATTTTCAAGAAGAGTTTTGATCTGTTTTTATCAAATGCACCCCATATACATAGAACATGGGAGATTATATTTTTGTTTGCTATACAATATGTACCTGATTGTTGCATTGGACATAATTAATGTGAGCTTGAATTATTATTATTACTATTATTTTAATATCTAGGACACATCTCTCAGCCTCTCTGCTTCTCATTTTCTCCATCTCCTGAAAGGCAGACAAGGCACCTTACCTGGAAGGCGGCTGTACACCAGCCCCTCCTCGGCTCCTCCACAGCACTCGAGTTCTTTGGGGATGACCTGTCCCCCACAGCACTGCTGGCCACGGCCATCGAGAAGCTTCCCCGCACAGCAGACCTGCCTTCCCGACGTGGAGTAGGGCACTCCGCCACAGCAGGCGTCCCCGAGGCCAGCGGCCGCCCGGCGGTGCTGTTCATCTGGACAGCACACTCCCCCTGCCAATGAGGACAGCAGCCATCATTGCGTGAGCTGGAAAAATAGGCTTCGCCTCACTGCTGAATGTGGTCACAATCAGCCTGCGGATGCTAACTGGCTAAGAGAATTCCTAGGATGAGTGTTGAAATGTTGGAGGGGCAAACACCTCAATGCAACTTCCAAATTTCTGCGTGGAAGACATAGAAACAGGTGTGCCCACTCACATACACCATGCCGACTGTGAGGTGAGGCTACGTCGTCTATTGCCTCTCTGACCCCCCAGTACATGAGCACTTTAGGTGCCTGGTGATGTGGGTGAAGAGACATTAGAGAAAAAGCTTGTCTACGAATACTTCCTCTGTGCAATGGTGTTTTTTTTTTGGGGGGGGAGGATGTGGATGGAGTCAGAAATCAACTCTTGATACGTTTGGAATGCCTATGATGGTAGTTTCCCTAACCAAACAAAATACTGGCAATGGGAAGCGTGATTAAATGAGAGGTAGTAAAAATGCTGTACTCGAGTCAGCACACTGGGACTTTGTGGCGGACACTGAATTCCAGGACTGTAGTTATACCCCCAGTCCCTTCGCATGATATTCTGGGGAACTTGAGATGAAAATAATCTTTTTCCCGGTGCTCTGACATCAAAGAATTCAAATAATCTAAATATCAAGAGTCATTTTTTACGGGGGGGAGGTAAAAAGAGGCTTCTAAAACACAGAAAAACTCTGAAAGAAAACATTTAAAATCACTTTCCCTCAAGGGTACCTTAGAGAAGACTAAGGACACCTCGGTGGATCTGAAATTCAAATTCACCTTTCCTCTCCATCTCATGGCCCAGCTCAGCGCCAACCTCCCTCCTGGCGCCCCCAGACCCTGACTTCCTCCTCCCCTTTGCCTTATTCCTTCTCTCCTCCCTGTACCTTTAACAGACCCCCTTGTCTGTCCCCCACTGCCCCTTCGGACGATATTCTTTCTCCTTCGTCATATTCTAAGCGGTGTGTGAGTATGATGACCGACTGGTCCAGGTAAGACTGGCATCGTCTAGCTAGGGACTTGCCAGACCTTCCGAGTTAGGGCTGTTCCCTCTGATAGCCGTGTGGGGTTCCTGCGTGTAAATGTCCCACAGTCTGTGCCGTTTGAGCTGGGCCCAGGGTCTGGTAATTGTGACAGAAAGAAAGAGAGGCTTCATTGAAAGACACGTGGATTATATCAATGAGAAGGAAAACTGATTTTTTCCCCTCAAAAAGGGCTATGAGACACAGATGCAAGGATCAGCCACCTTCTCATTAACCTCTCAAAAATGAATCTATTTCACCATGGGCTGGAAAGTGTTTTCTCTCTAAAAGCCACCATTTGGTCTTAACTGTTAATTGTTATTCTTATCAAAGAATGACCCACATTAACATTTAGCTTGAGGTCATTAGCATATTTATAAAAAAGGGGGAGTGTAATGAGCATTCTTTTCTCCACTGTTTTTTGTTATGCAGCGCTCTGAAGGGAAGTTGCGAGGAAAAATAAATAGTATTAACGAATATTTCAGGCTCATCTATAAATATCAAAATGCCTGTGCCCATGTCAGCCTTGAACTGGCAGACCAGTGATTGAATTTTTAATTACATTTTGATATGGGACGGTTTGGGGGTCAGTGTGCTTGCTTTCTTGATGTAAACAGCATTACACTAGTTAGCAAAGAGCAACCGCTGGGCGCAGGGGTCAGCATATAATCTCTTCATTTACTTACATTGAGATGAATGATTGGAGCAAAACAGCTCTTTGATTATCCTGAGAGATGGCTTTTATTTATTTATTTTTTGACACCATGGCAGGCTTTCTATGACTACGAAAAAAGGAACTCTTTAAAAGGAATCTGAATGTGGGCCAAGTGACAGCATTTCTATTTAATATCTATCAAATAGAAATGCTATCACTTTGAGGTCTGAGTGAGCATGGGTCAATATACACACAGATTATGGAGGTTTTAAAATCTCTTGTTTTACAAATTACATATTAACAGGTTTTATATAATATTAATAAGTAATCATTGGGCTTCTACGACTTGGTTTATTCTTAGGAAAAAAAGGTTAAATTTTATTTGGTAACAGAACCAAAGGAGATTGCTGTCTCAGTTTGAAACCGGCCACTCTGTTAGGAGTGAGAAGGGCTCAGGCGGATCTAGCTGTTAATAGCGGTGACAGCTAGAACCAAGTATGGCTCATCGGTTTTAAAGAATAGAGGATATTTTTCAGAGTTTGAACAGTCAATTGCAAATAATTTATCAAAAATCCAAACGCAACTTAGAAATGAAAACACTATCATTTAGCTTTATGCTAAACCTCGATAAAAGCCTAATACAGTCTTTCAGTTTGAAGAATGGGACAATAGAATTTTTCCACAGCATCTCCGTAATTACAATTTTGAAGGCAATTTTTTTTGCAGGGGACGGAAGATGTGAACTACAGTTGAGAACTGCTCTCATGTAAGTGTTTTGAAAGAGTAAAGCATTTGGCAGTGTTTGAGCGGTAGCTTTTGTAGTAACCAGAAGTTAACTCTCTTCTACAAAATCCTCTTTCCATCACCGTGTTATCTTCTTTGAAAAATCTAGTTATTTAATTATAAAAGTATTTTGTGTGAGAATCAGAATAACAATACCGCTACAAAGACAGACTTTTTGATTAACTTTAAGGGAAAATTATGAAGAAGGGAGGGTCCCTGCCCTAAATAAACTTGCATCGTATTTCATGATGTCACCCTGTCTTTTTGCTCCAGCGTTTTGCAAAGAACACTGGGGGAGGTCATTTTGAAGGCACTTACAAATTCACAGAGTGTGTGGTTGAAATATTTAGCCGTGTGAATAAAATAAGTCACAAAGTAAAAAAGTTGCCCAGCTGCCCAGCTATACTTCTTTATGTAGCAGATGCCAGGAGCCCCTTGGACTCCCTCTGCATTCTGTGCTATGCTTGTATCGCAACAAAGCTGGAAAGAGAAATGCTACTTAGAGCCGGTCATCGGCGGTGGGTGAGTGATGCACTTTTGGTTGGGAGGTGCACAGTGCACTGGTGACACAGTTCACTGTCACAGTCCTGCGTTTGTTTTTCTGGTTCCCACGATGCCCAAGTACACCTGGAAGGGACCCTCACCTGGGAGAATTCTGATGTAATACCCAGAGCAGCAGTGATGGTCTGGGCGTGCCTCTTCTATTCGGCCTCCGCAACAAACTCCAGTTGAATTCAAGACAAAAGGGACGTACTTCTCATCACAACACCGGTGTTCCGGCCGGGCGTCAAAGAGAACCCCAGCACAACAAACCTGAAAGTGGGGAATCAGAGTTCGAGAAAGATCAGTGACTTAAGAGTATTAAACCACCATATCTTCTATGCCGTAACTGTTCTCTAATAGGTCTTGCTATGAAACCAAGTTTAGCATATGTCTGATAAAAATTCAAACACTAAAAAATGCATGTTCTCAGCATCTTGCAGTTTCTATAAATGCTAGTTGATAGAATGTAGCTTGTTAGTCCTCTCTCATGCTTTATGCTCTATTATAATAATCTATAAAAATGAACTACCTTTTGAATGTTAGTGCTTCCAATATACAGATGATTTAGAATTATCAAGGAAAAATTTCCTTTATATGTATGTTTTTATTTTAATGGTTGTTTATTTTATTTCCACATCTATGGAGACCTGACTCTCATTGACTTTTTTTAATAAATCACATTTTTCTCATACTTTATATGATCACATGTATGTACCCAATCTTCACACAAGGCAATCTTAAAAGAGTCCAACACTTACATACACACATATGTATATACACCTACGTGTGATATATGTCACATTAAAACAAGAACATTTTTATGGAAATCAATTCTGACAAGCCCTTCTAGCCAGCTGTGTTTTCTCCAGGAGCCGTGGAAGAAATCTTGTGCTTCAACAGCGAGATGACTTTTTGCACTCACTTGAGAGTGCAGACACTGACACTGGGTGTGTACAACAAATACACACCGAAGAGCTACTGAACCGCAGCCTCAGAACCTGTACTTGGCATGTCACATGAACTGGGTAGATGCTTCCTGCGACAGGCAAAATCAACCACTGTTTAAGAGGCGTTTCTCTTTCTCCTTTTCACTCTGAGACTTCCAGCCTGCACGAACATCTGAATCGAGCTCGACATATAAGCAGTAGAAGCTGGGATCACTAAGTCTTCAAACTGGCCACTAGCTGGATACGTCACTCCTTTTTCCAAAGGTACCAAATAGCAAAGAAATGGGACCCTTAAATTCAAAGGCTATCCCTGCGGTTCCTCAGGTAGCTCTGTTCATCCAACCATAATGCTTTTCCTTTGCTGTATTAGCAATGAGGGTTCACAGTTTGTCCAATTCCAAGGATAAGGTGAATTGGTTGATTCTTTCTTCTGTGTGAAAAGGAAATTTTGGAATTATGCCCTGTTTTTAAGAACTAAGCAAAAAAGAAAAAAGTCTCATGTCTGGGTTTATTTGGGACTTAGGAATGCTGGTCATTTTTGCTTTCGGGGCAAAACAACACATCCCTCCCTCCTGTTTTCGGGCAGTCTGATCTGAAAGCATCAGTTCAAGTCCTGGTCACCTACAGTGTGCTTCTGCCTGCCCTTCCGTGAGCTTCTCTAGTACTTATCGTCCTCTGTTAACAATTTCACTCAAATGTTTATTTAGCGATAGGCTGTTAGGACTGGGTCACTTCCTTGCATCCACTGCCCAAGACCATCTCAGGCGTCCTTCCTTCCTTCTTTTCTTCCAACCCACTCTGGTTGTGATCATTGATGGGCACATTTTCAAGCAATTATTCCTCCTGGGAGGTGTCTCTACAAACAGAATGTTGCTAATCTTCTCATTCAGTCTTCAAGGTACTTGTCTCAGAAAACATACCTGGAAATGTCAATTACGTGAGTTGGGTAGGGTGTAGCTAATATTCAAAGAATATCGTTCCTTCCTCTGTGATTTCCAGCAGTGATGCTGTAATCTAGTGATGCTCAAAGTGTGGTCCCTGCACCCAAGGCCGAGGTGACACATGGGACCTGTGAGAAATGCCAGATCTCACAGCTCCACCCCAGCCTCGCAGAGTGGGCTCTCTGGGTTTCTGATGCTCAGTGGGGTTTGAGAACTGTGGCGTGATCACATGGGGAAGCTTGTGGACTGCAGATCCTCCTGATGTTTGCAGAGGTTCAGCCAGAAGGTTCTTAGACTCACGATACGTCTCTTTTCTACCTTTCTTCAATTTCTCACTCAGGGAATACATACTTCATTTTGAACCCCAAACGGAAATTTACAATAGTTTTCTTTTGAGATTTTAATTGACTTCCTCTGCTCTCTTTCACTGACAATACCTGTGTGTGTCCTTCATCTTTAAAGTAAAAATAAAAGTTTGTTTAATGTATCAAAGTTTTCTTTCCTTCTCTTAGACAACATTTTTAATGAGCAAAGGTATTCCAGCATTTTCCTCTAAGAAACCCTAAATTTAACTTTATTTTATGAAAGTATGTTCCCTAGACAGTACACATGCAATGGCCTGAAATGACAGAAAACTTAGCTATAATGACAATTCTGGAGACTGACTGTTCAAAAAAGGGTAGTTCATAACAGCTACTTTCATAACATTTCTCCGATGGTAACTACCACTTAGCAAGTCTCAGCCTTACTCATCTGCACTGTGATCCGCATTGCTGCGAAACTCACTTTCCTAATTACTGTGTCCTTTTGCAGTGAATCTGTTGAATTTAGTGGTAGCTTCAGTCATTCCGTGTGTGATGCTGTTGATAAATAGGAACATTATTTCATTACATGAAATCCTACCTTCAAACTAAGAATTCTCTGCATCGTTTGTCAATAAAAGCCATTTACAAACTCCTCTGTCTGGCTGTGCTATTGATCGGGTTCCTAAACTGCAACTAATAGGAACATTAATCTGTAAATGGCCGTAATTTTAAAATATTTCTGACAAACCATGAAAGGTCCTGTTCGTGGTTACTCATCAGTGTCATGTAAACAAACATCCACTTGTAGCTGAACGGATTTGTTGTAAAAAGGAAAACATCAAGTCACTCAATCAAATACAAATTCAGGAGGTCCTTATAATTTCAATAAGCTGCTCTTTCCTGTGAAGGTGATGAAAAATGAGAAGACCAACATACTCATGAGGGTGGTGGGATTTTTATAAGCATCCTTTTTTCCACAGGTTCTTCTAGATAGACTAGTGGCAATATTGACCATGATGAATCACGGTTTAAGAAGCAAGTGATTTCACTTGGACTGTTCAGTGGGAAAAATATATTTCACTGACTGGTTTGAAAGGATTTACCTTAGTTTCAGGAGAATAGCATCTCTGTCCACAGATGGTTTCCTGTTTTTGACACATCACAGCCTGGCAGAGCTCACCACGGGGATTCTTCTGGGTCGTAGGGCATGGGTACCACGTTTTCCGCAAGACATCATATCCGAGAATGATGCCATTTGGTTTCCCTGGAGTCATCCAATCAATTTGAAGGGATCTGTAACAGAGAATAATGAATACTTCTGAAAAGACATTTCACATTGCTGCTGTCTGCCTTATGTACTTTAAAGTTTATCTTCCAGGTTGTTCTAAAGGTGTATATCTGTTAACTTCCTAAACAAAAGGATGTATCAGGAGAATACATATGTATTACTATATACACTCATATATGATATTACCATGCAATATGTTTTAAGAATGAATTAGCACATGACATGAGTCCAGTGGTCTCCCACTTTAAATTTCAGAAAGGAGAAGAAAGTACTGCTCAAGGCTAATCAGGAAAATCAACAAAGTTTTGGCTTGCTAAGTAAAAATAAGACACAAGGAAGATGACTTGGTAAATAAAGTGGAAACTAGAGCATGTGGCAGACTGGATCCCTGCTTAGAATGACCTTCTCCTGTCCCTCGCTTCCCGTGGCTCAGAGCGTGATGTGACTCACAGACGCTCACACAGAGGCAACTAGGAGACTGCTGTGGGATTCCCATTTGGTCTTTCTTTCTGGACACAGATGCTGCCTTTCCCATTCTCTTTCTCTCTGCCAACCATGTCTGGAACTTGAGCAATCATCTGGCAGCCATTAGAGAAAGACCCTAAGAACCACGAAGAAGCCGCCATGGTATTTTGTACAGCTGAACCAAGGCCAACCACAACCTACCTCCAGGACCATGCACTCAAAAGCCATCATTGTTGGGTGTTTTGTTACTTGTAGCCAAAATAAATGAGCAAATTGATTAAAAAATCTTTGTATCAATGGATAACTTACCATTAATAAAATTTATCACTCTATTTATAAACTTCATAACTTTTATCAACTTATAAAATTGATAAACTTCAAAACTTCAAATACATTTTACTTAGACATAGGTTAATTTTTGACCAAAACAGATTCATGTCTCCAATAATTCTTTACATATCATGGTCAGATATGTTTGTGATCAGACATACAGGAAATGGAGACTCTTGTAACAAATTATGTTTTATACCCTCATGGATTTGAGGATGTCTGATTTTTAAAAATTAAGTCACAATTTTGTTCTAAATCTAAACATACTTTTTTTAAAAAAAATGAGGAGTTGATATACAATGAGGGCATAACATCTGATAAAAACTTTACTACATTTTCAACGATGTATTAATACTTCATTTGCTGTGGCAAAGAAGATTGTAATATAAAGCTGTTCACAGAGGAGTTAACCCTGAATAAAATAATTTACTCTGAGGTTAATGCTATAGAACTTTAATTCTCTAATTTAGGTCTACTTGCCAGAATGATACAACCTAGAAGACACACCTGTACTACCTTCAGTATTTTTAAAAAATAAAAGTAAAAAAGCAAAAAGTAATTAAAGTTTACAATTAAGCCCCAGAGAATCAGGCATGACATTTTCTTGCAATTTGGCTTAGCAAAAAAAGCCTAAGATTAGCAAAACACTATGTAAATATAAACTAATAACTTTTTATTCTTACTGTTTTTTTTTGAAATGGGCGAAATGCTAAAATTCTGCTTTTAAATAAAAGAAAATCATTATTTCATTTTCTTGGGGGCACATACATAACACACTCACTAACAAAACTCTGCAGATAGGAAGTGTCCCCCCTGAGAGAGAAGTGTCCTAGGTGGCTTCAAATAACAAATAACCATTGTTATCTGAGGGTTTTTATGCAACTCTCCAAATGAATTTCACATTTTCAGATACCTCTTTTGTATTTCTGCATAATCAATACAGAAAAGGGTACAGTTTGAGTGACATTCAAGGTCCAATATCTCCACAAAAGCTAGTGAATTGGGAGGGTCTAGAGAACCCATGCGGAACACCTGCCTTTGAACTTCTTTCTGGCACGGCACCACTGAAGTGAGACCACCTATATTTTTAGCAATGATGATAACAGTTCTGCTTTAAGGATCTGAGTCAGGTACATGAAGATAAATCATCAAAGTGTCATGGGTTTAACTCCTCTACACGTGTCATTAGAACCAATGAGAGTGACACTGACAAAGCTTTCAGCTGGCATGGTCACCAAAGTGTCCAGTTGGCTGCTCTGCCTAGAAGGACGTATAGTAGGGAGTTTCGGGACAGGGGGACAGGGGTTCAGCATTCTATATGGCCACAGAAAAAGGTGCTTGCTTCTGGGTTAGAGAATTCCAGTGGCTGGAAGTCTTCCAGAGCAGCTGCAATGACAGTGAGGAGGAGAGTGCCACACTATCGATCTTTAGCATGGGGAAGATGAGTGAGTTTCCATGAGGCAGCAAATGCCTTCCAGCACTGAGCCTCCTAAAGGTGCACTGAGCAGGGGGGCAGCCACTGTGGATGACAGGACTCTAGCAAGAAGAGTCTTCGGGTGTTCTGCTTCGTTGGCACCACAAGAGATCAGCTATAGAAGGCAACACTCGTATCAGGGAACTTGGCTATGTGGAGACCCCCGTGGGACCGCTCAAGGAAGACCTACAATTGTCCAGGACAGTGTCACCTGCCACACAGATGGCTTTGAGGGCCACCCAGTAATGGCAGGAAAATAACAACACCGGGAGGAGACACATTTGGGTGAAAGGGAATAGGAGAGAAAGAGTGAGGAGGAGGGAAAGGGCGAGTGGTGATCAGATCTGAGCTTGTGAAATGGCAGAATCTTTGTACTACACCTGAGCTTAATGTTTTAACAAACTGTAATACTTGATCATGAGTCTTAATTACCAACAGAAGTCTCATAACTAAAAACATTTTGAAATCCTTAAGATGTTCCTGAGACATTTTCAAGAAAGGACTTCCATAAGATTATGTTTAAGAAGCAGCAAATCACAGACAAAAAGTATGGCATTTTCCTCCTTGTATTTCACTGAATTAAGATAGCTACATAAACTTACATAAAAGCACAGGCTAGACTGGTGGAAACAGAGAAGAATACATGAGAAGAATCTCCAGAAGAAAACGCACTAAAACTGATATTTAGTGAAATTAGGGGATTAGAAAATCAAAGCTATATGCCCATGTCTACCATAATGTGCAAGATGGTGGTGATTTGCAGGAATGGACCTTGGAAAAATGAGCTGGATGAGGATTAACTCGTGAGGCTTGAGGCTGTGAAAGTGAAGGATTGCTATCATGACAGAAAGTCAACAGGTAACTGGATACATGCCACCAGAACTCAGGGAGAGACCAGGGCTAGGGATCTTTGAGACATCAGTATGGTAACCTGTGAGAAAACTTGAACTCTAAGCTTCGGGGAGAGTCATTCTGCTGAGAACACCCACAGGAGAAGAATGGATTTGGAACGGAACCGATGAAAGAAACCCATGTGTGTTCAGAGAGCCAGCGGTGAAGTGACTGTTAAAGGTCAAAGTTAATTAGAAGGAAGAACCGGATTTTATGAAAGGTGCACAAAGGCGACCAGATTCACTGGGCTCCTTCTGTGGGAGCCACAAAGGCAGAGAAATTAGAGGGCATTCGGGAGCGAGAGGGAGGTAAAGAAAGGGAATCAGTGGTGTTCCTGAGAACAAGCTGACCGTTCTGCTAGGCCTCCTCCGAATCCAGCAGTGAGTTGGGTGTTCAGAACTCTGGCCATCAGAATGCTTTGGCCATCCAAACAGTAACATTTCCTCTGATTCTGATGAAAGCGATTCTGATTGTGACTATTGATTCAATGAGCATCCTCCATGTTTCCTCTTTCAAGAGTCCTTCCCATACCCTTTCAAGACTCAAACAGAAAGTTCCAGTCCAAACTAGAAGCTGCCTCCCATTGTCCATATTGGTAAGGGAGGATATTTAAAATACGGGTGAGGGAGAAGTGACCCGACATTGTATGTCTACAGACCAAAATTTTCCTTATTAAGAAAATAAAACTACATACGGCTGAAGTTTGGACATTGTCAAATTACTACATCTGCCTTCAAGTGGTCAGTCACTGAACATCTCAGGGAGATTTCAGGAGAGAGAAGATTCCTTGATATCCAACGTCATGAAAACACAGAGGTTTCAAAGTTTCCTTTCAAATTTGGTGAGGCAAAAAAAGGAAAGATTCTTCTTCCACAGCTATGACCTCTTGTGCCATGTTCAACCCCAAGCTAAGTATTATGAAAATATGGGGGGACTTATAAATGATAGCAGGATCTTGACCTTCCTTTGGGGACATGCAGGCTGAGCCGCTACCATGAAGACTTCTGTAAAGTTCATGTGTAAATCTATCTTTGATACCAGTTAGGTGCTTGAGGGAAATTTTTAAACAATTACTTGTGAATGCTCCAAAGACATTATTCCCCAGCCTTCTCATCCATAACACAGCCTCAGACTGGTGTGGACCTGGGAAGAAACACCAAGCTTCCAATTCAAGGCAGGGAGAGGCACGAGCAGCTTTCTCTCTGCTTTCCCTTGAGCCTCGTGCCCAGAAATCAGACATTTTGGAATACTAGCAGTAATGGAACAAAACCTCTTCCCTGCTTACATTTATTCTTACCTTACACACTCATGGAGGATAAATAAATAAACTTCAGAGGCAGCCCACTACCCAGTGAAGCTGACAGTTGCAGTGTTTGTCGTATTTCAATCGAAACCAGAGCCAATCAGCTACCTTCATCCGAGGCAGTCTCTACATTCTCAAGGACCAGAATTAATGAATTAGCTATTGATTAAATTCCACTCTAACAAATCTACCAAGGCAAACAGATGAACTACCCAGGGCACATGTAGGCCGTGGCCAGACATGTCCGGGCCATCGATCAGTAGTTAGTATTCTTTTGGGATGCAGAAGCAGCTGATGACAATATGATAAGTACGGAAAATGTGATGTAGACACGGTTTGTTTCTAGAGGAGCAGGCTATGAGATTAGAAGAGTCCATCTGATCTTCATTTGCATGCTAAGGCGACTTTGGTTTACACACAACAGAAAAACGTGCCTAAGTGCTGGTACTAAAGTTGTTGTCAAAAACCAGGTGTGAAAGGCCACAGACAGAGATCACACACCCCACGCATGCAACCAGACACATGATACGCTACTGTATACACTCTTAACATATACAAAAAGTTAAGTGTCACGGGTGACCACATTTGACCAAAAATAGGCATAGAATCGAAAAAATACATGTCTCATTAGAAACCAAAATTAATTTACATGTGATTGAATTAAGGCCAGCCTACTACCATTTCTCTGGGAGGATTTCACCTCAGATTTCATAGATCGCTAATATAAAAAGAATTTTTTAACAAGCAAAGTAGGAACATAACTCCCAATCTGAGTAGCCAGAAGTATAATGCAATCACACGGATGACAACATGTGCGTGGGAGGCTAACTGCGTGGGGGTAGGTGTGACGTTGAGGAATGGCTTGGCAGCCCCAACGCGTGTGTGGGGTCCTGCTTCGGAAAACGGGGCTCCGTCACAATGCATCATTTTAAGAAAGGAAAGGTTTTACTTGCCAGTATGTTGGGTGTGAATGATTTCTGTCAAGTTTTTGCTAGATCTCTGACCAAAAAAGGAAGGAAGGAAGGAAGGAAGGAAGGAAGGAAGGAAGGAAGGAAGGAAGGAAGGAAGGAAGGAAGGAAGGAAGTTGCTAAAGGCACGGGAATGATGAGAGATACCATGGAGGGGCTTCGTGTGCTGGGCAGGGCAGAGCAAGCCCATTAGAATTTCTCTCCTGCTGATGACCCCTAGAAAGTCTGCATAAATCTCAGAAAGCCAGCACCTGAAGACTCAGAGAAGTTGAAAATAGAGGCAGATCAAGAGCAGGGCCGAAACTGGAACAAACTCTACAGGGTGTTGCTCTTGGTGCCCCTTTCTCTCCCATCTGCACCCCAGAGCGGCCCAGCGTGGAACTGAGTGCCGGGCCAGCCAAACCTAGGACAGAAGCCCGGTCTTCCTGGCAGAACACGAGAGGCTTTACAAGCCAGAGGGTGTGGGGGACATTTGTTTTGGTTTTTTCCTTCTGGGCCCTGCCCTGAGCATGATTCCAGCCGAGCAGCTGCGCAGTGGCAGTCCTGGCCCAGTGTGCACCTCAGCCCCAGGAAAAATCCGTCTTCCTGACCAGGGGGAGGGGCCCCAGGGGTCTAGAGAGTGTGTGCATGGGGGGGGGGGCCCTGTTTATTTTTCCTCTATTTTCTCTCATCTCATCGCCCCTAAAACAGTCCCATTTAGGTCACCACGAGATAGGTTGGGGGCTGAAATTACAAGAGGAGCCACATGTTTCTAGTCAAAGATCCCGGAAAGGAAGGGCAGGGGGTCCAGGAAATGTGGGGACATCTCAGGGAAGAGAAGTCTAGGTGTCTTCCAATTCCTGTCTGTGAATGTTCATAGCAACTTTGGTCATAAAAGTGGAAACTACCCAGATGGTGCACAAACAGTGCTGTAGTCATACAATAGAATATTACTCAGCGAGAAAAAGGAACAAATGACTGATATACACAATAACCTGGGTGCATCTTACATGCATTATGCCATGTGAAAAAAGCCATACTTAAATGACTATGTATTATATGATCCCACTTATATGACAATATGAAACCAGCAAAATTGTCGCTACTAGAGGAGAGCAGTGTTTGCGCAGTTTTGGGGGCAGGGAGGAGGAGGGGTTGGCTATAAGCAGAGTAGGGTGGAGAAATATTTTGATATAATGGAACTGTGTTACCTCCTGGTGGTGGTAGTATTTACAGAACTCAAAGGTTTTGTCAAAGCTTATAGAACTCAGGGCAAAAAAAGAATATATTTTACTCTGTGTCAGTTAGAAATCAATTGTAAAATGCCAATAGAATGATTAAAAAACGAACAAATTCTGGAAACCTGAGATTTTTTTCGGAAGCTTAATTCATTGTTAAAGCTAGGTGGTGCTCTCCAATCCTTGTCAGTTTTTGAATTTTTCCTTCACATGTATTAAATTGTGTTTATTCTAATCCCAAACTTAACTGGCATTTGACTGAGTATGGCATGATAAAACGGAATGTTTATGTTTTAATTCAGAATTTGGAGGTACTGTATTTTAGCAATGGATGCTGCTATTCAGAGGTCTGATGATACTGTCCAAATTCCAGTGCCGGATGCCCATGATCTGTCCTGGCCTCCTGGAAACTTTCTGGGTTTTGAAATTTCCTGATACTATCTATCCCTTTACGTGGCTCTTCTTTCCGTTATTATACTGGTGTCTGTAGACTCTAATCTGCACCCTGGCGACTTTCGTCCTGGGGCATTTTCTTAATCATCTTGATTTCCTCCTCTCTGTTTCCTCTGTTCTCTCTTCTAGCACTCTTATTATCCACATACTAGCCTTCCTGGCATTTTTTTTCTTAATAATTACTTTTTTCCTGGACATCTTTGGTTTTGAGTACACTTTCAGAGACTTTCCTTTAAAGTTTCTTCCAGAGTTTTAATTCAGCTTTTCCATGCTTAACTTTCACGAGGTTTCTTCCCCAACTCCTGCTTTAATTATGTTTTTCTAAGCAAACTTTGTTTAATAAAGAATTTTTAAAATCTCTCTGAGGTCATTATAATACTTTTCCTACTCTGTATTGCCTGTGCCTATTGAATTATTTCTCTTCTTTTATTTGGGTCCTCCTAATCTTTGAGAGTCACGCACCAAAACAGCTGCCCAAACCTTATATATGAGTGAGGCTTCTTGGTCCGTGTGCCCTTCTGTGAATGTCTCTTCCACTGGGGATCCCCACCTGCTAATTTCTAAAGGAGAGCCTTTATTTGGGGCCATTAAAGCTTTTCTGGAGAAGAATGTCTGATTTCCTGCAGGGGGCATTCATGATGAGACCCTTGTTTTGGAGGGCAGAGCTGGGCAGAGCAGCTGAGGCAGCCGTATTTCAGTATTGCTTCTCACTTCTTCACGGTGTCCACCTCTGTCTCTCATCCCAGCTCGCCCCTGTGCTCAGAGCCCTAAATCCACCGTGCCTGTGTTCAGCTTCTCCAGAGAGTAAACTTCTGAACATTTGCCTGTGGGATCTACCACATGCAGGAAGAGAAACCAACACCCCGATGTATGATATTGAGGTAGAAAACCTTGAATTCTGTGACAGTTAATTTTATGTGTCAACTCACCTGGGTCACAAGGTGCCCAGATATTGGGTGAAACCTTATTTCGGGGTGCATCAGCAGTGTTTCTGATGAATTTAGCATCTGAATGGGTGGGCATGGTCAGGCAGATTGCTCTCCCCTTGGTAGGGGGGCACCATCCAATCAGTTGGAAGTGGAGGGAGGGAGACTCCCTTCCATCTGCTGGACCACTTGAGCTAAGAGACCAGTCTCCTCCACTCCCAGACCTGGACTAGGATTTCCACCATCAAACCTCTGCTCTTGAACTGGGTCTAAGCTGTCCTGAGTCTTAACTTTCTCTGAAGAACTCTTGACTAGTTACAGTTTCCAACCACCTTTTCTTCAGAATGTCAGCTAACCCCATGATTTCAGCTTTGAACCTTATCCCATCTCCCCCTTCTTCGCAATCCTTAACGCTTGCAAGAGCTCAGGCGCTGCGGTTCTCTGCAGGGCAAATGAGTGTGTTTTATGTCGTTACCCCCCTCTGCCAACCAGCGCTTTGGCTGTAAATTTCTCCACTGAACAAAGTCATTTGCCTCTCCCTGCCAAATACGGCTTCCAAAATTGTGTCGAAATCTCTTCTGTCATTTTTTTGCTCTGTTGTTTAATACCCTTTTTAATGTCTTTGCCATCAATTTAATATATTTGGGGATAGGCAATCATTAGCCACAACTACAAAACATTTTCCCTGTGCTATCATCTGCAAGAATCTTCTTAAAGGAAAAAAATTCTAGAGACGGAGACTCATGTGGGCATTCGTTCAATTTCTAATAAAGCTGAATATTATTTTTAGTTACATATAAATATGTAATCTAAGCTATGCCAGTCACCTGGGCTTGAGTCATGGGGATGCTGACAGGCGAGGAAGTTGACAATATTCAGGCACCCAACTATATAATTCTTCCTCAAGTTCCTTAAGAATGAACCCTTCCATGATCATTGTGAGTAGAATCTGTTTTTTTTCTCTTTACACATTTCTTGTCATTATAAACTTCTGCTGCAGTGTTTTTTACATTGTTCCATAAACATGTTTAGTGTGAGGTCTCCCACGGCAGACTGGAAATGCCAAAATTTAGAACCACGCTTTATATGTCTTTGGGTTACTTTTGCCCCTGACATTATTGTAGCCACAAGTGTGTCTGCTGAAAGGAGAATAGAGGTCTCTGGTGCCCCTTTCACCTGGCCACGTTTCCCCTGGAGGGCAGACAGTCCTCAGACAGGTGGGCAAATCTGCTGAGGGCATCATGAATGGACACGCACACCCCAGATCCGAGAGATATCTATCATGCATTTGACAGAAGTTGTGCCTTAGGAAGAGAAGGTGTGATTTTGCCCTTGACAGCTAAGAATCCTACTACTTGGGTTTTTCTAATCACTGTAATCACACATCTCCAATTTAGTACAGGTATTTTTAACTAATTTTTAAAGAAGACCTAGACATTTTAATATGTCATAAAAGAGTCCTTCAGAACTGAAGTATTTGATCATCTACTGATTGCTTCAGTCAGTGTGTGTATACGTGGGGTGTGTGTTTTGGGGGGTGTATGTAGGTGAAGGGTGATTCATTTGGCTGGGCAAAGTATGGGGGGCAAAGGTGGGTTTACAGTTGTTCAAATGGAAAATGTAGTAACTGAAAATAATAATACAAGTACATGAACATACTTACAACTGTAAAGCCCCTTTTGCCCCACCCTGCACGATGTGAAAAATACTCATATTTCCATCTCTAGTCCCAACTGGATGTAGAGGAATGAACAATGCCATCTCACTTGGCTGGGAAATAATGTTCACTCTTCTTTTTAGTAGTATTATAATTGATAATTTTGAATTGAAAAGAGACTTACTTTCAACTTACGGTCATTTGTCAACAACAAAAGCATATAGAAAAATGAAGACACTCTACCAAGAACCCAATAAAACTGGTAACAGTTATCCAAACAGTGTCTCCCTTATTTATTTTACAGATATTTGCAGGTTTAGGGCCATCTGAGTAAGTCTAATAGTTCCAAAGAGATTAAGTTAGAAGGGAATCATTCTAATTAAAATTATACTCTGTGTCTCATAAAAAGATTCACTGAAGGGCACATTTATATTAAAAAAATCTTTCATGCTTTAAGCATTTGTTCAGATGACTAAATAAAGAGAAGCAAAGCTAGGCAAGCAGGAACAGAGACATCAAAGCTTAAATGGCATGGGATGTATCCAGTGAAGATCGACAAAATAATATCAAAAATTTCATTTACACACACATTTCTAGCAACTTATTCATTGAGATTGTCATGGTAGGGATAATACCTCTGGCTTTGATTTTCATTGCTTATGATCAGTTCTTTGGATTGACTGATAAAATGTGTGTACCTTGAAGTGATGCTATGAATTGTGGGTATTGGTATATCGCTTGGAGTGTCTTCCATGGTGGCGATTTGGGTTCCATTGCTTTTCACACAAGCGTATTTTGTGCAGACTTCAACCTGCAAACAGTAGTTTAGAAAAGCATAAATTCAACTATTCTCAAAACCCAGACTGCCCATGACCGAATCTCACCAGCCCTCATGCCATATGAATCTCTTAACAGTCTCTTGGAGTGGATGGAATATTAATTTGCCATTTAATTCCAGGGGGACAAGCTCAGAATGGAGTGCAGCAATGGGCTTAGGACCATTGATGTAGTGACTTCGCTGGTGATATTTAGACCCTGTTTCCAACCATTCAGAAAGAGACTGACACAGGCATCTATTTGGAGCCCAGATAAGCACGGGAAGATGCCGAGGTGACAGTTTGTATAACATTATAATATCATACTAAGTATACGGTTATACTAAGTGATCACTAAGTATAATAGTGATCACTGTGTACTGCTCTCTAGATCCATACCCAGGTAGTATAATAATGGTAGCTTCTGGAAGTCTTGATACTTTCCAATAAATGGCCTAAAGGCTCATCTCCAGTGAAAAAACCAGGCCCACACAAGCCTTCCAATATTCGGAGCTACTTTGTATCCATTTATTCCAGCTGCAATGATATTTTTACCTTAATCACATCAGAAAATCATCATCTATCCCTTTAATTCTGCCACCTCATCTGAATAACAACTGAGGAGGTGGAATAACTAAAGATCAGAGATCGGGTTCATCAAGCATTAGTAACACAAAAAGAACACCTTCAGCAAGGGGCGGGGAGAACTGAAGACTGCTGCTGGACCGTCTAAGAGATGACATCATTCTGTTCCCGTTTAAAGGGTAACCCAAAGGGGAACTGCTCCTCTTCCAGCGCTAACGGACTTCCACTTATCTGTGCCGTATAGTATTTTGAGGTAAGATATGTAGTAGATATTTAAACATTATCAAGGCCCTGCACTCTGAGTATGTCCAATTAAACCCCAAATAACCTAAAGGCAGATGAACTTAAAATATAGTTGCTGGTAATAGAAATAAAGACAATAAGACTTCATACATATTAGGAAATAGTTGACTCTGTGAATAATGAGATAACACAAAATCATCTGAACTGAATGTATTATGTAAATTGTACGTGCCAAATATTATGATGGGTACTTGCACCAATAGTAATCTGAGTCCTCACGATTCCATTTTTGTGTATTTGTAAATTGGGGGCGGGCAAAATCAGGGAATTGGATCAAGCCAGTAAGATCTGAGATACCCACTAGGGTTTTCATATACTCTTTTGCCCTGGCATCTACATAATAAAGACTGACTTGAAGTTCTAATCTACTGAGGTTTATTCAAATGAATCTCCAGACATTGTCTTGACTTTGGAGAAACATATCAATATTTTTATCATCCTTACTAATTTACTATTTAAGTTCTCCATCTTTGGGGCATATTTCTGGTGTTACAGGTATACTGTATGGCACGTAAACAAAACACAAATATAAAGATTTGCATTAAAATATAAATCAAAAAATAAAATTAGTATTCCCTTTAAAAATATATAAACGGATGCATTCAAAAAAGTTGATATTTTTGTATATGTAGATGTCGGCTTCGAAATCAAGGGCTATTATACAAAGGGTTGTTAGCATAGAGAATTTTGATGCTGCAGTATTAACTTGGCAAGATTTATTGCAAATAAGTGATTTGCCAAGAAGAATATTGTCATCATCTTCATCGCCATCGTTTTCCATCTTATGATCATTCTCTTTCCTCCAGAGATTCATGCGTTTGCCCACAGCACACAGATTTAATCCTGATCCATTCCCCTCCTCTCTCTCCCCTTCCCCACCAAATAAATCATCGGCAACCAAGGTGGAAGCTATCCACTGAGAGGCCTAGCCCGGCATGTTTTATTTAACATACGCATAAGCTCAACTATCACAGGACGGTGTTCTAACCTGAATGTCATAGACCGTGGAGGGAGACAGGTCTCGGAGAATGAAAGACCCAGGCTCATTCATTCCGGTCTTGTAGAGCTTATTATTTACATACACAGAATAATCGCTGACAACACCATTTGGGTGTGTAGGAGACATCCAGGTGACACGTGCAGCTGTACCGTTGATGACGACAACCTCTGGAGAAAGCATGCCCCGAGGCTCTGGGATTCAAGGAAGAAACGGAATAAACTCCAGCTGTCTCTGAAAAAGCACTTACTGAACTAAATGCAGATTAGTATTTGGGTTTCGAGAAGGGTCCGTTGCTTATCGGCTTTCCTCTGATGAAGTTATCACAGGCTGCAGTCCTCTGAAAATTGGCTTATTATACTCTCAGTTAGAAACCATAAGAATTGCTGGTAAAAAGCTTCCTACCACCGGCACAGTGCTAATCTTCAATACTATGTGAGCAGTGGGATATGATGATAAATTATTCACCCATCTGTACCACTAACACGTATCTATTATTTGTCTCTTCTCTTATCCCCTTACTCTGTATCTCCCAGGGGGGGAAAAAAGGGAAAGAGAATTCGCTCCTTAAGCAAAAAAATAAATAAATAAAACTCAAATACACTCAGGCTGGTGGAACGTGAAAAATCATTTGATGTTACTAGCTTGTAACTCAAGCAATATGAAGCAATAATGCAATATTGTCATTATGTAAATGATTTTGAATGTTGATTACCATAGGTAATGATGAAATCTAACATTAGAAAAAAAATCTTGCTTGGCGTTAAATTACACAATTATTCAAGCATGTCAGAAATAACTATGCAAAGACCTATTTTTATCTTAAGAACCCATCTTTACTCGTTGAAAAATTGTCCTTGTGATCCATTCTATTTTATAAACAAAAGGTGCCGACCTCTGGCACCACGAAGGGAAATGGGTCCCACTCAAAGCGCCCTGCTAATGACCTGGAACACTTGCTTGGGAGGTAATGATATTATAATGTTTATAATGAGACTTTATAAAGCCAAAAGGATTAGAAAGACCATTCCGAACTCATTTCAGATTCACAAGTTGCTTCTCTTGCTTCCTCCCCCTTGCTAACTGGCTTAGAAATGAGTCACGGGCAATTTTTCTCCGTGGCTGAACTTCCACCTACCATTTCTGGTGACTCAGGGAGGGCCCTCGCTGGGCTGAGCTGTCGTTTTGAAAAGCATACTCTTTCTGAGAGCAAATCGCAAAAAAAAAAAAAAAAAGAGTCTCTAAATGTCACCATTTATTGATGTGAACTTGGCTCCAAACTAAGCATACACAGAACGGAGCAGGAACAAACTGGGCTAATATCCCATTATTAGGGCCTCGAACTGCTGTCTCAATGGGACCGCTTATTGATCTGCCACTTGATGACAGCCAGCACTTAAGCATTTTAGCCCCGATCCCCTTCCCTCCAACGCCGGAAATTTTATAATGGAGGGATGACTGATCTCAACCTCAGCAAGAATCAATCAATTTCATTCGCGTCCCTGAAGCCGAGCATCCCGTGAAATCGGGACTCACCCCCATCGCAAGTACGTGCGTGCAGCACATCGCTGGTGATGCTGTGGACTCCATTGAAGACAGAGATAAAAACCCCATACTCCGTGTTTGGACTTAAGTGGCCAATGACATGAGAAGTTACATCTGGGAGGAGTTTGAGAGATCCGTTTGAGGTAGCAGAACTCCAAAAAAGCGTGTAATGTTCAACATCACCTTGTAGGTCTTGCAAAGCTGTTAACAATAAACACAGAACACTGCAAATGTGGTTGGCCTAATGGGACCCCGGCGGGGGAAAGACCAAGTGAACTTTATTTGCTACTCTTAGAATGGGACAAAGGAAAGCTTATGGGACCTACTTGACGGTTTTAAGTTTTTTAACAAAGTTGAATTTTCTCCGCTGACCCCATAATTTATTACGTAGGGTCTTACCTTTATAGGAACATGAACACATAAATTTCCTTTAAATATTTTAACCATGCTAGCTATAAGGATTCAACTAATCTTCAAAACTATGATATATTATTGAGAGTAAAATAAAAATATGCAATACACAGAACAGCTTCTGTTTATAAGTAGCATTCTTAGAGAGACGTCTATGTTAATACAAATGAGGATCTTGTATTAGGATCCCTTGACACAGACCCTAGAACTGGAGAGATTTTGTATCTTGCTGACAAAATCTGCTAAACTTGCTTCTAGGGACCATTCAGTGGGTTTTGCTGCGTATGCTGTCTCTGTAGCAGTGGTACAGCAGGCTCTCCTTAAAGATTCACTCAGGAGAACCCTAGGATATTATCTGAAATTTTCACTGAAGCTCTCATCCATTTCCCCTAGTTCACTGTGCCTCTGTGATGTAGGCAAGCTCTCCCAGAAAGCCCAAATCCCTCACTCACAGTCTCACAGCTGTAACTCATCAGTTCCTCAACCCCCAGCCTTGCGAAGGCCAGCCTATTATTTTCTTTGTTCCTCTTCCACCCAGTTTCTCCAGTCTTGCCCTAAGTTCTGCTTCTCATGATCTTCCTAAGTAAAGCTTTAAACAGAAAACACAGAACAGCCATATTTTCTTAGGTAGGAAGTCGTATGCGGCTCTACTTACATTAATAGTATTTTTAATGGCCTTACGTAGTAACTCTTACCTTGGTTTGTGTTAGGGTTGGGAGGTGGAGTGTTGGTTTACAAGCGTCCTGAAATTGTATGTGCTGAAACAGTTTAACAGCACTAATCAAACACTGGGTGGAAAAGGTGGCATTTCTCTTTACAGTTATTGAAGTGTTGTTGCTCTAATGTGTGAGCTCCTGTGGCCATATAAAAGCATATGGCTTGGAGAACCGTGTGCCTTTCTCTTTAAGAAGCCCCTTTTGGGAAAGGACCTCCAAGCACACTACTGCTTTGACCTTGTCTCTAGCAACAGTTAAAAAGATTTTGTATGCCGGTGTAGTTGAGGGTTTATAATAAGCGATCTTTAGCAACTTATTTGGAAAACTGTGGTGATCAAGATTTTTTTTCTCTGATGTCACAAAATGTTAACACCTTTGGTAATGAGGTTCTGATTGTGCATGGGCAGGAACAAGCTATTCATGTCCATTAATATTTTCCCAAATGATGACATAGGTGAATTACAGCGAAGCCACTGGTGTTATGAGAGCGAAAGTTCTCTGTCCTTAGAACTACTTTCTGCCGCCTTACAGCAGTAGCACTCTGGTTGCGGCAGCTGAGAATAATGGGAAGTCTACTAGCTTGGAAGTTCACATTGTATTTTCATTTAAGTGAACAGTCTGGTTAGAAGTTCAAGCCCTAAAGATATAATATTAATGAATTGCTTTCGAATTCTATTTGCAGATATAAATGGATTTTACCTAGGTTATTAGATGTGTCTGATATCTCCTTTATCAAGTTGTAATTAATGTACTTATATATGTACAGGGTATAAGGCAAAAGCAGATTTACAGTTGTGAGTACATGAAACAATTTATTCTTATATTATGATTTATTGATTATTGTGTTATCTTCCATTAGAACAACTGTAAACCTACTTTTGCCACACTGTGTATGTTGAAAATATTGTTCACTGTTAGCACCGTGAATGTGGGATAAGCAAATACCTGGATGAAATTCCACTAACTGTCCATTCATAGCCACACACATGGCCACACATTTTGGGTGGTGATCTCCATATACTGGTCAGAAACGTGGTCTTCACTGTAGCCAATTCTCATGTATTGAACGGTTCCCTCTCCTTTGTAATGGAGTCCCAAATAATCCAAAACAGTTGTTAGATAAGCTAGTTCAAAGGTGCCTTGCAAAAGCAACTAGGTTATATTCCTTACACGCTACTGGATTATTTTTAGAGGTCAGCATTAACATTAATTATGTCCTCCAGATCTTTCCCATCTAGATCAGGGGTCAGCGAAGTAGAGTCCATGAACCAAATCTGGCCTGCAGGCCAAATCTGGCTGGCCAGCTGTTCTTACGGAACCTGTGAGCGAAGAACGTTTATTACATTTTTAAATGGCTGGGGGAAAAACTCAAAGGAGAAAAGTCATTTGTGATACATAAACATGATATGAAAGCCAAACCTCAGTGTCCATCGTGAATTTTTATGGGAACGCAGTGAATCTGGCGTCCTGTACCACTATTTTCGTGTTACAGTGACAGAGTTGAGTCGTTGCTACAGAGACCGTACACAGCCTGCAAAACCTGAGGTCTTTACTGTTTGCCCTTTCCCAGTGCGCCTGTGGCCCTCACCTATGGCAATCACGGCAAACATGCCCACTCATCAGGTCTCCTAATGGATGTGTCTGGGGTTGCGTTCTCACCGGCTCACCGGGAAGGAATGTTATCTAAATGTGGAAACCCAGAGGGGTCCTATCGTATGACAGATGTGTCTACCTTGCTCATAGGTCCTCAGATTAGAGCCGATTTTCCAAGTTCCACGGTGCAGAGCTCTGTATTGTCAATGAGTAGTTCTTGGAAAATGTGTGCATAGCAAAACTACATGCAAAAGCATGTCCTATTTTTTTAAATTAGACATGGCTTCCTGACTTTTTTTCATCTTTTGTAAAACTGCTGTTGAAAGCACTGTGAATGTTCTAGAGCCAGAATACTTCACGCCAGCAGTGAGTGATGACTGAGTGCTAACACCTTATTTCATTTAATGCTCATTGCAGTGATTTGAGGCACCTATTATTATTATCCCCATGCTTTGGCTTAGGAAGCTAGGGTTTAGTGAGGTTGAGTGGCTTGTTTTAGGTCGCAGGGCGAGAAAATCCTGGAGCTGGGATTCAAGCTCGAGTTTTCCTGATCCCAAAGTCGATTATTTAAACCATTCCTGCACATGCCTCCACCGAGTTTTGTCATTTTTTTAGTTAGGAGACTTTGAAACAGTGAGAACAGACGGGATCACCAACAGGAGCGTTGGACTGTGAAGAAGACTCAAGGAAGAACTTTGAGGCAAGTCTTCATTTAGGAGATGAGGGGAAGGCGTGCTCTCCGAGATACGAGGGGCCATTTGTAGTGACCACTGCCACGGAGACACAAACCAGGGGTGCCCAGAGGACAGGCCCTGGGGTTGGGCCCCTAGCTGACAACATCACCGTGAGGGACGGGTCAGCAGAGCATAAGGGAAGGAGGCGTGGTTACAGCGGGTATGCAAGTGGCTGGAAGGGAAGCCGGTGGAAAAGGCCAACACGGTCCATTTGCTTTGATAAGTCAAGTGACGGGAAGAGCAGAGGGACAAGGTGAGCCAACACGCGGGATGCTTTGCAGAAGCAAGTATTCCAGATCTGCAATTATTTATACGTATCGGCCCCTGAACAAGATCGATTCAGATGAACTTGGAAACTCTTCTGGCTACAGAAGCCAGCGGTGTCTGATTGAGAAATCAAGGTGAGGCCGAGGCTTCTGTGTGACTTTCAACTTAACCTTTTAGGGTGACACCTTCATACTTTGTGACTCTCGGAAAAGTTCACTGAGATATTATAATGCGAGAGTTGTATCATTGATCTTGGCATTCCCTGTGGCTGGCACAAAACGGTCCTGAATAAATGTTTGTGGAAGGAGTGAGGAAAGGAAAGAGAGGGAGGAAGGTAGATGAGAAGGAGAGCAGGAGGGAGGATGAGAGAGAGACAGACCAGGAGATTACGTGACACGGGCTGTGAACAGCTCCAGGATGAGCCGTTCTTGACACAGGGGCCACATCTGGGTGCCCGTCTGCGGCTTCTTTCTCAGTGATACTTTCTTCTCACCATCTCCAAGGTTTTCTCTCTCTTTTCTGGCCATTGCTGACCTTGTTGGTGGACCAACCCCAGAAGGGGACAGCCACAGCCCCACTCCCACAGGCATTTGCTTATTTCACTGTTTAGTTGAGAACGAGCAGTCAAAACGGGAAGGATCTTATGAAGTCACTCTTGACAAGGTGCTAATATCCATTAAGGCTAAGCACGTGAGAAACAGCCGAGAGTTGGATGCCTGAGTCCTCCATCTGAGTTTGCGAAGAGCTATGCACTGTGACTTGGGGTAAGCTGCTAAGTACTCGTTTCTGTCTCACCGGGCTTTTCTGAGAATTGTACGACTAATTTAAGTGCAGGTGCTTTTGTATCTCTTCTTACAAGAATGTGCTACTTCTCACTCCTACAATTTTTCTTTGTGCTTTTTAGTTTAGGCTGACATATTTTCCTTCATTAGATGGGGCACGAATAAGAGCCTCGTCTCTCTGTTGGGACCTGGGAGAGGGGGCATAGGTGGCCTGTTTGAAGGGGCAGCCACCACAAAGTGCCAGCTGATGTTTTCCCTGCAGCAAGGTGCGAGCAGTTTTACCTGATGATTTCAATCTGCAAATCAGTGCAAAAAAAATCCTCATCTTCACGGGAAACCCCCCGATTTTTAAAATGTTGTCAAAATATCAGTTTTGTCAAATATGGCAGAAGAAGCAGTGGATGGAGAACAGAGAAAATCAAGGCAACTACGTGCCGACAGTTTGCCCTAAAATGAGCTGAAGAGATTCAGGGGAGCTCTTACTTCCCATGACGTCATGTAGGGAGGCAGACGTTTTAAAACGGCACTTGCAAAATGTTCAGTAACTTATTCCTGTTAACCTGTGGTTGGTAAAAATCAGACGGAAATATTTTGCTATCAAAATGGTGTGTACCTGGGAAGGGTGGTAGTTAAGAAATCTTTTTTAACAAATATGCTATATGGTATTTTGGAATGGCGATTTTTAGTAAGTAAGCATTCATAAATGTGCTCAGGTGACTTTAACCTACAGTTTTGTGCTGTTTGGCATACTAGGCAATGTACCCACTGGATCCTACAAATCAAGAAGACAATTATGAAACTAGCAAGAACTAGGTGGCCCTTTCAGAGAGGGGTGACTAGTTAATTTACTTAGGATAGCAGGTTGCAAGAGGGAAGAAAATGATGATACAACAAGCTTTTGCACCGCTGACCCGCTTCTAAGACTTAACCTTTGTGCTCACAAATAGTTATCTGAAAAATTTCTAAGGTATGAGTGGAAATAACAGCGATCACATTACCTACATCCCGAAGGTCGGAGGTTCAGATTACCACGGTAATGAAACTTCAGTGAGCTGCTTCAGATCTATTAGGTTTGTCAGTTTTTATAAGCACGCTTTCTTCAGGCATGCAATTATACCATAAAGGACGTCTACTGGTGAAAATTCAGCAGCAGGGTTTGAACAGGAGCATTCAAATGTCAGTGGAGGGGGAGGGCATGTGCCTTTACGAAGAGGCTTTCCAGATGGATCAGGAGGTGAGGGTGAAGTAGAGAGGAAGGGGTGTGATTATACTGTACATAAAATCCACCTCTAGATAAAAACTTTGTTTTTTTCCAGAGATGTCTCAGAGGATAATTGTAAGCATCAATTAACTGGTATTCTTCCATTTAAATGGTTTAAGCAATTCCAATAGTAGTGACACCGATTACCTTATAAAAACCCTAGGCACAGGTGGCAAACACAAGGCCCACGGGCCGAATCCCGCCCTCCACCTTGTTTTATCCAGCCCGGCACCTTGTTTCTACCTGGTGGCAGTGCCAAGCTCCTTGCCCCTAGTTAAGGAGTAGTTACATTCAAACAGTCCTAAAATTATGTCTGGCCCTTTGAAGGCAACCACGAGGCTGATGTGGCCCCCGGTGAAAATGAGTTTGACACCCCTGGTGAGTGACCATCTTCTGTAGAAATGAGTTATTTAGTGGCAACACTGATCAACAAAACCAGCAGTAATTTTAATTTATAATCAATGTCACCTAATACTGGCTTTAATTTACAGTTGATACAACATAACATTGGGGCAAATTCATTCAGATGCTCTAAAATGAAATAGGAAGCATTTCTCTTCTTAGGCTGTAAGGAAACTCAAGACTGGATCAGAATCCCAGCCAGGAGTAATTTTACATCTTTTTATATAAATGTAGATGATTACTCAAGTGGGTACAGTTTTCTTACATTAAATATATATTTTAATTTGGGCTTTCCAAGTCAGTATATCTCAATATATGGTTATATTCTAGCCAATTTTGATTTCATTATTTGCCATATCTGAAGTCATACTTACAAGACTGATTGCAATACATATTTCTGTGATAGATTCAGCTCTGTTTTATTCTTTTCTGAAGGTGATAATGGATCACTATGAATGAACAGGTCAGCTGTTAAATGCTACTCCACTGACCAAAAGGATCTGAAATTTCAGTTACTGTAGTCTCTAAAGTCCCAGGGAAAGGTCGGGTCCATCTGCAAACTCTCCTAACGCCTGTCAAGGGGTGTTCTGAAGGGGGCCAGGGTGCGCCCTGCACTATGGAAGCTTGCCCAGTTGGTGGCCAGCCTTCACCCTTGCCGGTCTCCACTGGAACTCTGTCTGTAACCAGTGCCGATGATGACTCACGTTACTGCAATCCTAGTGAAACCCCTCTTGCTAATACGTGAAGAGTGACGAGATGTGGGGCCGAGTTCTCTGCAGGAAAGTGCGCAAGTTAATACATGGACACTTCCATCACAACTGGCCGGGGTGGCAGAAATGACATTCCCAACCCAGAAGGGACAGAGGAGGGAGAGCAGACCCGAGAAGGATGGAGAAGGGGGAAAGACAGTCAGCCTCTGAAAAACAGCACAGGGACCTCAGCTTTTTGTTGTTTTGGTTTTTTAACATGTCCGTTTTCAATTCGTTTTGGGACTACTAGGGTAAGGGTAAAAAAAGACACGAGAAGCTTCCTTACTTGGTTTATCCCATCGCACGTCTATGGCCGTGTGGTTAAGGACAATTACAGAGACATTGGCTCCTCTCTGTGGGACACCTGCTAACGTTGTCACTGTCACTTCGTGGCTCGGTGTGAAGCCCACGCTGTTGTGGACAAACACTTTATACGCGTACGTTGTGAACCTGAAAGTTTTTTTCAAAAGACATACATTAATTTCTCTTTTCCAAGAAACATAACACACAATTTCCTTATTCCTTACAATACTGAATTCCCCACCCCAACAAAACACACAACTTTTTTTTCCCCTTATCCAATACATTATTTTCTTTAGCTACACCAAAAACAAACAAAAGGTTACTTTTGCAACTCTTGAGCCTTTATCAAGTGTCAGAGAAACACACATATATTTTAAATAAGCAAAGACTGCTATTGAAAACCAGTGTGGTTTGCATCTTCTCGAGCTTGCTGTTCTCGAAGAAATGAGGATTACAGCTCCATTCAAGACACAATTACAAGTCTGGCAGCCTGCCAGCTTTCTATCTGAATTTGATCCCGAGAGTTGCCTGCTCTTCTTTTGGGAAACTCATCCATTTTCAAATATCAGAATCTCTCATCACCATTTTCCTCCTGTACCTACGCTCCTTTCTCCAAATCTCATTGGCAGACAGATAAACCCTTAAATTAAATTGTAACTGTGACCAAAGCCAACCACATTGCCCCGCGGAGAGTTTTGCTACAGCGAGCGGCATCGTGTCTTCGCATGAAGGTATTTACTCCAGTGAATGCAGCGGGCACTGAATCTGACTTTCCAGGAGGAGGGAACCTGACAATGTGGTGAGGACGTCCCGGGCCGTGTGTGAAACTAATGAGAGAGTAAAGCCACCGATTCCTCAACCCCTTCAGCTTTCTCGGGCAGACCACTAGCTGGCTTTCTTTGTTTGGTTCAAAAATGCCTGGGCGGGGAAACGCTATTCAGAGAAACATTTGGACAATAACTTAGACCAAGAAATTTGCTGGAATACACTGCACGACCCACGGCCGTGCCTGGGTGGCGTTCAGTGCTCAGGGCTAACTGTGGCCTCCGATCACCATCCGCTGATTCGGGTTTAACAGGGCACCAGAGGCACCTCACATCTGATGCAGGGCCCATGGGATGTGTCTCAGCAAGTCACAACTCATTAATCGTGGCAAGGGGAGGGTGCCATTTGCAGGATTGTGCTAGATAATTTAATGGAAGTTATGTCAGCATTCCCGCAGCACTTGGCTCCCACCTATGTGGGGGTCTGCCTGCCTTCCCTCGTTCCTCACTCGTGGTCCAAGGACACTTTGCAAGGCTCTGCCTCAGCCGCAGTTAAGGGTGCTCCTCTGTTATTGCAGCTACAGGTAAGAATTTAGCGATTTCTCATGACTCCACACCAGGAAGACAAACAATCCAATTTAAAAAATGGGCAAGGGACCTGAATGGACACTTCTCCAAGGAGGGCATACAGAGGACCCAGAGACATATGAAAGGATGCTCAGCATCACTAACCATCAGAAAGATGCAAATTAAAACTGCAATGAGATACTACTTCACACCAGTCAGAATGGCCATCATAAACAAAGCAACAAACAACAAGTGCTGGCGAGGTGGTGGAGAAAAGGGACCCTAGTGCACTGTTGGTGGGAATGCAGACTGGTGCAGCCACTGTGGAAAACAGTATGGAATTTCCTCAAACAACGAAAAATGGAACTGCCTTTTGACCCAGAAATTTCACTGCTGGGATTATAGCCTAAGAACCCTGAAACACCAATCCAAAAGAACCTATGCACCCCAACATTCATAGCAGCATTATTTATAGTAGCCAAGTGCTAGAAGCAGCCTAGGTTGCCCATCAGTAAATGAGTGGATCAAAAAACCATGGTACATTTATACAATGGAATTCTACGCAACAGAAAGAAGGAGCTCCTACCCCTCTCAACAGCATGGATGGAACTGGAGAGCATTATGCTAAGTGAAATAAGCCAGGCAGTGAAAGACAAATACCACATGATCTCAGTTATAAGTAGAACCTAATCAACAAAACAAACAAGCGAGCAAAATGGACCAGAGACATGGAGATAAAGAACATATTGACAGTGTCCAGAGGGGTGCGGGGAGGGGATAACGGGGAAAAGAAGAGGAAGGGTCAGGAACACGTGTAAAGGACCCGTGGACACAGACAACAGGGAGGGGGAGGGCTGCATGTGCGAAGTGGGTGTGGGGAGGGCAGGGGAGAGTGATGGGGGGAAATGGGGACAACTGTAATTGAACAGCAATAAAAACAAGTGAAAAAAAAAGAATGTAGTGATTTCTTTAAAGCAATTTATTTCCCCAAAATATGCACTGGCATCAGATCTACATCTCTGCTTCATCTCCCTTTGTGTCTTTCTGCTGTGTATGCTGTAGTGGGTTGAATCGTTTCTCCCACCACCAAAAGACAAAGATATGTTTAGGTCCCAACTCCTGGTATCCGCCAATGTGACCTTATTTGGAAATAAGGTCTTTGCAGATGCGTTCAAGTTCAAAGGAAGGCATGTTGGATTTGTGAAAGCCTTAAATCCAATGGACTGACATCCTTACAAGAGAAAAGAGATGGGAATTTTGACACAAAGGGAAACAATCAGGGAGAAGATGGTCACATGAAAAGAGGGGCAGAAGTTAGTTATTCTGCCACAAGCCAAGAAGCAGCTGGGTGACCAGCAGCTGGAAGAGGCAAGAAGTTTTTCTTTAGAGCTTACGGAGGGGACATGACCCAGACAACACCTTGATTTTGGACTTCCGGCCTCCAGAACTGTGGGAAACTATTTGTTTGAAGTCACCCGGTTTGTTTACAATGTCCCTACGAAGTGACACATATTCTATGTAGCAAGTGCTAAACAGTCCACATGACCAGACAACGGAGGGGGAGTAATCATCAGCATTCGCTCAGTTCTTAATGCATGCCAGGAAGTTTCTGCACGTACCAATTCACTAGTGCCTCGCAATTAAACCTGGTAAGGCACTATGATAGTACCTGGTCCAAAAATGAGGGGGAAAAGGCTCAAAGAGTTAAATAATTCATCTCCGTCATCAAGGTAGCAGGTGGGAGAGTGCTGATTCAAACCTGGGCAGTCTGATCCCAGGGCCTGCTCCTTCCACTGTGAAGCACCTCGGCCACCATAATAATGCCGACGGTGTTGATCACAGCAGCGGTGACAACCATAGGGATAACCTGATCTCTCCGCACTTGGATGGGGTCATAGCCCTGGGGCTTGAACTTGAGTTATTTTTCTAGCCGACGTGAGAGATTTTTGCTTACACATCCAAACAGTCTCGCCAAATCTCCTTTGTAGCCACTAGTATGAATGTGAAGGATGGTGAGTTGGGGTTAAGAGGATAGCGAGTCTGCGACAATCGAATGAAACGAAGCTAATGGCTCACCTGGGAATTGAACCGGTGACCTTGGCTTCATTAGCTTGCTCCCCAGGTAAAATACTTTTAATTGTATTTTATTCTATATCATGGCAGAAAAGAAATTTAGCTAGCATCTGGATGCCTAAGCTAAAAAATTTGAACTTTTCTTCCCCACGTCTGATACTATATATTAAGCAAACTTTATGGCTTTAAAATGAGGCCATTTTTGTAGCTCCTCTCTGTAAATGGGATTAATACCAGATGGCACTGAATCGGTGAACTGTAGATAAATCCTGCAAGTCCTTAGCTCTTCCAGTGATACCTTGAGCTATTTCATCAGAATTTAGGAATGGTGAAATGCCCAATTCATGTCTTCACAGACATGAAGGACACATAGACACACGTAACTGAAATGTCTGTTTCCGAAGTAGTATTCACAATTTAGAGTGAGAGATGGCTTTACAGTTTATCTGCTTCAAAGAATAAAACATCTGCCACATTTCACAGATAAGAAAACTGAGGCCCTGAGATGTGAAGTGGCTTTTGCCTAAGGACAAAGACTAGTTAAGACAAGTAGGGGGGCCTCTAACTGCCTCATTTCTAATATTCCACCCTTTCCACTATTCAGGGTTTTACTTAACTGAGAAATCATAGGCATTTTGCTTGATGCCATGCCTTTGTCTTTTGCATTTTCTTTAACTTTCTTGGTTAAGTTAAAATGTTAATAAAATATTGAATTCTCTTAAGTAAAATGCTTTAATACACTGTTATCACTGTATATGAAACCTAATCTTTATGTAAGTATGTACACCTATCACTATGCATGTCAGTCTCTACGCTACCACTTCATGTTACAGAAGAATGCCTTAGGGTGAGCACCGGGCTTTTTAAATTCACTCGAGGTACATCGTATTTTTTAGATGGTCTTAGATGTTGATGATTGGTATCAACTGGGACATTCCATTTAGTTAACAATAAAATATTTTTAAAAGACAAAGGCCAAATTGACTTCATATACTTATGTAGAACTTATGCAGATCAATCTCTTCTTGAAATTCTAATTGTGTTCTCTAGGTGTGTCTTGAAGAATGTACCATTTGAAACCCTGAAGGAAACCGTTTTGGGAATCTGAAGAGTGAACGAACACATGCTGAGTCTATACTGTAACTAGTAAACCAGCTGTTGGAAGGTCGGTTTAGGAGTACTGCGCTGTTGCAATGGGTCTTGTACAAGTGACCAGTGTGTTTGAGACCGTCCACAAGATCCTGCCTTTACCGACACGCAGGGAATGGTAAGCTTGGCTGCACTATCACCCTGACTATGGTGTTTTTCCTTGTGAAAGATAACACATATTAAAATCTTCTTTATGGAAGAATACTCATTTCAAGGTTCAGTTGTTATTACTCAAGTGAATTAGAAAACTAGGTTCAGTTTAGATGATGAAATTTTTAATCTGTTTACTTACCGAGGAGGTAATTTGGTACTGAATGAATGAGTGGATGTTTCACAGTCATGAAATCGGTCAGTCTCATAACTTTCAGTTCATATATAATTTGATAAATTAGAGACACAAACATACTTGTCCAATAGAGAAATGGTCCCCACCAAATCTTAGAAAGTTGTTTATTTTATAAATTATATTATTCTCTCGTGTTTCATACACCATCGCTTCTTTCATTCATTAATTTTTTTCCTCATTAAAAAATTTTGTGTCGGACACTAACAACATTCTCGATGCTAAACACACTGTCACTCAGGCTAGGTGTTAATGACAGAGGGACTCTGTCCAGTGAAGACATCTGTCCAGCGGGAAGCCCTGTTCCAGCACAAAATATGTGAAGGCTTATATCTTAACAGGGTCTGAAGTGTGTTTTGGGGAACCAGCAATATTCTTCCGTGCAGCCACAGAATGCCTCAGGTTATTTCCATCAGAATTAAAAATGTGTCAGCTTTATTGATGTCCTGACAGAATTCTTGTGTCAATATTGTCACCGGTATAAATCATGCTTCGGAAAAGCCAGGCTATTCAGCGTGCTTCCCGACGCTTGCACAACCCACGTGTGCAAGAGTACACCATCACACACACGGGATGCCTGGGAGGGCGCCGTGCGGCCTCCCATCCTGTGGGAACCGGTGAGGAAGCCAACAAGGACTCATGCGACACTCTTTCCACTGCTTAAACCTGCAGGTACTGAATTCCCTATGGAAGGTATCTACGTTTTCTTTACACAACCAAAAATTCCACTGAAGATTTCTGCCTTTGAAGTGGAAGAGTAATGCTTACGACCCTGGAAAGGTTTTATGATTTAACTTTTCCGACTGTGACTACCAGGTGCGGATGTCACATTCCTGAAGGTCTCTATATTTAGGCTACTAGAAAATGTCACACCGAAAATAATTTGGCTGTACTTTCCATCTTTGTTCTACTATGTCATCGACAGTAGAAATAAAGTCACACAGAGAAGCTAGATTTTTTTTTTCTTGAAGAAAACATTAGGGGGAAAAATCTCCTATGACAAAAACACATCCTCGCCCACTTGGAGGCTCGTTTTTCATGAGGTGAGGTTTCACATGATGACACTTAGGAGAGTGTGGCATCAATTTAGAGCCATAAAAGAAGATCCCCATGGAGAAGAGGACCAAGATGCCACTAATTTACTTTAAATGTGAAGTAGATACATTTTTGCTTATTCTGAAATAAGCAGGATGCTCAGAGATGGCACACTGATGCTGACAGAAGTTGGCTTTCATTCCTAAACCCAACTTTTGCTAATATTAAGGAAGAAACTCACAGGATTCACCTCACGTCGCTGGTCATGGGAGAAAGTCCTTCCTTCCTCTCATCCTTCCTATGTGCAAAGTCAAAGACTATTTCAGAGCTGCAACATAAATGCTCTGACACTACAGGACACTGTCAGAGAACTGACCCGGCGTTAGGAAGCCCAGTGGGAAATGTCATCTGGGCACATTTAATCTCGTTACGAAGGAGCAAGACTAAACAGATACTCTTCTGAGTATTATTACCCCCAAAACTATATCCTCTTTTAGGGCTTAAAACATTTCACTTTAGAAGGTTTAAAAAAAAATTAGAAATGCTAGTAAGCTTTAAGCTTAGATACTATGGTATATTTAGTTTAAGTATTTAATTTTAAAGCAATCAAGTCCAATCAGTCTTTGAAAGTAAGATGAATACTTATTCATTTTGAATACAGTTGACCCTTGAATGACATGGGTTTTAACTGTGAGGTTCTTTCTACATGCGACTGTTTCACCTTGTAAACAGATGATATAAACTTATGGTATCAATAAACATAGTACAATACTGTAAACTTAACAGGACGAATAAACACAGTATAGTACTATACATGTATTTTCTGTTCTTTATGGTTTTCATAATAATGTTTGTCTCTAATTTATTATAAGAAAACAGTACCTAATACATATAACATGCAAAATATGTGTTAATTAACTTTATGCTGTTGGTGAGGCTTTCGGTCAACAATAGGCTATTAGTTAAGTTTTGGGAGAGTCAAAAGTTGTATGTGGACTTGGGACTGTGCAGGGGGTCAATGGCGCCCCAATCCCCCACGTTGTTCAAGAGTCAACTGTACTTTCATTTAAAGATAATTAAGTTAGTAGATTCTTGAGCAGTCAAATGGAGCTTTCTTTTCAGACTGTTATTGCAAAATAATGCTTTTTAGGAATTTATAAATAATTGAAAGGGATAGAAATTAGAATATACCTCTCTTTCTAAACTTAATGGTAGCGAAGTTCTTAAAATCTTCAATATTTTCCAAGATAGAAAGCAGAACCTGTTATTTCTTATACCCTCTTCTTCGTTTGTCAAAGCCAGAACAGAAAGGAGGACATGATCTCACTTCATTCTCAGGGATTTTATCTGGTCACTTCAGAACCAAGGCACCCGGAGGTGCTGAAAATCATCACCAGGGCACCAAGGCTTAAACTGAAGGAAGTCACCACCTTTTTGTCAACCCCTGCCTGGCTCCCCATGGCAGGTGACAACCAGGTGGTCACCAGATTTTCCAAGTGATGAAAATGTCAGGACACCCAAAGTTATGGTTCCCCCAACAACCCTAACTTGGCCAGTTTGCACAGAATTATTAAGGCAGAAAAGTTAGAAACTGACAAGGGGTATAAACCTGTAGTGATACTGAGTTTGTGTGTATGCACACAGAGCAAAATTCAATGCTGAGGCGACTAGCTGTGTAAGTCAGACAAAATCACCCCTTACCTAAGATGGCATTAGAATGAAAGTAGTTGTGTTTAAATTATCTGAATAATTAGTTCGCTATTCTACTTTGTACATGGAGGTATAAGGAATGAAAAGAATGACTAGAATGCTTTGAATTTCAGAGTACGTTAACATTTTTAGATTAAATGGGTATAATTCTATATATCACATTTAGCTAACAAAAATAGACCGCTTGATGGTGTATATTGACTTCAATTTATATGTAGTCTCACAAATATATTCATACAGAGATGTCCAGGAATCTTAAGTTAAAATGACATTTTATGGCAAGAGAAGCACCATTTTGAAAACTCATTCTGGAGGTAGCTATGGTAAAATCGGGTCAAGATGAGAAGAAACTGCCAAGTTCCCTTCCTGTCTATGCAAGTTCGGAACAGATTAAGGGATGGTGGAGTCTGGGGAGAATGGGGAATTGCATATCCCTCCTACAGGCACCTGAATTCCATCACCCATTCTCACCTCCACACCCTAAAGGATAGCCAACCAAACCAACAAGTCAATGAAACAAATGCAAGGCAAAGGACAGGGTTATTAAAGAGCTGCAGAGCAGATGTGAAGAAAAGTGACCTGAACAATTGGAGAGACAGCTATCCTGCCAGCACGGGGTGAGCCCTGGCCTCTGCTGGCAGTGACGTGGGGAACACCAGCATCCACCAAACCAGATCACTTCTTAATTGAAAAACTGGTGCAGCACATAGCGCCCCCCCAGTGGACTAACTTCCAGGCTCTTCCCAGAACTGCCAGGGAACCCACCTTGGGCTGAAGGGGCCCCTAGGTTTTTTGCACATACAAAGGGTACAGGGCTAGAAAAAAAACCCTTCTCACAATAGGAAGACCCCCACCATTTATTCTGAATATTAAAAAGAAATGCATACTTTTTTTTTATCATCACAACTTGGTTATATGGGTTATAACAGTTACTTGAAAAAAAAATTGGCTAGTCCTAGCAGGGGAAAAAAATCCCTCGGCATTTAGCATTATGAGGCTCATCAAAATACCTCCTCGGCACATTGTGCTACCTGTACGCTTGCTTCCTGGAAGCAGCTGTCATCCGTATGTTGGTGGCAACCGTGTTTCAATTTAATTTGTGGCGATTTAACTTTATTTCTTTCCTTCCATCTTAGATTTGGGCTTTTCATTAAAAACCCTTAGAGGCATCACTAAAAAATTCCACAGTAAATAGTTGGCCCTGGTTCCAATCTTTAATAAGTTCTCACTTATATGAGGAAACAGCATTAGCTTTCTGGGAGTTACTCTGTTTTTCTGCCAAACATCTGATGGCTGAAAATCAGCTTCTGTTATGTTGCCTAGTGAAGACCTGCTCACTCTGGAGCCTGCAATACTGAAAGCCCTTGGAGCTCACAGGTCATAGAAAGCTGCCTTCCCACACGAGTTCCTCAGGCAGTGTTGGTGGCTGCTGGTGGCAGCCACTGACAGGGACGTGTGTGCACGTGTGTGCACGTGTGTGCGTGTGTGGTTTCTTCTTCTAGACAGTGAGCTCTCTGAGGGAAGGGTTCTTCTCCATTCACCGTCTGCTCCGCATCACGGCGCCTCTCAGCATGTATATGGTAAGCAAAAATAAATGTGGTTGAATAAATGAATTTCTTCCATGAAGTGATCATTCTAAGTGATGCCAGATTAAGTAGCGAGGGAACTGAAAGTCGTGGAGAACCGTCTAATGACCATGGTAATTTAGGCTGAACAAAAAGGAATGCTAATTGGCCATTACTGACTTACAAAAATGGCAGTTTCACGCGGTTCACTCCACTGCTTCATTAGACTTACGGCTGCCTCCTTCCAAGAACCTTACAATATCTGTCACATTCTCTGACTGCACGCCCTTTCCAGGGAACTGATGTTCCCCAAAGATAGCAGCACAACACTTACTATTCCTAAGGCGCAGAGGAATTCAGTAGCCCACCCTTTACTGGGTCACGCTAGCCTTCCACTTCAACAACTATCCGAGGGCCGTGTTGTGCCACAGGCACTGCGCTATTTACGGAAATAGCGGACTGGGGATCAGAAGTCATGACGACGAAGCCCTGGCTCCTGGTGCACCCGACAATACAACGGGGTGTCCACACAAGTAGCCAGGCCAGGACGTTACAGTGATGATAGCAATAAGGAAGGTGGCCTGCAATGGAAATGCAATAGAGGGGAAGCTGATTCAGGCCAGGAAGAAAGAGAGTGGGGAAGTCCAATAGGAAACTTCTAGTCGAAGCTTGAAGGACAGCCAATCAGAAGGGAGCAGCTGGGTGAGCAAGGAGTGTGTGCTGGCGGCCCTGGAAGGCCCGACAAGGCCAGAGCTGTGAACAGTATTCAGAGCGGAGCTAGTCGGTGGTGAGTCTACAGGAATAACCCGATAGAACAGTTGGCTGAAAAGTTTTCATAACCTAATCCTGGTGGTGTTTTGAAATTTGATTACATGGCCAGGACTCATGAATGAGTAGAAGGCACTGCATCCCGTTCAATCCCCTCAGAGAACTTACGTGACTTGTCTAAGGTCACAAAGCCAGTTCTCTAGCAGAGGATGGAACAGCACCCACAGCTCAGAGCTCGCCCACGTAATACTCCTCTGCCGTTGCCCGTTTGCCTATTCCTCGATTTCTTCGAACTCTAGACAGAATTCTTCGGAGTGCCAATCAGGCTTGGTAACTACATAATTTTTGCAGACTGTAGGGATGACTTATAACAATTATTTTCCATAAATAGCAAGCATTTGACAAGTACCCAGTGTTTCCCCAGTTTTATATATGTTCAGGATTTCCAAATTTCTCTAGTAAGTTTCCATATCTTTCTAGAACTGTAACAGAGGCAGAAAGTTGAGGCTCAAACATATACAAGTCTGAGTGCAAAGGCTTGTTTTAAGATGGCAAACATTAAACACGCTGTTTCAGCTCGATGATTAACGCCACAGATAAGAACCGAACACGTTTTCCTGCATAACTGATAACGCGCTCACACAATGAAGACACTATGTTACTCTGAACTATTCAACATGCCCCAAACTAAACGCCAGCATTTGTTTTTTAATAGTTTGTGTAATCTTACCTGCTAAGACCCTTATCTTCATAAAACCACCGAGTTCCTGAATAAATATTGTGCCACAGATTTAAATCTTCTGGGGGATTTGATGCAAGTGGCTGCTGGATTTTACATCTCAGAAGCTCATATCTAAAGCAAAAGATGAGCAGAAACATTGGGATTATCTCAACTAATGTTATTACCAAAATTCAGGCTGTTTTGTGGGATGAGTATGCGATGTGTAAATGGAAAGGAAACATATTAATTTATGATTACAACACTTTCCCAGGTTATTTTATCCTCACTCAAGTTTCCAATATTCAATCATTTTGAAACCATTAACTGCATTCATGTTTTCCTGCTATCAGGGAGAACGATAACATTTTAGATTTCTTGTATGTCAGGCTTGCTAATACTTCATTGTCAGGTCCACCCAAAGTAGAAATACAAAATGCTTATAAAGTTAATGATTTTCTAAGATTTCAACCATCAACACTGTATAAACAATGATAACATTATCAACTCCACCGTCTTGGCTAAGGATCAGGTTTGGGCTGTTACAAAGCCATTTCAGAATCATAATGCTTTCCTTGCTTATCTGTATCTCTGACCACGTTCTTTGGAAGTTGGCAGATAGCAAAAAAAAAAGAAAAAAAGCTCAAGAATTATGTGTTAACTTTGGTATTTTGAGACCTATTTGTGCAAATGTATCATTTAGAATAAGCATCAAGGTTTCCTGACATATAGTAAGAATGGACATTGAAAATCAAGGGAAGGGTTATGTCAAGAATTCTTAGAGAATCGCAGTTGTTGTTCAGGGCTGTTAGTTCTGCACAGAGGTATGATAATTCTGCCGTGATGAACTTGTCTGGGTTCCATACACATCAAGATGCACAATATGAAGTTATATAAGATTCTGAGTGTGGGACACTCAGTAAGGAGTTAATTCCGTGTTCACATGTGAATAAAGGCCCCTTTCCCACCTGGGAAGATGAGACCACAGCAAAACCCAGAAGCACAATCGCTTTTTCTCACCTTAAATTGGGTCCGTTTGGCCTGGAGGGTGGCTGCCAGGAAATCCCAACGTATGTTTCACTGAGTGGGACCGCAGACAATGGGCGGACACCCTCAGGCAGGCTGGGGTGGGTGGTAACACGGGTGGGCAAACTCTCCGTGCACCCTCCCAGATACCCGCCACCCCCGGTGCAAGCCACGATGGTGACAGAGTAATTCGTGAAAGGGGTCAGGTGAGCGATCTCGCGACTTAAGGCAGAGGGAGTGACGTTGGTAACTGTGATGGCAGGTTCGGGCATACGGATCTCGTAGCTGAGCACATCTCCGTTCTGGATGAGTGGGGGCTGCCAGGCGACCTGAAGGAACAGATAAACTCAGAATCAGTGTGACAACATGGGCACCGAGCAACAGAGGCTGGCCAGGCCTAGAACTGAGGTCGGTCTGGTTCTCAGTGAAGTTGCTTTCTAAGTGCCTGCTGTTGCCAGAGACCATCATGAAGGGCTTGGGATCAATTAGCAGCACCCCAGGACCTAAATGCCACGCTGTTTGCTGGGCTTGGCATTCAGTCTTGATACTTTCCGGGCCTGTCAGACTAACACACACCTCGGCGACCCATCTCTGCTGCGGGGGATCTGAAGGACACGGAGCGCACACGCGGAGAAAATTCACACATCTGTGCACATCCACGGGGCAGCCAGCAGCGGGAGTTGATAGTTTCCTTGTTCACAACTCAATTAAACGAAACATCAGAACTCCTTGCTCTGTCTTATTCCTGTGTATTCTAAAGGCACAATGACTTTATTTTGGGTTGGATGGTGATGGGGGCTCATTATTTGCATTTTTCAAGGGTGTACGACTGAGTCCCTAAATCTCACTTGGGCATGTTGTGCAAAGTCAAGCAGCAACGACACCTCCTGTCCTCAAAGAGACGAGACGCACAGCAGGCTGTTTCAAAGACAAGAGAGGATGGTGAGGTTCGGCTCACAGACTGGAGTGTCTGCAGAAACAGCGGTGTTTTATAATGAAGTGCCATGTTTCACGTTCCCTTTCTCTTCTGGGTAAAGTCTGTAAGAGCTCAGGGGTCATACCTTTGTGCTCTTGGGCACAAAGGACCCTAGAAAAAGCTCACGAGCCATGAAAACATTCACTTATTTACATGCCATCCTGGTTCATGTCTTTTATTGTCGCTTTGCAATGCCCCTTACATGTTAGAGTATGTATTTCATCTCCCAAATAGAGGGTGAGCTTCTCAAGAATGGGGCCTAAATTTTATACCCATTTGCTGCCAGGCCCACCGAGATGGAGTTCAGGAAGTAACTGGAATCATGGCTGATTAACATGTATTTCTGCCTTAGCATACATTATACTTTGAAACTCTGAAAGACAAACTTTTACAACTGGACACATTAATATCTCCATTTGTAACCTCATACAAAATCAAACTCAAAAAAAAAAAAAAACCTTAGAAGAGAGGACTAACCAAAAGACTCTATATTAAATCAAAGAGAAAAAATTTCCTCCAGAAGGAATCCCATCTGAGATTTTCATAGGGTATAGTCACAAAAAGTGGTGATAAAATCTCCTCCCCTCTAACCCAGTGTCAGTGGGGCGGTTGCTTGATAACTGTCTTAATTAGTAACAATGGCCCAATAGAGGATTTGTCTGGATGCAAAAAAAGATCAAAGAAACCTAAAGCAAGCAAAGGCTGTAGCGAGGCACAGGCTTCTATTTGTTTGGGGAGGGGGTGGTGCCACACTCTTTGTGGACTGGAAAAATGAGTCACATTCAAACTCAAGGGGCTCCTTGGTACTAACTTGTAACACAAATGAAAAACGAAAGGATTATCACAGCTACAGTGAACCTGACTGATACGTGGAATACCACTTCTTTGCTTCTTGAACCAGAATATTCTGAGAGGTCAGTCAAGGTTTGGAGCTACTTCAAAGAATTAAATTATTAAAAATTCTTTGTATATTATGGGGGAATCATCTATTTTTCTATGGTAGGTGTTACAGATGTATTTTCCCAATGTGTCTTTTGAAGTTTAAGTTTCTTTTGAGGGATCTTACGTCTTGCAGAAAACAATCAAATTCTTTTCTAGCTAAATAAAACTATCTTTCCCTTTAAAGCTAACTTTTAAAAAAAAAAATAATTTAAAAAGAGCCCTGCTCCCAAACTTTAAATTACATAAAATTCTTTATATTCTTCTATGCTTCCTATTTTTAATATTAAAGTTTTAATTTATTTAAATATAGTTATCATAGAATATGATAGGTCTACTTTTTTCTTACAAATGAATGGTCAGTTAGTATGACTTCTAAAGCAAGGCACTCTTTCCCCATAAAACACCACTTCTCCAATAAGTCAAGTTGCCACACGTACTTGTGTCTGTATCTAAACTCCCTAGCCTGTTCCAATGGCCTCTTGTCCGTTTTTATGCCAATACCACATGTACTGCTGTGATTCAGTGACTTTACAGGAAGCATACACGCTAAGGAGGATGTTACCTCCCTAAACTGTCCTTTCTAATTTTCTAGGATATATCTACCATCTGGTCTTCTTTTTAAAATTAAAATCATTTTGTCCAGTGTGAAACGAAACCAAACAGAAACCAGGCTAGTGTTCTGGTTTGGCTTCTGCTGGGTGTGCGTGTCAACTCTGGGAGGACTGACTGGTTACGGAAGCTGACACCGTCCAGAAAGAGGGCGCATTTTCCTTCTGCTCCAAAGAGAGGAAGTTAAGCCCCGCAAGGACTCTTGGAACCACAGTGCTCACGTGTGAATCCCAACCCTTGCTCCTTCTGTAATCCTAGGCAGTTTACTTAACCTCTCAATTCTCAGTTTTCCTGCCTGTGCAATGGGGATAATAATAGCATCTATCTGACAGAGTTGGAGCAAGGAGTCAATGAAAACAATTTGTTGAACTTAATATGAACTCAATAAATATTAGTTGTCATTATGATTTCCTTCCATAAGACTTTATAGTGTGTTTTTCAAATTTTTTTGGTGGTTTGCTTTAAGCAAACATCAAAGACTGTCCCATCTTTAAAAATAGCTTAGAATGATGGTTAAGACTCAATTCCTTTTACTTTGGTTAAAGTACAGCCCGTAGTAAAGCTAGGTCTGGACGCAATCCTGGTGACACTATTGCCCCGGCAACAGCTGTGAGATGCCCCTCCCTAGCCGAGTTGGTCTAAACTTCCCTCTAGCGAGCTGGCAAGCCACCCACACTGTTTCCTTGCTGGGTGAGGCTACAAAATCAACAGAAGGAATTTAAAGAAAGAAAAGGCCGAGTGACTGATTTTGGAGACTTTTGATCGCCGGTTACTGAATCAAACAGAATTGTGCACTGAGCCACCGTTCTTCTAAAAGGGTCTGTTCTTTTTTCAGATCTGCCTGTTACGTGTTTCTTAGACAGAATCCAGAATAATGTCCATTGTACGGCTGTGTCTTTGTTGAAGGGACCGCGTTTACGCCGCATCCTATTGATTGGTTCTGCCACCGAAGTTTTGCAAAATTCCCTCAGGATTAAAACAAAAAGTCATTCCCGGAGTGATTAATCACTCCAGGTTTGTTTGGGGTTTTCTTTTGTTTTGTTTTTACTTTGAATGAAGAACAATTCTTAAGATTACCCAACTCATATAATACACCCTGTACATCATGTACTTCCAATTAACTTCTTTTGAGCCTTTTGTACACAGGATTCTATACACAGTTGATATTTCTATCAAAAAGGGGTGTTGCTTTGAACAGTCTCCTATTGCAACGAATGAATGAAGACTTTTAAAAGCAGAATTCAGTCTGCAGGTTAAATGAAACTTCCTCGCCAATCTCCCCTATTTAGCATCGCCCAGTGTTTGCCTTGGGGTGGGGGAGAAGGAGCGCCCCATGTGGATCCAAGTCACCAATTCCACAGATGAACTTTGCTGTTATGCAAATGTCCTTTGTTTAGTGCTCGGGTGAGCCAGCCACTGTACGGATGCTTTTGGCAGCAGTACAAGACCGAAGCCATGGAAGCATGTGTGTATTTACACAAAAGAGGCTTCTAAGCTACAAAACTCCCTCCTGTTTGGTTACACTAATTTCCCTTGAATGAAGTTTGTATGCCAGCCAAAACAATGGTAGTTATCCTGGCCTCGGGAGCTCATTCCCCGTAGGATGAGGTGAATGACGGAACTCTTTCCAGATCGCCCAGTGATAGGCGATTTTTATTTCTTTCCCCATCGGTTTGATTCCTTGATCATTAAAAAGAAATCTGAATTTTGGTCATTGGAACTTGCGTTAACATGCTAATCCATTCCCCCGTATTTCCCCATCCCTTCTCATTTGCTGATCCGTTTAAATCTGACGTGGTGGTTAAGCTAAGCATCCCATTGTGGCATTCAAAATATTTCAGGTGTGTGAGGCAGAGGGAAGTGTCTCAACAATATAATTAAGGGGATAGACGGAAAAATGAAAAACTGACATTGAATTCAAGAGAGTTTGGGCCAAAGGCCAAAACCCCATTTCTCGAGTAAATGCCTAAGACAACGAATGTGTGGATTTTGTCAGTAGATGGCTCTGTTCCACACAGAGTCAACCGAGGGTAAAAACCTAAGTCTGCGAGGAAGGCAGGACGCACAGCATCTCACCTTGGCTGCATCAGGTCCCAGCACGTGCACCGTGGGTGGCTGCACCCCAGCAGGGCGTGAGGGTCTTGTGGTCACTCCGACCCAAGCACTGCTGTTCGTACCTCCATTTCGAGTGCTCATCAGCACCCTGTATTCGTATTTTGTCCACGGGCTGAGGGCAGCTGTCTTGTCAATATACCGCATG
>CM052546.1:87841614-87884114 GCA_028533065.1 Trachops cirrhosus | reverse complement strand
TTACCCTTATAAAAATATTCCTATTCTCTCACATTAGTGCACTCTTAAGATGTAGGTTGAGACTTTAACTTCTAAAACATATGAATAAAAAGATGTTTTCTATGCCATATTAGCCATGAAATTTAAATATTCTGAAAGGCAGAGATACACCTAAATATTTTGGAAAATCCTACTTTAGGACTGTCTTCATCCATTAATCAAATTTTATACCATATTTTCACTTCTCCTCCCTGTGACAGACTCACAGTGCTTTGCTCTCACCACAGGCTGCAAAAATGAGAACAGGAAGAATTGTCTTCCTTTTGGAATGCTTTTTCTATATATCCCTCCCCACTTCACTGTGAAATAGCACATGGTTGGGGCTAGCAGAAGCCTCTCTAATTAGGACATTCGATCTCCTAGCGGAGATATGAAATGGAAACCCATAGACGCTGGTGGTCACCAGAGGGAAGGGGTGGGGGGAGTAAAGGGAAAAGGGGGTCAAATACATGGTGATGGAAGATGATATGACTTTGGATGGTGGGCACATCGTGCAACATACAGGTCGTGCACCATAAACTGTATACTTGGAACCTATGTAATCTTATTAACCAATGTCGCTCCAATCCATTTAACAGTTCCTCATGGCCCTTTCCTCTGCCTGTGAGGACTTCTCTTTGCACCCAAGCATTTGGTTGGGTGGCTACTGTTCATTTCCTACCCAGGTTTCTCCTTCTGTGCTCAGCTGGTCGCAGGCTTGATGAAAATCAGCCTTGCTATCTCACACTAAAAATATCACTATTGTGACCCTTTGGGGCACTGGGAAGTTTTGAGGCTTTGGAAGAAAGGTGCCTATTGATGGTCCAAAATTGAAATGTGGGTGTGAGGTGACTTCGCTGTTTCATCACTGAGCTGCTGTCAAATTTCTACAGTGCAATGGGAGGTGCGGGGCAGAAGGGGAAGAGTGGGGCAGAAGGGGAGGAGTGGGGCAGAAGGGGAGGTGCAGGGCAGAACGGAGAATGAAGTGTGATGCTGGATGCATGGAGCTGTCAGCATGTGTGGTTTTATACGTAATGCTTTGAAGCCTTGACAGAAAAACTGCTTGCGCCCAATGCCAATCACTCAGTCTTTATCACCTCAATCACACATCCTTTCTGAGATGGCATCCATCTCCACTGACACCCCAAACACACACTACTCTGTCGTCTGGAGTCGGGGCCAGCATGCACTGGTCACTGATCCTGGAGGGGCCAACAGCTGGCCTTTGGCTCTTGGCTAACGTGCCTGACTGCTCAGTCTGCAGTCAGTAGGACGTGAGCAGGGGAAGGGGGAGATCATCAGTTTTAGGGAAAGGATTTAAATAAAAATCATGGCTGGGGTGTTACTGATTCTTACTTAAGGAAGACAAAGGATTAGTACTATTCACTTCAAGCTCTGGCCCTAAAAATAACAGAGAAGGCAGTGTCTCCGTGCACGGAGGTGCTAAGCACCCAGAGCCTGCCAGATTTGGTTTATGGTTAAAAGGATGCAGGAGATAAGTTTGCTGAACAAACACTGCTGCTCAAATTGGTACTTGGCAATATCGTGGACTTTATGTGCTAACGTCCTCCCTGTAGATAGGAGATTGTGGCCCCTACTGAATACACAACGCCACTGAGGTGACCCACTGCCACCCTGTCTCTGTGGCAATAGAAATCAGGAGTGCCAGAGAAAGGAGACCATTTTTTACCTCGTCCAGTGTGGTATCCTATGGAGCCATTGCCTCCACAGTGGGTTGAATAATCATTTTCAGCTCATTTTTACTCAGCTGTTTTCTTTTTTAACACCTTTTTAAAACTTTATTTGAGTGCTAGCTCTATGGGCTGCAGCTCTGAATGCAGGTGGTGACCATTCTGTCAGCTTCCCCCGAGTGTACGCTTGCCCCTGTAAGGGGTGCAGGGATGCCGAGCACTGTGTTAATGCCATCCAGCCTTGCTCGGGCGCTGTTTGTCCTTTGGATGGATTTTTTAGGAAACAGCACCCTCACGATCAAAAGCACTGGCTGTGCCCATGCACAGTACCCTAACTTGCTCCCGGGGAGAATTGGGTGAAATATTATGTATGATTGTTTATAATAGATTTCGGTAAAATAAACTTTGAGGAAGGTACACAGTTCTGATTCTATCTTATCTGATGTCTTATCCTCACAAAAATAATGTAATAAAAGGATATTGCAGAACTAGAACTAGGAATCTATATATTTAATGAACAATTGGTATTGTTTTGAACATTATGCCTTTGGACTAACACCTAGCCTTGTAAGCATCATTCACATCCGCAGCAAATACAGAGTGAGCAGGGCAGTTGGCCAATAGAGCAACATCTTCTCAGAAGCCTCTGATTAAAAGGTCCGACAAGATTAACCCTAACAACCTCATCGTTCCACGATACTGTGTCCTCATTCACTCCGTAGCTTGCTTTACTTCTCTAAAAAGTTATACTTCCACACATACACGTTTATAGAGGTAATTTCTAGAAAACTAAGTACTATATCCATGTGTTCATTTCCTATATAACCTAGTAAGGACACATACAGGCAAACAAAAGTCTTCCATGAAAAACCAGACACTTCTCTTTCTTGGCTGAATGAGGCAACGGCAACCTGTTGTTAGGTTACAGTTCTCCATTGAGAAGGCTGTCTGTCAAGTGCAAGTATAAGTACTATGACATCTATTCCCAGGAAGAGGTATTATGGTGCTGTCAGCATCCTCATAAAGTAAGGCCCATATTTCACGGGCAAGAATCCTGCCAGAGCAGAGAACACGGTAACATTTGTTCATAGACTACAGGATGATAACCTTCCTCTTGTAGGACACCTAGATGCGCCTTGAAGGGCAGAATGGGGCCATCTCATAATTTATTGTGAATCTCGTCTTCCTGTCCATAAGCCCAGCCCTCTGTGCCTCCAAGCCCACATTTTTCTTCTTTCTGGGAAGTCTAACCACCCTACAAAAGATCATTGTCACTAAATGTCAAAAAAATAGAGAAGACTCATTTCTTGGTTGAGGACAAACGAAAAACACGGGAGACTCCCCAGTGGAGAGGACATTTGGCTGCGCGTCGTCGGGCCACTCACTGTCCTCTGTCGTCATGAACGGAATCCAAGCGCTGTGTGTGCTGCCAAATCCGTTGTAGGCAGCCAACCGAAACTCGTACACGGTGTGCGGCTGGAGATCTCTCACTTCATAGCTTAACGATGCCGAGGGACTGGAAAATAACCTGTAGGAAAGACATGTTGGTCAGGAAGCTCTAGACGTTCAAAGAAATAAAGAAAAATAAAACCTGACTGCACAGGCTTTTCGGAGAATGTCCACATACATTTAAGTATTACACTTCTCTGTTGTCACATGATACCTCTTTTAAAATAACTAGCCATTTGGCTGAGGGTTCATAATACTGCATTTACATGAGCTGTAAATTACAGTACTACTGGGTAAATTCTAGGCTAGTGCTGGGAATGATTGCCACGTAGAGTTTGTTGAATAAGTATTATAATTTTTTAGCTACGTGTATGCTTGGTTTATGAAATGCCTGTGCTCGTGAAAAATTAAGTGTGAAGAAATCTTATTCAAAATGCTATATAAATTAAAAATAGATATTTTTTGAAAGCAAATAATCACCTCTTAGGGTATTGCTTGTTTTTTTTTTGGAACATTTGAAAGGTGACCTTTATTTGTTGCAAATGAGAACTGACCTAGAAGTGCTCAAAATATCTTGGAATTTATATAATGTTATCAACCAGTGTGGCCCCAATGAAATTAACTTAACAAATAGGGAAAAAGAAAAAGACGAAGTTACGGCTACCCCGTGTCACCCAGGTGACAGCCGGGAGGATGGACAGCGTGTAATGCTCACTCTAGAAATCCGTGGGGGGCGTGGCCAGGCCTCATCTGGAGCTGGAATCGGGGAGCGCCCGGAGCGTTGTTGCGAGCCGGCGTGGACCAGGCGACCTGAAGACTGGTCGGAGCGGCAGCTGAAAGCCTGGGAGGCGGCACGCCATCTGGAGCTGTCGACAAGCACAGATGAATTGGAGCAGAGAAAACGGTGGCTAACATATGCTGGGTGGGATCGGGATGCTCCATATACTGGAAAAACTGTTCCTCGGGATCAACAACGATGTTCGCCATGGTCCATTTAATTTAACATTTTCATTCCTGAACTACTGTACTTCCTTACTGTTCATTTCAACACAATTACATTAGGGTTTCGCTCATAGAAGCTGCCCCCTCCCAAAAGCAAGACAAATGCATATGCAACACATTCTCACTTGCGTTTCAATTTATCTAACTGAAAACACATAGGGAGTCTAGTGAAGCAAATACTCAAGTACCTGTTAAATTTCACTTTTGCTCAAAAATCAAGCAATCCAACAGTGAAGGAATCCAGAACTTTTATTTCTCCAATTTTCTTCAATATTGTCCACTGCCACTTTAAGCCCAGCACTACTCAGGAATGCAAAGGTTTTTTTTGTTGTTTTTGCTTGTGTTTTTTTGAGGAAGGTTCATTATAATTGTATTTTTTTACAATGATAAATACATGTGATTGGCTGAAACTAGCACTTTCTGGTCTCAATTCTCACCTATGAAAAGTATAAAAACATGAGGAAACTTCTTTCCCCATGTGTTTTACAGTCTGCTGTGCCTGCCTTCTCACAGTGACGTTGAACTTATGAAAAAATGCTGCAAGTGGGACATACGTGTTGCTTTTTGTAAGTCTACCTGAATCTCGGGCAAGTCTTTCCTGAACTCGGCATACCTGCTTGATGTCCTGTATCAGGGGGACCTGCTTGAACAGTTCCAGAAGGCCTACGCGGGGCGAGTCAAGCTAAGGTCTGTTCTACTGAGACAATACACAAGATGGTGCTGATCACTAAATTAATGCTTCCAACAGGTATAACCTGAACGAACTTATCACTGCGGAGTTTGTTCCAAAGCCAGTCAGGAACTCAGGAGCAAAAGGAACAAAGGTCTGTGGCTTTAGGAAAGTCGCAGAAGGACCTGCCCCACTTCGTGTGTGCGATTCTCCTCTTTAAAACGTGGGTTCTACTTTTCATCTGCAGGACTGCCGTGAAGATCAGGGACAACGTAAATAAGGCACCTCATTGTGGGTCCTGGCGATTCTTAATTATTAGCTGTCATTATTATTGTTATTTTATGAGACTAATTTGAACTTCCCTAAGAATTTAAGTGCTATTATAATGTAATTTTTTAAAGAAATATTGTAATATAAGCTCCTTTTGACCAAGAGTTACTAGAGGCTATTGGTGAAGGAGATCAAAATAATAAAAGCAAATATCAGGGTTCATTTACAACTTTATTTCATACATAACCTTATGTAGTGTGAGCTCACATACTTTTCAATTCAAGAGAACTGCCCGTGAACCATGAGGTTAACGAATGACCACTGATGAGAATGGAAGAATTAGATTACATGTTCCATCAATTGGTTGTAAGGGTTAACTCACTAATTTGTTCAATAAACATTTATTGAGCCTCTACTCTGTGTGAAGTAGCGATCTTTGTGCGGAGGGGTAACAGCACTGAGTAAAGTAGATTTAGCCACTGACCCACGGGACTTACATGGGAATGGAGGAAGCAAGTGGCGAACAGATACAGATCATACCAAACTGCCGCAGGTGCTCAGGAGGAGAAGGTGAAAAGGAGTGCATGGTTTTAGGTGTTTGATAACAATCAGGTTATACAGGGAGATCGTATCATCGGGTGACCTTTGAGCAAAGACCTCAGTGACGTAGGCGAGTGGCCGTGAGAATGCCTAGAGAGAGCAATCCAACCAGAGCAAGCAAGAAGCGCAAAGGCAGCAAGAAGGGGAAGCACTGCATGTGCTTGAGGAACTGACAGGCGCCGTTGTGGCTGAAACAGACCAAGGAGGGGGAAGGAGAAGAGGCTGGCGGGGGTGGCCAGGGTCTAGTCCTTACAGGTCACAGTAAGGACTCCATGTGCCATTCTAAATGGGTGGAAGCCACTGTAGGTTACTAATAAAGAAAATGGCATGATTCTAAAGTGATAAAGGCCACTCGGGGCTATCGGAGGAGCAGGGACATGAGAAGAATTGAGGAAATCACCTATGTAGTCATCCAGGCTTAGATTCGACTGATGGCCATGGGGACAGTAATTTTGTACTGTTCAGTTGAGTGGGGCATGTATTGCCGAGAGAAAACAAGGGAGTTAGCCATGATACAGATGTTTTTGGTCTGACCACCCAGGTGAACTTCGGTGTCAGTACTGAGATGAAGAACAGTGAGGGGCGAAGTCAGCTAAGCAGGGGATCAAGAGTTCTGGATTGTCCATGTCACAAGAGGTGTGTTATGCATCTTGATGGAAATGTCAAGGAAGATTCGAGTCTGTGTAGGAGCTGTGGATGAATGGATGGGCAGTGCTCAATGGCTGAGACTCGATGAAAGGAACCAGGGGTGAGCGCAGAACAGATCTGAGAATGGAGCCCTGAGGACCACCACATTTCTGAGGTCAGGAGGAGGAGGGGTCAGTGAGGCAGGGAGAAAGTGTGGCCTAGAAGACAAGTCAAGAAGTCATATCTCAAAAGAAGGACTGATCAACTCTGTCAAGTATGCTGAGAGATTCAGAAACAAGAAGACAGAGTTCTATGTTATATGTGGCCAAGTGGAGGCATTTGGTGACCTTGCCAAGAACAGATACTGTGCCAGGTGGGCATGGCGGTCTGATCAGAGAAGGCCAGAAGGGAGTGAGAAGGAGGGGCAAGAGGACCCAGGGTGCACAGACAGCGCTTTGGGAGATTTTGTTCTAAAGGGGAGTAGAAAATGGGGCATTTAGGAAAGTGTGTGGTACTGAAGGAAGGTTTTCTAAAAACTGGAAGATGTTACAGCACATGCCAGCTTATTAGAATTGTGAAAATCAGTCACAGATGCCTCATTTAAAATGGAGTCGGGAGACTAGAGGAGAGAACTCGCATAGGTCACTCAACACACACTACTGTCCTCAATGTTAAGATGTAACTTGCTTCTCCAATAGGAAGTGATGCCACTTTACTACTGAGCAGGAAGAAAGGGTCCTCCTTGCCCAGTTACAGCTCAGCCAACGGGAGACGGCCACACCTCTGCCAATGAAAAGTCACTCTGCTTTAAGTTTTTCTTTTCATCCAATGGACTCTGTTGACAACAGCCTCTCCCACGCCCATACAAGAGTTCTTCTCCTTTGTTGCTCCTGACTCGTGTGTGGTTCACCCTTAGACCACTTGTCCTGAATTGCAATTCCTTGGTGTTCTCAAGTAAGCTCATTTTGCTGAAGAAATACCTAGCTATATGTTATAGAAGGACCTAGAATGGGTTGGTGAAAATGCAGCAGGAGAAGGAAGAACAATCGTCAGAGCAAATTCCTTGTGTGGGAGAGGGAGGTGAGCCAGTGCACACGTGGGTGGAACTGAGAGACAATGCAGTTGGCTGTGGAGTAAAGCAGGCACATGCGCCCATTGTGCAGAAGTAAATGCGGGGTGGGGGGCTGCAGATGCCGGGAGACCGGTAAGTTTGCCGATACGAAGCCAGCCAAGATCTCTTCTGATGGCGCCCATGTTCTCAGGGACAGAGAGAAAAGCAAAGGTCTCAGCTCAGTGCCAAAGTGAGAGAGTAGATCGGATGCTCGGAGAGAGGAACGTTAGGGAGCGGTTCCCCCAGTGCACAGAGATGTCGCAGGACTGGGAAATGCGGTAAGACTGCTGCTCGGGGCCAGCCACCCAAAAACTGAACTCTGACTCTTTGGTTAGACGGCTGTTCGCTGCTAAAGATTTTTTAACTAATATTTAGTCTGTGAACAAAAATGGTTTTAACGATGATGATTTCTTATTTGATATATATTCTTTAATTGATTTATAACAAACGCATGTACATAAAAAGACCATGGGCAAAAAGTAAAGGGCAAATTTCATATAATGTATAACATATAAAGCCATGTCCCTCACTAGATTATCTTTTGTTAATATTTCTGTGCCAAGAAACATAAATTAATCAACAATCCAAACTCTGAATAAAACTCAGCTCTAACACATTATCAACACAAAAATTAGAGTTTTAAGTAGGTACACAAGCATAATCTCTTCATGTTAAAAACTATATTACCATGCTATTAAAAACAGAAATGTTCAAAAATAGATATCATAATAATAGTAATAATAATATCTCTTGAATTCTGAGTTATAATAAAAAATGTACTCCATTAAATTGGTCACACTCTGATGATATAAAACTGCAAAATTTTTCCAAACACAGTGACCATCTTCAATTATTGAGGCAGCACTATTCATTCAGTAGGCTTTCAGTGGCACTGAGTTCTGGAAACCTTTCTTTCCCCTCTGGTTAACCCCTTTTATCCAAACCTATTCCTCAGAGGCTCCTTAGCACCGAAGCAATAACCGGGAGCCAGCCATAATTCCACCCCGGGATTCGTAACGGGGAAGCCGGGCAGCCACCAGCTTGATATATTGTCTCCGAGATGCCACGCTGCTCAAAAAGCTTCTCTCACGTTTAATACGACCCTCCCGGGGCAGGCACTCCACAGACAGCCTCCTGAATCAACACGTCTCACCCAGTAAATACTAACCCTACACGACAACTGGATAACACAGCTACCGCGACCTGTAAATTCAAAGGAAGGGATGCTGAATAAAATTTCAGATTTCACTTTTTTTTGGAAGACAAAATGAATACAAAACATTAAGTGATAAGTTTAATCACAGATTAGACTACTCTAGCTGGCATAATCTTTTGCATGTATGATTTGAGTAAACTTTTAAATGACGAGTAGTTGGGGACTCTTCCCTATCCAAATGACAGAACCACAAACCTTGCCCCAAAACAAAAAACAGACAGACTGTCCCAACCATGGCTCCATACTGATGTAGAGAACTCCAGGGAAGCTCTAAGAAGAAAAAAAAAAAAACAAAAAAAGAGATTTTTTTCCCATGTGACCAGTGACTTACTCAGGTTGTCGTGGCCAGAACAGTAAAGTTTTGTAGACAAAATAAGTCCAATGTGACTCTCATAGTACCAATCTCTCAGGACAGCTCCAACTTGTTGCTACTGCAGTGTATTTGTGTGTGTGTGTACATTTCCAAGTACTAGAGTAAAATACTACATAAAGATACCAAAGAAGTCTGCAATATTTTGTATTAAATTTAAGTCTATACTAAAAGCTATGCAATGTCTCTCTATACTCAGTTCTTTGCCGGCGCTGGGGCAAGGGCTGAACAGATGGGAGAAGGATGGGCCGTTCTATCTGATATTTAATAGAGAGATAAGGCACAACTCAAATAACGATAACACAGAATGTGGACCCAGCGTAAAAAAGGCATACACTACAGGGATTTCATAAGTTAGGAACTCATGTCCCCATGTGCCATGGACACTGCCTTCCAGGGGGACAGGCCTGCAAGGGGCGCTGCCGTGGGGACCCCTAGTTCATCTGGGTCACTACGTCCTCAGCCTAATTCCAGTACCAGAGACACCCATCAAGCCTGCTTGTGCTCATTCCAAGCAGACGTGATGCTACCTGCTGGCTTCACTTGGGACCTGACCCCAGCGCAGCCCGGCGGCTCTCACTTCAGCGCTGAGACTGCGGGCCTCCCCGTTCAGGTGTCCCTGGTCACGTGACATAAGAGAAGCCCTGACCTGTTATCTCTGGGCGTCCTGGCTGGAGAGCCCAGCACATATTCCGAATCCTCAGAGTACACGTTTTCCTCTCATTTTCTGAAATAGCTACATATGAGCAAGGATTTTAAATTCCAGTCTGCAGAATGGAAAATGAGAGTTCAGACACACATATTGAGTCGTTGAGTCATAAACAAATTGAAAACAGAAGGCAAGACTCAATTTCCAGTCACTAAACCATATGTCATTAAAAACAGATATTAATTATGAGGAATATGCAGATGTGCTAACAAATGGACGGTCAACCTTGAGCACAAGGATGTACAAATAGAGCAGCATTAAACAGTGACAAGTAGGTTAAAATAGATTTAATGTTCACAAAACTGTCTCGCGTAATAGCTAACTTTTGGAACCTGCACTGTGCGCCAGCTTCTTTAACATAATTATCCCTAATTCTCAGAATTACACTACAAAATTGTAGTGTTAACTCTTGGTAATATCGATAATGAAGCCAAGGCTCAGAGAGGTTACGTATTTTATCTCAAATCACAAACTGGTGGCTGGCAGAGTGAGAATTTAAACTGGGGTTATTGAAATTCAAAGGCAGGGCCTTTAATTCTATGCCACAAAACAGCATTGTCCTGAAGGTGATTTCTAATAGAAAAGAAACATTAATTAAATAAGTATTAAAGCAGATCATCAATAATGTTAAATAAATTACATGTACAAAAGTAAAGGCTGGATTTATTTTCTGTCCAAGTCATAGTCTCAAATAGTATTTTCCTGGTATTATTTTTGTCATAGCAGGGTCTCTGTCCCCTTCTTGTCCCCAAAGCACCTCACGTAGAACTACCAGCATCATTTCACTAGTTCTCAGGATTTATCAATGCCCATAGAAATTGATGGCATGCCAAATAAACAGGTCTTCGTGTTAGCACGAGAAATATATTTTAAAGTTCAGTGTCACTTGTAGATATATCCTGAAATCGACCCTTGACCATGGAATGGAAGGAATAAAACAGCAGCATTTCCAATTGGGAGTGCAGATAGCCTGAAAACCACCAACTTTAACCTCCCCCCAAATAAAGAATTCTTGCCTCAAAACCCCCAAATGGGTGACCTCGGGTCTCTGTTTGCTCATTATCGGTGATAGGGAAATAGCTGCTTTGTAAGTGGCCCCATCACATTATCAGCCACTTCTTACGGCGGGTCAGCTGTTTGTGACAAAGAACCGGTAACGGTAACTGCAGGTGAATATAGTCTTTTGTCCACATCGGCGCCCTCTGAGAGGGAAACAGGGCAGTCTAAACAGTGAACGTGGGTTAAGGGGGCGGCAGCAGGCACGCCCCGAGACTCCTCGGAGCACCGGGGGCAAGCAGGTGCGCATGCTGGCAACCTGTACTCTTCAAGGCTGCGTCTGCATCCTAACCCCTGAGAGCGGCCTCTGCCGCAGCCGTGGCACAGACCTTCGGGCCCTGATAAGCCGTTGTCCTCTTCTTCACTAAATCTCCCCACTTCGGGTTCAACACCTCTGCGCCCCACAAGTAGTTTCCATCTACTGTAATTCCTCAGCCATTATCCAGCCTTGTGTCCTGGCTTCGATCTGTCCCAGTGTGACAATGTCCCTTTGAAAATATGACGCCTTATACTTCAACTCAGTACTCCTTGGGCCTTCTGACCAGAGCAGAGCTCAGGGAGACTGACGTTTCCTTCTATGACACCTGTAGCTTTGCGCCCACCGAGCACCCTAACATCGGCCTGCTTCGTACAGACGCTCCTCAGTGCATTCAGACTGGCTGTGTGGTTCAATCAAGCGGTCACTTAACTAAAGATGCCAGATCAATCCTTCTCCAATGAACACATGGAACCGGAGAGGAGTGTCCGTAAAGAAGCAAAGCATTTACTTGCACGTAATATCTTTACGGACTAAGAGTACTCACTGAACAAGGCTGTTTTTGATGGATGCAGAATGACATCGTCTTGGGTGTTACAAGTAATACCGACTATCCTGAGTATCCTAACCAGTGCATCTTTTGGTGTGCTTTTTAGAATTGTTGGGCCAATAGCAATGAACGTTGTTACCATTTCACATATAATATGACAAACTGTTTTCCAGAAAGTTGCATTTACTTACATGTACTCTCATAAATTAGGTATGAATGATGCATTTCATAGTATTCCCACCAAAATAAGCATTTTGGATGTGTATGTATTTGTGTACCTATATACATACACTATATAACAATATCAATAGAAATATTATGTTATAAATATGATAATACGACAAGTACACAAACACACATATACTACACACTCTAATAAGGCAGCTAATAAGATCTACACTCTGTTGGCTAATTAAAAGCATTTTCAATATAAAAGGCGAGAGTGAGAATAGAAGAGGTGGGGGCTACAGGCTTCATGGACCCACGCTAAAGAAAGGATGACATCTTCTCAAGAATGTTACCAGTGCAGCAGAGGAGTATTTAGGACAAAAATTCTTCTTAGAAAGTGTACACATAAAATAAAAACTTTGTTATAAGAATCCATCATTTTTCGTCACTCGGCTCAGTGACACAATAAAACATTTCGGAGTGTGTTACTGAACCAAACCCGAAGATGGTCTGTTTGCCTTTGGCCTTTCACTGACTCCTTTGAGCCTACATTTCCAAGGGAAACCCGACGTTTCACCAACATTCGACCGCTGTGAGACAACGTCAGTCAAAACGCGTGCAAGTATTTGTCAAATGTTCTACAAAACCCAACTGGCCGATCCCACCTGGCCCCAGTAATTGTTCTGCATGGAGTGAGGAGCTGCCCCGTGCGCACTAAGAAAGCCCTAATTGGGATGGGAAGAAGCCGAGGCCTGCCCCGGAACGGTCCCTAATAGGAGTGATAGAGAATGAGGGGTCAGAGGTGAGCCAAGGCCGCCAGAACGCAGGGATGCCACGGAATACTAATCGCGATGGCCCACTTTGAGAAATGAAAGATTCCACTCCCCATTAGTGTCCGTGTGACCAAGGCAACATCCCTCCACCTCCGCTTCTCTTCCTGGGTGAAAACGAAAGACTTGCTTAAAATTACTCCACAAGACAGGTTCACAGCGAATGTGTTAACCAGGAAACATCAGACAGAGTGAAGTCATCCTCTGTTGATTTTCAAATACCCCAAAGCTGTGATTGATGGAGCTCCTTGTGCCCAGAGAAGAATAGGAATTTTGAATTTCATTAGATGCATTATTTGTTTAACCAGAATACGGAACTGTCACTTTGTCAGACTAATTAGCGGCCCTGAAGCTGGTGGCCATAACGCCTAGAAGAATTTTTTTTTTTGTTAAGCCCCAAACCACCAATCAAATTTTATTCCTTTTCTTTACAGATTTCCTCGATTTAGATACTCTATTTAAGCCTTTGCTCTTGACATTTGAATTCCTCTTAGTATTCCTAAGAGAATTTCTTATTATTCCTATTATTTTGAATACCATCATATTCATCCAAATTAGTTTCTAGGCAGCATAGATTAAATTCTTTTTCCTTTAGAATCTGATTGCTTGAGCCCTTTGTGTAAGAGTGTATCTTCAATTGGAAAAATAATTTAAAATATATACAACCAAAATATTAGTGGATTAAGTCTACTCTATTTTTAGTTCAAATACTGCTCATTCACTTCATTTAAAGTAATTCTCTGAATAATTTCACCTTTGTAAAATTAAAAATAGATATTCTTGGCATGGTTAATACATGATTTTAACAATGAGTACATTGAAGCTCGGGCAAAGCCAGGCTCTTTCGAGAGAGTGCACTAAATATTCTCTTGCTGAATGTGTCTAACAAGAACAATAGTTCAAACATGTAGTTAAGGAGATACACTACTGTATTTTTAAAAATTGGACTCTTTCTTATGATGCCACCGAACCTAATATTCTGGGGTAGAATGAAGAGCCAAGCAATTAAGTGATCTTTGAGTAACTGACGAACTTCAGTCATTTAGTGATGGGAGAACCAGAGGGGATTGGTTATAAACGTCATCTTAGCAACGGGTCTGGATCTACTATTCGAGTTGATTAACTACTTGACTGATAGTAACTAGAAGACCTATTCTTAAATGGGGCACCCCTTACCTCACCAGGCATTATTTTCACATTCTCTCTTAGAGAGCATAAAACACTAAAAATGCTGCGTGACTTCTAAGAACTGGTTTCAGCTCACAAGTAGTAGAGGTAGAATCAAAATTTGAGAATAAACAATGGTGCATATTTGGCCACAATAATAATTAATAACGATGTAATTAAATTTATATGAAGGCAATCTGCAATCAGACTATTTAAGTGGGTTGTTTATAGTAATTTAGCCTCACGATTGTCATCCAGGACGGCACTGGTATCCAAAAGTATGTGAGACTAATACCAAGGCATTTTGTTAGTTTTAGGTTTATAAACCTGAGGGAATTCAGAAGTAGAAAACAAAGGTGTTAGTATTAATAACCTTCTTTAATGTATGTGTAGCACAAATTGGATGCCTACATTTGAAAAATCGCACGGTAATCAAAACATAGCTTCACCTAGAAGAAAAAAGCAAGGATCGCCCCTAATTTCTAAGCATCTTCAATTAATCTCACAAACAATTACTGGGTATATTGAATTGAATCCTTCTTCCCCTTCAAAGTTTAATTCTAATGCTGTCTGTTCTCATGCAGTCAGCAGCTATTAAAAAGTGGAGTGCTAATTTGTTGCTACCCAAACTCCTCACAGATAAACTTTGCAATGTAATGCACCATTGTTTGGCATCCAGCAATGCATTCTATCCTTTGCATACATGCATCATACTTAATTCTCCGTGTCAGCCTTATGAGGTAGTTACTACTGTCTCTTGTTCCAACCCCCAGAGGAGGCACAGTATGACTGTATAACTTGGTAACTTGTTCAAGGTCACAGAGCTTAGTAAGAGGAGAAATTAAACTCCTCCTACTAGGCTGTATGGGCCCGATCAGGCTGACTGTGAAATCCGTGTTCTTAATCACTGGAGTTTCTTTTGCTTATACGTGAGTGTGACTGTGGATATGTGTGCAGGTGTCAGAGATAAACAGAAGACATAGAGAATGTGGCAGTTTCATGCATATCATTTCTATCCTGCATACTATTTTTCCCCTTCAAGCAACCTCTAATCTCATATTTTGTCAGGAAGAATTTGCAAACGTTTTCTTTTTTCCTAAGAAAGGAAGCATTGACCAAAAAAATACAAGTTAACTTTAGGCGAACAAGAAGTTTTTGCTGGTCACAAAGCCTGGCTGTATGAGAAGTCCAGGTATATTTAAGGCTTACAGATTTCCGCATAGCCACATCCACTCGCCAGTGCTATGAGAAGACTCTGTTCGGCCATGCTACGGTCAGACATAGTAATAGAAATTACTGCATGTTTTATTAAAAAACTGTTTTTGTCTCTCTCACTCTGCCTGCTCCCCCTTTAATCCCAGAGTCTAATTTAGTTGTTGTTCCCTTAGGTACAAAGCACACAGTTCATAATTCATTTGATATAAAATGTCAGTTTAGATTCTTGCCTGTCTTTGATAAATGAGAAAAAACCGTGTACATTTCAATTTCCTCCATGCCAGGACTACCAGGAACAAGCCCCGCGGTGCTCCTCAAAGGCCTTTGTGTTACATTAAACATCAAGACTCGGAAACTGCGGGGAAGGGTGTTTTCAAGACCGACGGCACGAACACGCAAGACAGAGGGAGCCGGCCGACGCATTTCCGAGCAGCCAAGTGATGTCTCTCAAACAGCACTTTTGATCCTCCAATTAGTCCTCACTTATAATTTAATATGCCACAACCAGCCTGCTGTTTCCTTACATTTAGCTTTGGAGGCACTCGTTAGAATCATCAAGGAAAATTAAAAGAAAAAAACAACTCAGATGCTTGGAGGCTGGTTTAATTTTCAGCCTAAATGTTGACAGTATGTGTATGTCTTGTGCTTACTGCATAGCATGCCTTCGCTCTTTAAACAGGGAGCGGAGTCGCTGTCCACATACCATCCCATGTCAGTGCGTGGCCATTCTCTGTCCCTCACCAAAGCCCATGGCGATGGTTGTACGATTGTGACATCCCTTTTTAGGTGAACAGACTGAGACCTGGACAGGGGATCATGCAATCAGAAAACGAAAATGCTGGGGACCACGGCGGGTGGTCAAGTTAAAATTCAGAGTCTGACAGACCCTGCAGTCAAGGAGCTAAACAAACGAGAGGCTGGCGTACTGGATTCACAGCGTCAACCCAGGGAGCAGGGGCCAAGCCTGTTTCTGAGGTCACGCCCTCAGCCTCAGACGTCAGTGAGGAGGGGGTTTCTTTCTGACCACCCAGAGGATTCAGGGGGTCGTTCCTGTGGCCATTCTGCTCCCTGATGCGCCACAGCCTCACCCTCTGGGCTTCCCCATGCTACACTTGTTACGTGTCTTCGTGTGGCTATGGTGTCATGAATCAGTGCACGGGATTTTTGTTTTTAATGCACAGAGACAATGATTCTTTGTTTTTTTTTTGTTTTATTTTTTACAAATATAAAGGCTTCCTTGCTTTCTTTTAATATAGTTTTTCAATTTTTTCTATAATCAACATGGTTAGAAAAATTAAGTCTCTCTTTACAAGAGTACACATTAGGGTCAATCAGAAGATTATATCTGTTCATTTTCCCTGTGGTAGAGAGGGCATTAACGCAGAGAATTCAATTTTAATATAGGTCCAAAGACAGGACAACTCAGTAATTAGCCGCAATGGCACTAATGTTTTGGGTAAATGCATTTGCACGCATTCTAAAGGTATTATCTGTCCCACATCCACCCGAAAGCCTCTGCAACAGCAAACCAGGTCAGAAAACTCTTACTTTCGGTCACAAGTCAAAGAAAAAATGTAAATAATGACTCATATCACTAAAGAGCGAAAAGTTCAGAAAAGTAAATAATTCCAGAAAAATTAAAGGGTTCTTTTTTCCTAAATATGAAGTTACTTTAGTATTCTCTTCATCTAATTAGAGTTGATCTTAGATAGCAGTTCATAGACAAATGTGAAAGAAGTGTGTCAGAATGCGAATGCCTGGTGGACAAGCAAGCCTTTATACCCAGACTAGGAAAGGATGGTCCAGATGGCTGATTTTGCTGTCTACACACAGCGTGGGCTGGGTAATACCGCTTCTCCTTAAAGCTTCTTTGTGAGGCTGTACAATCATGTTTCAACTGAATTTTTCTCCCTCTAATTAGACTTTGAACTTGAAGTGCTAGGATCCTGTATCTAACAGAGGACAGCTCTCTAGTTCATTAACGACAAGGTTCGGACACCTGATGTTTTAAGCAAACAACACTCCCGATAGAACTATATTCGACACAACTGCAGGGTCAGGCCACACCTTCAGACCCTGGTTGACAAGAAAGACCAAGACATCTGTGCTCCCTTTGCTCAGAGAGGACACGAGTGGCCAGCGGACGGTGCTTCAAATACGCATGGAGCACGGTGGCTCAGAGCCAGGCTTCCGAAGCCAGTCTCGAGGTCTGAGTACGGTTTCTGCCACTTACGAGCTGCATGACCTTAACAAACTAGTTGCAAGTCAGCCTCTTTTCCTCGGGCTTCCTCGCATGTAAATGTGGATAATAACAGCACTTTCCTCATTGAGTCTGTGAGGCTTAAATGAGTTAATACGAGCATGTCCTAAACAGCACCTGAACCTAGTCGGGGCTACATGTGAGTAATCACTAACTACCTCAAAGAAAACTGCAGGCACGCCTTGTTTGATTGAGCTTGGCTTTACTGCGCTTCACAAACCGAAGACAAGACCCAGCACTAGCAAAAAGATGATGGCTCACTTTATGGTGACACTCGTTTTATTGCAGTGTTCTGGAATCCAAGCCACAATAAAATAAAGTGTGCCTGCATTTTTCTCAAATAAACGATTCCATGGTCTTAATTGCTCTCTGGGCAACTGGAAACAGCCTGCTTTGTGGAGGTGTGTTTGTGAACTCCTAGAAGGAAAACCCTTAAGTGGGAGGTTGGGAGGCCAGCACACCATGGAATCCAGAATGAAGACGTAACTCAGTAGAGGAGACAGGTTTCGAAACCCTCAGAAAAAGTGCAGCCACAAGATGCTCGTTAAGAAATGTCCCCAAGGACGGAGGCTTGAGGTTTAGTTACATGGAGTTCCTTAAGACAGATGTTCCATGAAGGAATCGAAGAGCAGAGGAAATTTAGCTGACAGCTTCTCCACTGTAGGGCTGATCAGTGTTCCTCGGTGCATAAAACCTCACACCTGTTGCTTTCTGGTGCCACAGGTGGGACTCAGCGCCCGGAAGGGGTGAGCCAGGGTGTCACCTCCTGCCCCATTCGGGGGACTTGAGAACACGCTGGCTCTCTTACACTGGACAGGAGTCTGACCCAGGACATGGAGCCTCTGTTTTCAAAGACACGTGGAGCACTGGGTCCCGTTTCACCTACCTTCCCTCAGTGATTCTGTGTCTCAACTCTAAGTGTGGCGCAGAGTTAGAGACAAGATCACAGAATAATGTTTCTTTGAAGGTGTTTTACAGAGGACCTTGTTGAGTGGTTTTCAAACTTGGGTATGCATCCCGATAACCTGGGAGGGGTAAGTGATCGGTCGCTCAACCCCACCCTCAGAATTTCCGATGCAGTAGCTTAAGGATGGGACTCGGGAGTCTGCATTTTAAACAAGTTCCAGGTAAAGCGGATGCCCCTTGTCTGAGATCACACTGTGGGGACCACAGATCCGGTCTGCCAGTTCAGAGGTGAGAAACCTGCATCAGGTTAAGTTACATCAGTCAGCCCGAACAGCTACCTAGGGCGAAGGGTGTCGCCAGAGCTCAGGGCTCTGAGACGTGGACAGAGAAGTGTCTCAGAAGATTGTCAGATGGCGTGGCTCTGGGGAGCACTTTCAGAATGGGATCAGCAATGGCACCGTCTTAGCTGCTATCAGTTCATTTCGGGTTTGCTCCCTGAGGTCCTCCCATTTGGGAGCTCAAACAAAAGCCACTCGGTGAGCAGCCACAACCTGGTACGATGTTAAGATGTTATGATGCTTCTCTAAATGCGCTCTCCTCTTTTTCCGTACTCTCAAGAGTCTTGTGGTTTAAACACTTTGTATGCAAGTGGCAGAACATCCACCCAACACATAAAAGGGCTGTCTCCTGGGATAGAAAGATCTAGGCAAAGCGTTGACTGATGGCTGAGCTGCATTTAAGGGGTAAGTGATGTCACCAGAATCCATTCTACCGCCTCCTCTCAGAACCACTCTGCTTTCCCCAGGTTGGCTGCATTCTCAGACCCTCTGAGGGGCACTGGGACTGGCAGAAGATACAACAGAATCCCAGGTTCAAAGCCAGGGCACGCCACCTGTCTCTGCTGGCTAGAATGGTTTACGGCTTCTCATTGGCTCTTGAGATGGAGCGTGTAGGGTGCCCAGAGGGAAAATAGGACACAGCGATCAAAAGAAAGGGTGAAAAGGATGAAGGCCTGATGGGTGCAAAAAAAAAACCCAAATCACAAGGTCACTACTACCCCTGGGGGCCTGTTAGTAAGCATTACTGATTTCCTACTATGTACTCAGAGTCAAGGTACATGGTGAGAAAGGCCTAGAAAGAAAAGAAAGAAGGGGAGAGGAAAGGAGAGAGAAGAATGGAGGGAAGGAAGGAAGAATGGATGTAAAGGAGAAAGAGAGAGCGAGAAGGAGAAATTCAACTACGCCTCTTCTATCCGCTGCCATCCACCCACTCATCTGTCCTCACCATGGATTTGTACACTAGTCCAGTGATTTTCAGCCTTTCTCATCTCACAGCACATGCAAACTAATCACTAAAATTCTGTGGCATGCACATATATATACATTTGCCAATCTGACAAAGAAAATAAAAAGGGCATGATTTTGATCCATTCACACAGGACAGCTGTTGTGGTGGCTGTTGTCATGTTTTAATTTGACAATCCAAGGGAAAAGAGGTCAATGCCCCTGACTAAATAGTCACGTACTGCGTGTCTTACAAATTCTCGAGGCGCACCAGTGTGCCCCAGCGCACCGGTTGAGAAGCGCTGCCCTAGGAGATAAGCACAAAACACACGTACGGAACAGAGATGAAAGGCAGTGTGAGTTTCAGCCCGATCATCACAGTGTCAATAGGATCGCTCTCAGGAAGTAGGTCCTGGACACCCTCCCACGTCTGGTTTCATTTGTCCCAACGAATGAATGAACTCGAGAATCACAGTGGCTGTAGTGCACCTGCACACTGTTGTCACACCTATTCTTCACGACGTTTTCACAGCTCTCTAGAACCTTTCGTCTCTGGGTGAGCTATACCTCTAAATAGAGACACAAGAATTTTCTCCAAGTTCCTAAGGCAAAGAGATTAAAAATAAGGACTTCCAGTACCTAGGATACATTCAGAATTTGTCTCACTTTTGTGAAACTTTATACAGACAGGAAAATGCTCACAGAATTTATGCGAGTCAGGCATAGAGTCTGTCAATGATAACGAAGGGCAAAGAATAAGATATTTTTAAAAAATAAAGCACAAATTTCTTTAGGGTACCATAGGAATTCAAATAAAACTTCAAGTTGTTTTCAAACTGCCGAGCCCGTCAGACAGATGTGATTTTTTTAAACCTTAAAGTTACAGATAAACCTTTATTCCAAGATAAAAAACAGAAAAAGAATTTACTTTTTTCCTTTTTTAAAATAGGATTTTGAAAATATCAATGGAACAAAAAGGAATAATACTTTCCACCCCTTTCCCCTGATAAAGTAGGAAAATGTGATTTAAAAAAAATGGGGGGTCTCCCTCTCTTGCCCCAGGATGTTCTAAAAATGGCAGTTAACTCTGTGTGTGTGTGTGTGTTTCTTTACAAACCACAGGAGAGTATGCAAATGTGAGAAGCAGGCAGCCCTTTGCTGGAGGCACAATTCAAAGTTTTTTCCGTCTCCTCCATGGCTCAGAAGTTAGTTCCTTTTTAAAGTGTTTTTATAAACAGGGAGTTCATTGTCAAGACAGTGAATATGAGGAGTGAGGAAAATTTCACAAATTATACAACAGAAATTTACCAAGACAGGCTCCGTGCTAAGCACATTATATATACTGCGCTGTGTAATCCAGGATCAGGTAGGAATTATCATCAAGCCTATTTTACGGATGAACAAACTTAGATTCAGATATATTTGTGGATTTGCTCATAATTGCTCAGCCAGTGAGGCAAAGAAGCAGAATCAAAGCTAGGTGTGTAGAATTCTAAAGTCTATGCTTTTACCATGTGCCTAAGTGCCACTTCTAAATGAATTTTACTACTTTTCATTGGTGGTTTACCTGGGAAGGGAGATCAAGAAGAGATCAAGTAAAGCAAGTTCCAAAACAAACCGCTCATCATCATTTGGCCTTTCTCTGTTTGTGATTTCCTAATAACATACATTTGTAAAAGAAACACATTCCTCAAGCTTAGTATTTTATGAAGTTTGTAGATTTTACTAATTCTCATCCATTTGAAGCTGTGAATTGGATTTGGAATACTGGATTAAGTTCCCCAACTAAGGTGGCTCTGAGTTGCTTTCACGGTTACTACAAAGCAGGTCAGAAAAAGATAAATAGAATAAAATTATTCCTTTTGCAAAAATATAAAACTTTCATAAAAACCTCTTTCTAGCACATCAGTATGGGATTTGTCACTAATCATTTTAAACTATGCCCTTTTATGCTACTTCTGTCTCTCTTAGCTTTCTGAGCAGTTCTTTGATGTGACAAAGACAGTTTCAGACAAGACTTGAGTTCATGTGCAAAAAAAAAAAAGGTTTAAGTCTGGAGGCAAAATGCGGTGTATTTAAAATTTATACACTCCATAATGCCTTTGTTCTGAACTTGAAGATCCTGCGAAACTTGTAAGCTTCTTTGCTTTCCTCCTCTAAGCTCATTTGTTCTTCTCTTGCTTATTATCATGCAGCTGTGGCTTTAACTGGTGGCTCCATCGTTTAACTGCATGCGGAGTCATGGCTGACCCTTTCTGATCAATTGCCAATCCATACAGGTTTGACTGATAAAAGAGCCAATTAGATTTAAGCAAATTAAGGGACATCACCAATGTCAACCACTTATTAAACTGAATGCTGAATTCCATGCATACAAAACACTAATGCACCGAGCCCCATTAAGAGCTGAAACCCTAACCCCATTAGTAACTCCAGGCCTTGAGGGCGGAGAGGCCACAGGGAAGTTTCATATTTATGGATTAACATTTGGATTCCGTTTTTATTTTTTTAATTCTTTGCCTAGAACTCTTGAACCTGCACTATAATGCTATTCAAGAGCTCTGATTAAGTATATTCCTCATTTCCAGGAGTATCTCAGTGCTAAACCTGAACAGTATGTTGTAACAAACAACCTAAAAATGTGCTTGCTGCCGAAATACAAAAACCTGAATACACAGATGTAGGGAAGGATATGCTACATAATTGGGAGGAAAACAAATTCTCCGGTTCACCAAATACTCTTTCAAAGTAATTTTTAAAGTAAAAAAATGTGCATTCTTTGAGATTTACCACTATATGTGTACTGAAATATTGATTTCATGACTTCACTGGTCTTAATTTCCATTTCCAAAATAACCTGTGTTTATCATACGGTTTAATCACATTTCTCTTTTCCTTTTTTTTTGTGGGAGGGTCAAAGTTACTTTTATTTTTTAATAAAATTAGTTTTATTATTAGTTTTGTTGTTATTGAACAATAACAACGGTGAAACAGGGAGATTTGATAGAATCAACTAGGCTTTGAAATTAGATATTTTGGAGTTTAATTTTTTTAAAATTCTGGTTTTATTAAGGTATAACCAGTATTCAAAAAATGGCACATCAATCATATTTCTGTCCTCATTTGAAACATACAAAAAGCTCATATCAAATAAAACGTTTCACAACCATGCACTGAGAACTGTTTTGGACCACGTCCCTTCTTGTCTCCTTTTCTAAATGCTTCTGTAAACCGAGGTCTGCTCTTCCTATGCCTGCGTAAGAGAAATAAGCACCGTAGGGAAGGACCCTGAGTGAGGAGTTGGTGCAATCTGCGAGGATGTCTACCTTCCATTCCCTTGCCCTCCTTCCAGTCTGGCCCCCCAACAGCCGGTGGCTGTAGCGTCCCTACACTGAGCCGGTCACATTTTCCACAGCTTGATAAATACAAGGTTGCTCAGGGAGGAGATGAGGCCTGGGGAGACCTGAGCAATGACAATTGCAGAATCTAAGACTGGTGGGTAATTCAGCTGTCTTGGCTGATTGATTCATTCATTCACTCACCAATTGTTCATCTTACACCTACCACCTGTCAGGGTCGGTCTAGGTACTGAAGCTAAAAATGTGAACAAGAAACGGTCCCCGCCGGCTAGGATCGGGTAACCTAGGATTGTTCCAGTGGGGCCGGACAGGTACTCTCAGTACAATGGGATTCCACCCAGTGACACAGGCCAGATCTCAGTCTTGCTTGGGGAAACATGACTTTGATGGACCGATGGCTATGCTGAAGCCTAAAAAATAAGGAGGATTTGGCCACATCAAGGGGGAAAGGAAACTTTAAGTCTGACAGCAAACCTTTGATAAAGAAAAAAAAAAAAGCAGCATTTTTTTACCCAAATCTTCTATGATTATGTTTTAAAGTACACAGAGAAGAAAACAAAGGGCATTATCATTACAAATCTTGCATAATCAAGCATGGAAACATAGTAGGAATTCAACATCACCATTAAAAGAAGAGAGATCTAATACTGAAATCATGGAAACGGCAATAATGGTAACAATCCGAGTATAATGAAAAGTAAATAGCACATAGACCTCCTCTGCCCATAAGTTGGTTCGCTTCTCTACATCTCGGTTCATTTATTATTCATTTCGGTATGAAATGCAGTTCACTGGACACAGGCATGGAAGATTTCTTTAATAACTCTCAGTACTAATTTAATTCTACTTAAACACACATAATCTCGTGAATGCCACATGCTTTTCAGCATGATTTTATGTGTAAATCAGGATAATATGTTTTCAGATCATTAGGTAAAAGGAAGCATGAACTAAAACCTATTTAATCAATGAGGTATCACCTTTCAACTGCCACAAGGTCATAAAAAAGATAATTTCGAAGCTATAAGTTTCCTAATTGTAATCAACAACAATCTAATAATGGGGGGAAAAAGTACATCCTAATGGCTGCAATAAACTTGGGCAGATCACTGTCGGCCTTGGAAGATGTGTTGCTCCCGCACTTGGTGAAGGACCATCTCTCACAGTCTGGGTTTCTGAGTACACAGCGTGAACGGCCACATGGTGCCCAGAGCGTGGGCTCTGCAGGGCCCTGGGACGAGGAGGAGGACAGGCGTCCACAGAGCGGCCGCGGAGCTAAGCCTCAGCAGGTCGCTTCTACCCCACGACAAACAATACTTTAGTTTCCTCCCGCTTGCATAATATTAGCTCTTCTACCAACCCAGACAGACATAGCCACACCGTGCGCATTGAGTTAGCGGCAAACAGGAGCCAGCTACGTTTACTGAATTCCGTGTGTATACATGTGTGTACATATACACTCACACACATAAATACTACAAAATATTAGACCGGATGTTCGCAAACACATAGACAATTAAATTATCCCTATTTTACGAATGTGATATAAATTACAAGCTGTCTAAATCCATGTGAATGCTATAAAAATAATATGTAACTTATTAAATATCCCATACCCTGTTAAGAAGATATTACTATGTAGCTTTAAAAAAAAACCTCCACTAAATCACTGATGATTCTTTAATACCTAAATGTGAATAAAGGATATTATGTACTAAGGTATGGAGTCATCACGACTTTCTATTCTTGCCAGCACGTTGGGTTGTACAGTCCGAAAGGGAAGACCTGAATAGGCGAGCCTTCTTCTTTTGGACTCACTTCTTAAAGAAACACCTATCGAACTTCAGCTCCCATTTCTATGACGGGCTCATGAAATATGATACTATTTCAGTTGATTAGCCCCCAAAGTCTGTTTCAAGCATTCTTTTCTTAAACAACGCGGCTTCTGCCAGTCAGAGCTGCGAGTGTTTCAGTAAACACCCGTTCATCAAGTCTCTAATGCCATCAAAGGGAGACAACAGCGAGCTGTTTTCACGACACAGCAGGCAATGCATCTTTGCTTGCGAGAGGGGTTCCCCACGAACTGCGGGCGAACCCTCCTGTCCTCCAGCCCCGAGGCCTTGCTGGACTCGTTTTAGACTCACTGTGACTGCAGACGGATTTTTCCAGCCCTGCAGATTCCTGGCAACAAGGTATTGACCTTCTCCCTCCATCCAGAACACACCCGCTCCTGGAGCTGGGCTACCGGGCAGACCTCGGGTGCCCTGGGGTGCTTTCCTGCGGGGTTTTCAGGAGACATACATTCCTGAACACACGGTTCAGAACCATGCTCTTCCTCTCCCGAGGGGCGCTTTCTATTCAAGGGCTAGACCTGCTGATGTCAGAAGGATCTTTCTTCTTAGTAGTCAGTCCCACAAATAGTTAAAACTGGGTGGAATTGAAGCAGATCAAAATAATAATTCTAGGTAAGCTACTTTTTTAGAGAAATCATTAAAATAACAATATCCAGATTGGATCACATTTCACATATGAGCATGACAATACTCAACTGTACTCACTAAGATGTGGAATTTAAAGGTCTTTTTTTTTTGTTTTTGGTGGTGTTAGTAGAGTTTTCCTATTGTATTACCTATACATTGTCCATTTTTGCCAAATGGAAAAGTTTAGATATAGCCCTGGCTGGTGTGGCTCAGTGGACTGAGCACCAGCCTGTGAACCAAAGGGTCACAGGTTCGATTCCCAGTCATGTCTGGGTTGTGGGCCAGGTCTCCAGGAGGGGGTGTGTGAGAGGCAACCACACATGGATGTTTCTCACCCTCTCTTTCTTCCTCCCTTCCCCCCTCTCTAAAAACAAATACATAAAACCTAAAAAAAGAAAAGAAAATTTGAGATACACATCTAAATTACACCCTCAACAAACCAGGGACAAAAACCACTTGTACTAGAAAATTAAAGCTCAAATTGCAAGCTTTGAATCTAAATCAAGTCTCAAACAAAAAAGCATTTCACAATCTTTTTAACATGTATAAAGTGAGAAATACGTGTGTGTTTACACACACACCCAGTGTGTATATAAGTCTCAACAAAACAATAAAATAATATGAATAACAGTGTCTCCATAAAACAACCACCCAATCGACCAGTCATACGAGTGAGCCGCTAAGTTCCAAGAAAATTAATTCCAACAATGAACAAGGTGCTCAGCAGAGACAACATAACTGTAGATAGCCAACGTCCTTCCCAGACTCACCCCCTGGTGGCATGACGAGCGTAGCAGGGTCACTCAGCAAGCTGCCCCGGGTGCCGGAGGCATTCACTTGTACAGTGTAGTTAGTAAAAGGGACCAGCCCGTCCACGGGCACCCAGAGGTCGGTCTCTTCGCCACTGTGCACCACTTTTGTGCCGTTCAGGAGAGTCCAGTTATTATCTGCTGAGTAAAAAAGAAACATTTAATTCTGTCTGTATTTAAGGATTCTCTTCTGCTATTATGTAAACCTTTGGTTGAGTTCCTAAACATCCAGTACAAAACAGAATTAAACTATCACCACCATAAAAGGCATTGCGCTCACCTACTTTTATTTCACTCTGCTGCAAACAACATGATATTGGATAACATAGGGTGATTTCTAATTCATTTATCACAGGGACTGAAATTACTGGACCGACATCCTGAGACAGCATAAAGCCGTATCACATATATAATGCAGATAAGTGAAAATTCTGCACGGGTGTATAAATTCATCCCTTGAAGCATTATTTACAATTTGTTTCAGGGATTCTCAAATACTCGAATTTTCTGTGATGTGCAGGCTTCGAGGAAATCACGCTCTTTTCCCCCAAATAGAACGGTTCCAGATATACACGTAAATAGTACAGTCAAACATCTGTGTCAGAAGTCTTACTTATCATCAGTTGGGTTAACGTCTGCTCATTTTGCTCGAGAGATGAGTTGGCTGCTTTCTATCTACCGCCTGTTTACATCAGAATTGGTCAGAAGATCCTGGAAAGCCACTGGGGACGGACGTCCCCTGTGTCCACTCGGATCTGGAGGGGTCGATTTTCAGCTCCCCGGGAAAATGCAGAGGCCGCCTGGCTGTAGAACAGAATCCCTTTGCATGTGTCCCCGTGCCCTCCCCACCCTGCCCCTTCATCCTGCCAAGGCTTCAGCCAGCCCATTCCCGAATCTCAGCGTGTCTGGGGCACAGGGACATTCTGCTGCCTGGTAACAGGGATTTTTATCTCTTCCACGGAGCAGGGTTACGTCCAACGTTAAGGAGAATGAGAAATTAGACTTAAATTAGAAAAGGTTCCTATCCAAAAATTGTGTTGTAACATTTATTTCACTTTCAATGTTAGGTGCTTTACTGAAAAATTTATATTTGACAAATTGTTCAAAATGATGCTTAGTCTTAGTACATTTAGTTATAATTACTCTTAAAACACCAAAAAAAGAACCATTAAGAGTAGCAATATTTACTTCAAATAGCCTTCTTCTTTGCCAAAGCACTTACTATATTTACCTTTAATCTTCCCCAAAGGGAGTAAGTGGTACTCATGGGCTGAAACACAGAAATAATCATTTCTATTCATTTTTAGTGAAACGAGATGAAGATATATTCATAGATTACGAATGGCTTTAAGTTCCTAACCTGGAAACAGACAATTCGAAGCTATACATGCATAACATACATTAGCAGGAAGTCCTGGCCTGCAAAGCAGCCTTTGAAAACTTCCCGACTCACGGAGAAGACACTCCCAACTTGTGCTGTGTTAAGTAGCTTTCACAGGTTCTTGACAACTAGTCAACTTCATTCAGCCCTTGAGCTCTCCAGCTGCATGCTGGGAGTAGCCTTTGCTAGGTGCTTGTAACGATGTGCTCAAAATGCATGAAACGTAGTTCCTGCATTCAGGAGACCCGAATCACTTCTAACCATTGAATGGGAACCAAGAAATGTGCATCACTTCTAACCACTACATTAGTAATGAAAATTAGTAAAGAAAATTACATCTGTCACATCTGAAGCCTCCTTATGTTCCCACAATGTATAGCTCCATGGAAGCCTTTTCCACTACAGCTGAAGCCACTACTGCTGTGGTCATGTGCCCAGCTGTGGCATTTCAGAAAGGACACCTCATCCTATCCAGGCAGATGCCCCACTGCCTCTGAAGCAGTATAACTGTGGCCATCTTTCAAAAGATTGCAAATCACAAGACAATAATGAAAATTCTAAAAGTAAGCCAAGAGAATGCAATTTTACAAATTTTTCATGTGGTGCAAATGTAAGATTGATGAGTTAACATCTACACTTATAATATTGGCGAGCTTCTTTTCTCCCCTTGCATTCAGTTGGTTTTCGAAGCGAATTTCTAGCTGTAAAACAAACACTGTTGCCAGCTTTGAAAATGGCATGGCAGGGGGAAATATATTAAATACCACTTTATTCTAAGTTTCCCAGATAACATTAATACACGGCAATTATACAATTAGTTGTAACATTGCATTCTAATTATAGAACAATGATTACTCAGTAATTATAAGAAGTATATAATTACTCAATAATTATGAGAAGTATGTAATTACATAAACCATTTTGTTCAGCTCAAAAAAGAACTTGTACATCTCCAAGAAGCACACAGCTGTGACACGCAGCTCGATTCACAGACCTGGAGCCACTGACAGGGTTCCAACCCTCCATGGAACGCAAAATCTCCAGCTCCGAAACCGAAACAGGGTCTATGGATTTTGGCTTTCCTTCCATTTCATCCTCCCTGCCCTCACTCACTCCCTTTGAACTTGACCTTGAACTTGAACTTTGAATTTGGGCTCCAAGATCATTGGAAACAATTCTTAAAATGGAAGTCCTGCGATCCCCCCTCCTGCAAGGGCATGCTTTTTCGCTTTTCTCTGCATATACTCTGTTGCCAGCGGTCTGGAAAATGCAGTCCGGGTGGTTCAGCCTCAAGGATCAAGGTGGAAGATGCTGACGCGATAAGCATTTCCTATCACTGGTTAGCATTCCTGAGTGGTCGGCCTCCGCGCTGACCCTGTTTGTGAGTGAAAGTGCACCAGGCAGGCCTGCTGAGGTTTCCGTGTTTGCGAACCACAGCTCCGCATCACCTCGCCCCCAGGACCCCGGAGTCTGAAGTGGAATTCCTCTCTTCCACCCTCTCTGGCTGTGCCCTGCACCCTTGGGCTCAAACGGAGGCTTGCACTGGCTCTTGAGGGAATGTTCCCACATTCACTCACATCAAAATCACATGGGGATTCTCAATAAACATTTACCTCCCTGAGTTCCGTTCCAGGTCTACTGAATGAGACCACCCAAGAGTAGGGCCCAGAACTCATTTGGTGATTCTCTTCCTCCAGAAAGAACAACTGATTTGGGGCTATTTCACCCATGTTAAAGCTAGTCTTTTTTTCTAAATTTTATTTTTCAGTTAGAGTTGACATTCATCAGTATTCTAGGTTAGTGTCAAGCATACAGCATAGCGGTCAGACAACCATAATCTTTGCAGAGCGCCGTCCCCCCAATATTTTAGGCATCCACCTGGCACTGCACCTTGTTATTCCAATTCTGTTGACTGTATTCCCTGTGCTTTGTTTTACAACCCCATCACTATTTTGTAATTTAGTTCTAATCCCTTCCATGTTTTCACCCAGCATCCCAGCCCCCTCCCTCTGGCATCTACCAGTCAGTTCTCTGTATCTATGAGTCTGTTTCTATTTTGCTTCTTCCAAGCCAGTCTTAGAGTTACAATCAAAATTTATTTATTTTGCTTCCTAAATCAATGAGGTCGTGTTTGGCATCTTATTAATTGATACCTTCAGATTCTAGCACTGGGCTATAAGATGTTTATTCTATTAGTGAAATAATGCTTCTTCAGAGAGTATAGAAAGCTAACTCTTAAACCAAGCCTATCTTTATGGACTACAAAATCTAGTACAGTTGTTTGATAAGAAATTTTTAATATGCATAAAAACAATTTAAAAAGTGAGTACAGATTACTGTATACCTGAGGACAATAACTTCAGGATTTCTAACTTAAGTATTTCTGCTCCCTCCCTGATGGGAGATACAGGGGAAAGAAAGATTCTTTGAATACAGGCCAACATTATGCATCACGTGAAGAAAACACATTTCGTAGAGGTCACGTAAATTTTAAATAAATTCCTAGATACTATTTCACAGTAACAGAATGTGGACACTCCACATTCTAAAAAAATTTTCAAAAAGGTTAATTCATGCATCCCTACTTTTCTATCTTATACTGGAAAAAAAAACATGTTAAATAAAGAAACAGCTAAAGTAAATCTCCTGTCCTACAGCTTTTACTTGCCAAGAAACTTTTTCAGCTTCAACTAGGAAGTCATACTAAAATGTTAACATTTAGCCATGTCCATTTGATGGCTAAAATCTTACTGTTAACATTCTTATTGGTGGAACAATAAGTTATTTTCTATGGGATGATTTTAAGCAAAAATCTGCATAAACAGACAGCTTCCCATGTACGATGCATTCCCATTCCCAGGGATGCGTGTATCATTGCTGTCCGGGGAATTTCTTCCTGTTGGGTTCTCCAGATTGAGATAACATGAATGGGTATGCTTTCCCATTCTTGTTATAATCATTGTCACAAGAATGTTAATGCACCATATATTCCATAATTTTTTCCCTCTGTGCTGTACTGTTCTGACCTTTTCAATATTCCGTAATTTGACTGGCTGGCCGTTTCAGTTCTCTCCTTTTTACAGCCTTATTAACTTGTGGGAAAGAGGTGAAATGCACAACCAATCCGAATACATAATATTGCAAAGGTCAGCGTAGACCTGTACAGCATCATCACACACGGAAGACTGTGTGCCAGGCATTAACATCCTGATATCTTATTCATGTGACAAAGATGGTAACAAGAACAGAAAATGGCACAACATGAATCCATTCTCGTGACAAAGATGATAATGAGAAATGACAGCGAACAAACCAAACTGATTCTTGTTACCGTGTGAAGATTTTACATGTCAGACCTGGTCCTGCTTTAAGTTAGCCTCTCCCTGAATCCAATTACACCTTAAGGTAGAAAATGCATTGACTAATTTTCCCACTTCTGGCTGTGAAAAGGAAAAGCTAGATTTTTCCTGTATTGAGGTCTCAATTTTAGTGTTGTTTAACTCCATCCCGCTGCTACAAAATTCTGCCAATACTAAAATCAAAAGACATCAAATGGCAAAAAAGGCCTTTAATGTGAGCAAAGAATTCTAGTTCACTTTAGATAGCACATATTAATATTTAAGCTACCTTTATTTATTCTTTCTAAGGATATCATTTCAAATTATATTACCCGAAGGCAAGTGTGTCCTCCAAACTGCACTGTTCTAATAGGCCTCACTTTGGTGGAAATATGGAAGGTGCCAGGTATTTGTTTAAGTTATCACACGGTTAAAGGAACGTATTTCTGGCCTTCATTTTTTGCTAACATAGAAAATATGTGTAATATATACCTATGTAGCTGTTTCTCCACGGAACATTTTAAAAGAAAAAAAAAAGTAACCCCTGAACCACTTAGGGCTGTGAGAAAAACAGTGCTCTATTAATGCATCATATTTCTTACCATTACTGCAATTACTCTAATGCAATTTTTAATTAGTTGTCATCTAGTAAAAGCTGTCCTGTTTTGATTCCTCTTTAAAGCAGTCATTTGGCTGGAATGACGACTGTAGTTCAGGGGATAAATACAGTGAATAGTTCATCAACCAGGGAAGGTGCAGTATTATGCTAAGTGAAGTAAGAAAAGGACAAGAATGTATGATTTCACTGATACGTGAGATATGAAAGAAAAAGCGACAAATGAACACCAACGAAACAAATAAACTAAATTCGTACATACAGACAACAGAATGTTGGGGAGAGCAAAGAGGATTAGGGTTCAAATACACGGTGATGACAGGGTACTAAACTTCGGGTGCGAGCACACAGCAGAGTACACAGATGTCCTGTTATTAGTTGTGCACCTGAAATTTATACAGTGTTATTAACCAATGCTTCCCCAATAAAAAAGGGAGAAGTTAATGGTACTCATTGTGGAACCTCGCAGCAAAAGAAAGATGTGATAAATTCATGCTTAGCATAGCACAGTTCCTAACTCTTCTCCAAGAGGAAGAAATGTAAACCAAAGAATCCTGGGAACTCTTACTAATCCCCAATCTAAAGGGAAATGACTGAGTCGAGTCCATAGAGATTGGAAGAGCAGTCGGCACTGTGCAGAGCTTGGGGAAGAAGCTGATGCCCCCAGAAGGGGCGGTGATGTAAGCGAAGGAATGCAGCAAATGGAAAGGACATTCACTCGGATCTGAGAGGAGACAGAGAAACTAGGTCCCCCAGAATTCTGCCCAATACACTGATTCATACCCTGTAGTTGGCGCCCCTTCCTCCACCCCCACGTGAGGTCTACAGAGGAAGACATTAATGAATGCGAACACCCAGTTCTCAAAGTTTTGGTTGAGGGAAGACGAACAAGCACTGGAAATGAGAAGAAGTAGGCTGTGTTCGGAGCCAAGCAAAGTCTGGACAAAGTGGACCGTACGGGGCACAAGTGAGATGAGTCTGAAGGAGGAAAGGCCATGCTACACATACACACATGTGGCCGAAAGGAAAGAAGAGGTCCTGACATACGACAAATGACTCCTGCAGCTCTGGGGGGAAATGATACGTGTTTCCCCTGACAGGTAAAAGAATACTGCTGAGCCACAGAAAAAAATGGGAAATTAGTTTTTTCCAAATTGGAAAAAGTCATTAGTATTTAACAAACAAGTTAGAAAAGGCAAGGAACGGAACTGAAACAGCTGAAAACTAAATGGTGTAACAGAAAGTCTTGAGATAATCATAATCCCTGCATAAGAAAAAAGATGGAGAAATTATAACAATCAGAGAGATGATGGTAGACATATAAAAAGAAAATTATCAGAAATATAATGTAGATTATTATTTTTTTTTGGTTAGTGATTAAAGCTCAAGTGTGCACTCGAACGCAGGGTTGTCAATCAAATAAGTCCACATGGGGACTGAGAAGGTGGGTGGAGCTAAACAATGACGCCGGGCCAGTGAGGGCTCTTCTAGACGACCAAGCTGTCTGTGGTCCACGCAGGTCGGACTCCCCAGCTCTCCTGACAACTTTGTGAATGGCTCAGTTTTCTACAATAACTCCTTCTGCCCTCATTAAACATAATTTCTGTTATCTGCCACCAAAAAACCACCCATGAAATGGAGAATGGAAAAGTGATATTCGCCATTTGTTAATGTTGGTTATCTATAGGTGGTGGGGTCTTAGTAAATATTACTTTTCTATATGATGTGCATTTTTAAGTCAGCATGCATAATTCTGGAAAGTCAAAAGAATCTTGAGAAGATTGAAATGTCCAGAGAAAATATATACACTGCATTTAAATTTATAAATTACTTACAGTAAAACCAGGGATCCACAAACTACTCCCCACAGGCCAAATGTGGCCAGCTGTCTGTGCTTGTAAATAAAGTTTTATTAGAACGCAGGACAGGCACTGATACTTTCAGATATTGTCACACTACTCCAACATAATTGAGAAGTTACACCAGAGACCATACTGCCTGCAAAGTCTAAAATGTTTAGTGTGTGGCTTTGCAGAAAATGTGTGCCAACCTCTGAATTAAACAATTAAACTGACAACCTCTTAAAAACGTCCTGCCTTCCTCAATAAAGAGAGCCATTTCCAATTTCTAGATTGATTTTCTTGAGTAAACTCCTTTTGAAAGAGTGGCGCAGGGTATGTGGAAAGAACATTTTATTGACATGACCCTATCTTATGCCAGTGCCCTGTATTGTCATTAATGCTTTGAATGTCTTTCATTATTCAGCAGTTACAGATGCAAATTACTGAAAAGGAAAGAAGCAGGAAGAAAATACATTACAGACAGTCCCTAATTCCACAGGCGCAGGAAGTCTGCAAACGGAAGTGGGAGCACTTTGCTTTGAGTGCAGCGCTAGCTGCCAGTGCTAAAGGCTTAATCAGGGCAACTAAAGAACAATGAATGACTTCGGCGAAAGAAGGGCGAGTTTACTGTTTCAACTGCTGCTGCACTTTTAAAGACTTTTTTAGACTTCCAGCGGCAATTTGCCAAAAACACAGAACATCTCCTCCCTAAAGATCTTGGTGAAAACAAGTAAATGGCTACATAAGGCTGAAATATTTGCAGGAAGAGGGAAATGTAGTGTTAAGACAGCCTTAGATTTTATGTTAAGGAAATACTCAGATAAGAACATCAAATACTGCCTATTCTAAAGATAAGAAAATGAATTACAAGAAAGGCTTAACTGTGTCTTATGTAAAAATTTGGCTTCAAGAACCAAGAACAGGTGGCTGGAGTCAGAGGCAAGAGAACTATAATGTGGTACCAGGGTCCCAAAATAAGCATTCAGTGTGTAAAGGATCATAAGATATAAATTTGTTTGTAAAGCAAAAACAGTTTGATGTATAAATGTTGCCCTCCTGAGTGACAACTTTGTCAGTTTGGCTCTCTGATTTAAAGGTGAACTGTTTCCTTCAAACCCCTCAGATGGTGGCTTCCCAGTCTGCATAATTATAGAAATAAAAAGAGCCTGCTTGAATCCTTTCAAAGGCATTTACTCACCTTAACTGTTTTCTTGCCTTTACCCTAGATCAACGAGTATGTTTCACTAAAAAATAAAGGTGGGAAAACAGGTAACATCCCTATCCAGAGAAATGGTTCATCATGTACCTAAGGCAGCCTAAGCTTGCAGTTTATAGCCACTCATCTTATACATTTTTAAAAAGTGGAGTTATTTTAAAGCTTACTTCATCTTAAGAAAAATAGTGAGCAATTTGAACTGATTATTAACAATGTTATAGTTGCATATTTGAATCTTGATCTTTTAATCCTTGCTCCCTCTGGAGGCTTCCATTGGCCGGATACCAGTGAAGATTAGCTACTTTTCAAACATGTTCATAACTCATAGATGCCAATAAGAATATTCAGTTCTTTGGGGAGATGATTGGAAAGAAACTGGCTAAAAAGCAGACCCAGGGATCTCTAATCCATAATCAAATATCTAGATTGATTGTGTCACTTGCACTGGTATTGATTTCAATTGGAGTAGCTCACCCAAGGGAATAATAAAAATGTGGAATAAAACTGATTTATGAGAACAAAATAAATCCTTTTGTGAGTGGTAATGAATTGGGACTATTTAACCCTTTCAATCACAGAGTGAAAGAACGATTTATTTTTTTAAGAATGCTGAGCTGGCCAAAAGCAGTCATATCGGAAATGCCAATAATGCCGAGTGCCATTACACTAAGTTGTGACGCCGGGAAAGAAATGCTGCTCCGAACTTGATGGAAGCCACGGTTGGACATGTGACATATGTCTAGCTTTCCTGGGCCAACTCCTATGTGCCAAAACACATGATGAACCTCTAAAACCCAAAGTAGTACGGAATCACTCAATACACGCCTATTGTACTTATTTACATGATTTATAAGGCAGCGGGGCAGCAAGAGCAAAATATGGTGGCACATTAATGACACTTAATTTTTTTCTTAAAATAGATGTTTTCTATTTTATTGAGGGCTATCTTCAGGATAACAGGGATATCCACGGAGAGAGCTTTCCGTATAACTAGGGCACATACACATATTTCCCTTACAGAAAATGAAAGGACCTAGAAAAAATGGGAATGATTTGTACATAAATGGAAAGCAACTGCTTGATCCTGTCAGTGGAGCCAACCAGACAACCAGGTGATTTAAAGAAAAAAAAATTAGTTACCTCATGTTCTTTAAAATTTGTAGACAAAACAGTCTAAAAGTTTGGTATTGATTTAACCCTTAACCTTTCCACGTGTGCTGACATCTTCTGCCCACGTTCTGAGCCTAAACGGTCCAATGCCACAGCCACTGTCCACGCAGGGCTCTTAGCCCTTGAAATGTGCCTGGTTAATTTTAACTAAAATCTCATCACTGATTTAGCTCCTGGAAAACTTTTAAATATGTTGGTAGGTGAATCTAATTTTTTAACTGAAACTTTATGAAACCTAAATATGGATCAAATATTTCTGATAAATGTTATCACTGAATTGAAGTGTTTTATCAGTGTAAAATACACACATAGACTTATGAAAAAAGAATGTTGGCATCTCATTATTAACTTAGGATTTTGCTTACATGTTGAAATGATACTGTTTTGGGTATATTGGTTTATATAAGCTATACTACCACATTATTTTCAACTTTTTATTTTTAATGTGCAAACTAGGAAATTTAAATTTTTGCGTGCTTAAAGGGGTATTATAATGCACAATTCAATGCAGGTTTATTTTTATCTTGAACTGATCAAAGAAAACCACATTGTTTCAAGACCTGGCTACATAAATTCACACAAAATAAGGATGAGATTATTAGTGGAAGGCACAGATTCCTTTCAACACCTTGCATTTAATTCACAGTCCTACGAAAGCTGTGGCAGAACCACTTCCGACGGAACTGCTATGAGAAGGAGTAAGTTGATTTGTTACGAGCTCTGTCAATTTGGCTTGTATTGCCATGGTGTTTAATGAAGGGACAGGAAGGTAACTTTATTTTTCCTCCCTGGCATAAAAAGGCTTTTAAAAAATTAATACATTTTACTGTTTACAATGAAACATAATTTAATTCAGCTTGATGGCACCATAATTATTATAGCATAATAATTTTTCTAGTATAAGTTTTCCACATATGTCTTTACAGAGTAAATCATGACACAGGAAACAGTTCAAATCAAAAAGATAATAAGAAACTATTGCCATAAAGGAATAAAGTATTAGGAGAAAGTGAACAGGAACCACTTTAAAGGCAAGGGGTTTAAGGAAAAGCACGATGATAACGAACGACAATGGCAAGTAGCTGGTCTTCTGAAAGAAGCTGAGGCCCAAGACTTTCCTCACCCGTGTCTGATGAAGCCCTGGTTTTTGTTCTCAATTTTCCTGAGAGATTGGAGCCAAAGTATGAGGTCTGTGATCCTCAACTCTATCCGATGACAAAGGCCCATTGCCAACCATTGAAGGGACCCTTCCTTAGATCCCCTGCCCCGCAAAGGGGCTGAGCAATTACAGGAGGAAAGGGCCGGCTGTAGGATGGCGTCTCAGAGGTGGACAACACCCACTGGCCCTAGAGAGCTAGGCTTTGTTCCATTTCTCTACATAACCCACTCTCTCACGTCCCTCTAATATTCATTCGCAGCTGGCGCCTGTCTACGGAGACCCTCCTTATTCAAAATGCAGATAATTAGGGGTGATGGTTACGCCCTCAGTCTAGAAATACCTAAAAATGGACCCTCCTAGTGCTATTTATGCAGCAAACACTGAACCTTTGCCATGACAAAGCACACAAACACCAAGGCCTGGCAGGTAGGAGAGTGGTATACAACTCCCGCTGTGAAGTACTGCATGTCTGCCCCATGGCTGGCGTCTGTGTGTGGGCCTCATCATGTATGTCCCAGAAACCTCCAGTGAGGCATTGGGTGAGTATGCAAATGATTTGGGCATTTAAAAAAATTCTTTAAATACTTCCCATTTTAAAGGGGTATTGGATTAAAAAAAAATAAACCATGCAAAGTCTTCTAAAGCCAAAGGTAAGTCATCCAGGGGTGATGGGATCACAATATTCCCCGTCTACCAGTCTCCTTTCACCGGCAGGGAGGACGGAGAGGTGCTTACACTAAGATGCTCCGCAGTGCTGGAAATGCGAACTTAAGCCACAAGAATGCAGAAACTGGGCATGCTCCGACCTCTGTGGGAGGCGAGCCCTGACTGGGTGTGCAGCCCTGGCTAGGATTTGCATTTCATCATTACCTGGTCGCTTCAACAGACACAACAGCACAGACTTTGAACTTGTTCGTTATGTCACGAAAATAGCCAATTAGATGTGAGACACAAATTCAATAAGCGGCTGTGTGAATGTTGAGAACAGATGAGTTCTTAAGTAAGTTTGATAAATTAATGCCTAACTCCATTCTTGTGGAAGAATATGTCCTAATTACACATTTCTATAGTTTTATTGGCCATGACATGACATACAATCAGACGAGTCAATATAGTCGGGGGTAAATATTCTGTAGCCAAATGTTTGCAGTGACTTATAGCTTAGTGTTGCCCACTCACATTTTCAGAACAATACAGCAATGATTTTTAATTCCATGTAAAGTGGTTTTTATTTCCTGAGTATTTATATGTATGTGCATTTATACTTCTAGAAATGTGCTGAGAAAAATTGCTTTTCAAAGAAATAGGGAGAATGTAATGTCCCTATATTTATTGTCCCTATATTTTCACTGCTGCTCATATTAATACTTGCTTTGAATATCACCTTTCCCCACAGCTGTCATTCCTGAGATCTCGTGTTGATTTTAAAACATCTGAAATGGTCAGGGGGAAAGAAGTGCTCTCTCACACGGTGCTCACCAAGTGTCGTCTGTTTCTCTAAAAGATACTGCATGGCCAGTGTCTGTACAGTGCGGAAAAACCGCGGTCTGAAGCCCTGGACACGCCTGTGCTTGATGAGCATTTGAGCATGAAATACTATTACCTGCTTCTTTAGACTTGCACTGAGTTTCAGTGGCTACATATTGGGTTTGGATTTAATAAAATGGGATGAAGCTGTGCCTTCTCTGACCTTTCCATCTAAAAGAAATTTGGGAAATCAGAGTAAGTGATGCTAAAATGAAGAGCCCCGAGACAAACCATGTTTCTCTGCTTCTTTGGCTTCCAGGCAAGACATCCTGCTCCCTTTCTCTGAAGCCCTTCTCTTCCACCAAACACACTTTATGAGATCACAGGTGAGCCGCCCCTTCCACCTGACCCTCTAACTCCTTACGGAGAAGTGAATTCAAATCACTTACAAAGCTGCCTCTTCTATCTTCCCGCTGACGGACACACAGCTATGAAGTTCTCCGACTGGATTCCCAGTTCCGCGCTGCCCTGCACCCCGGGGACCACCGGCCACGGGCTAAGGCTTTCGTTCCCACGTCCAACTATTTTACCTCCCCAAGGAAACAAATGCCTCCCTATCTTTTGTCCCCCTTGTAATCTTTTATAAAACACAGTTTATTCTGGATGGAAAGGCATCGATCATTTATACTCCATCTTTAGATCACCCTGCCTCCTTCCTGATGTTAGCATCATAGAAAAAACTACAGGCCTCTGGTTCCTAGCCTCAAAGTTCAAAAGACTGGAGCCTTCCACCCTCAGTAACTCCCTCACACTATCCTTACGTTTCAGTCATAAATAGTCTTGCTCATTTCTCTGACCAATCCTATGGTGTCCTTATTGTTTTGTAGCATCTTCAGAAGTGCTGTTTGTGCCACTGACAATTACTGGAGAAAGAAATGCAGGCAACACACGAGAGGGAAATTTCACATCACCCACGTCACCACAAGAGTTATCCTGCACAGCCACTGAAACTTCCCAGCTGGCCTTTCGTCCGGCGGCAGGCGTCTGCCAGAGGACTCGGACCTGCCCTCAGAGGGACAACCTGCAGTGACCCCTCCAAACTACTCTGCTCTGGAATTGTCTGCTTTCACCAACTCTCTCTTTTTAAAATTTTATTGCAAAATGAACAATATGCATTCATTGTAAAACATTTTTAAATTGAGTATGCAAAGAAATTGGGAAAATAAATCACTCTTACTTAATACAACCACCCAGAAATAACGATTATGTATATGTGTGTATAAATTATATATATAGAACACATATATTATTTCCAAATTTCCATTTCCCTTTTTAAAAACAGTCTTCAAAACTAATCAAACCTTTTCACGACCATTTGTTCTTACCAGCAGATAAAACACCTGACTGATACTGATTTCATGGTTTGGTCTTTCTCATCTTTCTCTCTCTCTTTCATCCCTACCTCCTTTCCTCCACCTTTCTTCCTTCCTCACTTCCCTTTCCTATGCTGTCCTTCCACTCCTCCTTTTAGAAGTTTCATTGCTGGTTGGAGGTATCCACAATGGGGGAAAAAGAAAAGAAAAACTCCTAAAAACTATGTCTGATACCTTTCTATATTCACAAAGAAGACCTGGCAGGGACCGAGAAAACAATTCCATCTCACCCATATGAGTTTATGAAACTACTCTTTGTTTTAAAATACAACGGCTTCCTTGGCTAACGCTAAAGGATCATTTTCATTTACCCTCTTATATTTTTCAGCGATCCACATGCTCTCTTTCTCAAATAAACACCTTTATTCTGTTCTACGACACAAAGTAGGGGATTCGGAGAAGCAGGCATTCACAGATGAAACGAAGCTGCAATCCAGTTTTTCAGAACAAGTGGGCATCCACAGCGCAGGAAGGGCTCAGCAAAGAGCATACCCGGGTGCTTCGCCTTAGAAGCTCAGACACTAAACAACCCGTCAGGATATCAAGCAAGGAAAATTATTTCCTAACTCATTCAAAAGGAAGGGAGGTGAAGAATTAAACTACTCGCAGAGGATGGCGCCAAAACTGCTTACGAGAAAAGGCAGGATGTGGGGCTGTCTGCCGGCGTATAGAATAGAGCCTGTGTATAGAGTCTAAAGAATCTAGTCTGAGAGGAGAGGGGCTGATCTTCATACAAATATTCTCGAGAGCCTCAGAACATTTTCTTTTCCTCTTAATAATATTAGTTTCTAGTCTCCTTCTGATAATTAGATGGTTTTATATTTGTAGATGAAACTCTTTTTGAGACTTTATATGGAGAAAACCATAAATTATCATAACACATTATGATAATTTTTATCTAACCTGCCAGTTAGATAAAAAACTTAGAGTTTTAACAAGTCTCACATAGGACGTATTTTTGCTACTATGCTGTCAGTTATTTCAGTGTTTATTTCTAAATTTACATATTTACTTAGAAAATGAATACTCAGTAAGTTCATCAGAAATGTTTCCATTTCTGTCACCTATAACTGACATAGTTAGTTTGTATAGGACAAGAGAAAAACACTGGAGCTGCTGCACTCCGATGCCAGGGAGCTGGCGGTCCACCTGTGCAAGGTGAGCAACTTCCTCTGGAGAGCCATGCAGCAAAGCGCGGATCACAGGCCGGCAAGCGGTACTCGCAAACCCTAGAGAAAGCTAGCGTGCATCATATGTTTCTCGTAATGAACAGGACGCTGCGCATCGGGTAGAATCCCACAGAACCAATCGCCAATCCTTACTTCCCTGGTGCACATTGAAGAAAAGGCAGAAACTCTAATCTAACACATCCCGGGGAGGGTTGGGCACTCTGGTAACTTCTTTTACTGTTCACACTTGTCTGTGCTCCTCGACAATCTCTGTTCACACTTGTCTGTGCTCCTCGACAATCTCCCACAACGTTTCCATACTCGAGTTACTCTGATCTATTACGGAAGCAAAGGGCAAGGCCCAGGGTTTCCAAAACCTTCCCCCAATTAGCTCTGTTTACTGGTCACACCGACATGCTTGGTTTTTCTCCTGCATGACATGCTGGGCTGGCCCTTTTCTCTTCTCCATTTGTTTGAAAATTCTGGGAGGAGGGCAGAGGTCCTTGAGGTCCCACCTTTGATGTCGTTTTTTTACACCTCAGATTTGGTTTATTAAAAATGAGTTACGAGTCTAATTAATCAGGCTATCATTTTCCACCTGGTGAAATTTCTGTGCTACACGGAAAACGACAACAAATTCTATTAAAACAAAATAGCCACAGATGCTTCCTGAGGTTAGATAAAATATACAGCAGTCATATCACCCGTTAAATACAAATATTTGAAAGTATGGCTTTCTAAAGACAGGTATCTGAGGGTGAACTCTGTGTCACTTTAAAGCAGAGCTCTTTTAAATTGCTTATCTACTAATATATATCATTTATAATTATATAATCTAATTATGTCATTGTAAAGGTGTATATGGAGAAACCGTTCAGATATTGTGAGAGGCACAGAAGACAAAGTATAATCACATTATTGATGGAGAAGCCCAACATCCTGGAAATATTACTTCTACACATGTTAACCTTTAAACCCAATCCCATCCTTATAGAACCAGCACCGGGACTTCTGGAGGGAAGTAACAGATTATCAATATTGCTTTAAAAAAATTAGGTGAAAATTTATAAAATAAAAATGATGAGGGGACCTAAACCTACTAGGCATTAACATATGTTTAGAGCTTTAATTATTAAAATAGTGCGATCATATAAATAAAAGCATAGATCCTTTCAGACATATTTAGAGATAAATGTGGAAATTTAGGACTTTTTAAAGATGTTAACTCAAATCATTTGGAAAAAATAGGGATTATTTAATAAATGGTTTGAGACCGTGGAGTATTTTCTTCCAAAAAAATAACATTTGACCCATATGTTAGATATATATCTATATATATCCCAAATGAATTGACTATAAATGTATTAAAAATAAAGCCTTCAAATGCTAGAAAAAAACAATGGCAAAAGGAAAAATATTGCTATTCACAACAGATTCCATTAATACACAAAGAACTCCTAAAGCTCAGTAAAAATACAGGCAGAAGAATTTGTAGAAAAAGAAATACGAGTGGTTTTTAAACTTATGAAAATTAGTTCATCTAACTCCTCATAAGAGAAACGCATTCTCCAGATACCGTTGGAGCTGTTTTTACCACCAACTGGTAGCATGCTCAGGGGTGCGGCTCTAGAGACAGCG
>CM052546.1:87741614-87836614 GCA_028533065.1 Trachops cirrhosus | reverse complement strand
AACAGACAGGAGCAAAGTGGTCTTCCTGTGGACAGATTCCCTATTTATAGAGACACAAAATGTAAAGGGGTTCTCTCTAATATAATTCAACAATATAACTGAAAGTAAGGAAGGCATACAAAAAATTCTCTGTTGCATTTTCTGGATTTTTTAAATTATTATTTCAAACTTTTATAAAGTCCCAATTATTAGATGTAATTTGACAATGCATAGTAGCATCTTAAAATTAGGATCAAAGACATTGTAAACTGCTTTTTACATTGGAATTTCCTTAAAAGCAAAACACATTGTGTTAATGGATGAGAAATGTAAAGAAATCCTTTTTTTCCCCAATGGGTATATAGCAATTCCTTCTGAACTACAAATAACAAGTAATAAACTTAGGCTAAAGAAAAAAACATATTGTGCTAATATTATGTTAAAATGGTAAGAATGTAGAATTTATATATGCATTTTTATTTTAAAAATATTGTATTCCATCTAATTTGTCCTTTTAAACTATTTTTCATTATATGGGCAATTTGTCAATTTTGAGGGTGAGCCCTCAAAACCATAACACATTCATATCTGTAGAGTGCACTGTCATAGAAGACTTTGAACAGTATTTCCTTGCATGCATGAAAAATGATATTAAATATATAACAGATATAAAATAAATAGGCAGGTTTTCTAAAAACCAAGAATTATCATTAAGAAATGTTGTTAGATGAACTCAAACTTTGACTCTCAACAGAATTTATCCTTTAATTTCTGCCAGAAAAAGATTTAAAAATAGAAATTACATATTTTTGTTTCAATAAAATGTTATCACGTTGGGTTTCAGATAAAAGAACGCCTGTGAAATGTCTATGTAGTCACTACATTTGACTGAATTTTGTTGAATATCATACTGTAATTTAATAATAGGAAAGCCTGACTTTTAAGATGGATTCACAGACTTCTTAAATCAATGAGGCACATTAAAGAAAACCCTCAACAAAAAGACCGCCATCTGTAATACCCTGCGTGGTTGTGGCAGATGTCTTATGCTACTTACAATACTCATAGGCAATCTCTTGAGGGCATAATAAGTCCTGGAACCTGTACAAAATATTTTAGAAATCTATTGAAGACCATGGGTTCTAACTTCCTGGCAAGCATGTAGTTGACTTGTTCTAAATAAAGACGTTATTGTTCAATTCCAGTGATTAGAGATGGATCACTGACTTGGGAAAAGCTTCTGCAGGCCGAGCGCAGGATGGAGCAAGGTACCGAGGGGAGAAAACAAGACCTCTCCGCCTCCAGACTGAGTCTGGCATGGACAGGGCTGCGGCAGGGCGGGGTTCACACTCCGATTCCGTTTCCCCGCCCATCAGGGCACTGTGGCGCTTGATTTCTTAAGGTTAACATCGCCTACATCCACGCAGGACACAGGTCGATAACCGTGTCCCCCTTGTTTAACGTCATGCGAACAACGGGAGACGGGGTGGCAGTCGGTGTAGCAGCCGGGACCACAACTGGCAGGTTGTATTTCTGAGAAAGCCTAAGTTTCAAGCTCTTGCGAAGTGTTCTTTTGTTTCTTTTTCTTCTCTGAATGGAGAAGAAAAGCTGGCCTATTGCCATTCCTGCTTTTAAGAGTAAGTAACCATCCGAGGGTCTGGGCTATAAAATACTTAATGGCAATAAAAACTCCAGCTCAGTTCCCCGGGTAGATGATGTTATAGCAGCTTGGAAAGCAACCAATTTCTGAAACAAAATGGGAGGTGTGATGAAAAATAAGGAAGCACAAATTAAATGGTAGAGCTGTTTTTTCAAAGTAATATTTATACAATACACTCTTCAATGAAGACAGAGTACATTAAAATGATAGAGCATTAGGAGAGATTGCCAGAAAGGATCTAAAACTAATGAGCATTTCCGTTAAAAGAAGGTAAATCTAATTAATCCAGAAAAATGCACAACATTAAAATGTGATGTTTTGAAACTAAAGAATGTCATGCCAGTCTCTGAAAATTATGTACTACTAATTGCATTTTCAAAATTAGACTAGTAATAAAAAGCATAATTTTTGTCAATCTTTCAGCTACTGATGAAATATAGATATATATTATAGATTTCTAAAATGTGGCTATCAAAAGCTGATATAAATGTAATTTTAAACACTGTCCTCATGAAGCTGTATTATGCTAATAAAATTGGAATATTTCATTCTAATAGATGAAGTGAACTCAACCTTTTAATTGATTAGCCCAACTATTGGGGAGCAGTGTTGCTCTATTGTGGCCGTGTGGGCTTTCAATTATTTTCACTTTTTCATCATAAACTTCCTTAGTTGTAGAACCCATTATCAGGAAGGAAAAAATGCACTTTAAATACGTAACTAAGTTATGCACAATTGTATGCCTGCCTGCTAAGCTGGCCAACTTCTCAATATGTTTGGAAATTTCAGTGAAACATTGATGGTTCTGTCCTTCACCAAAGCCATGTGCAGTCTCGAAATTTATGTTGAATATAAACTCTTCCTAAGTCTTAGGTGAAATTTTATAAGAAGGAAATCAGTCTCCTGTCCTGCCTGAAAGGCTAGCTGTGCGGAGAGTGGTTGTCAGAACTCACATCTTCCTTGTTCCCCGCTCACGTGACACTGAACCCGCTCCCAGGCTCCAGGAACGTGCACTCACCCGTGGGCCCAGCGCACAGCCTTTGGCCGTGCATGCTTGCACTTGAAAGGAATGTAAGCTCCAAGGAGCGAACCCATGAACGTGGCAGGTGAGTTCTGAGGAATTGTGAATTAATACGCCATCCAGATATAGCCCATAACTGGTGATAACACCTGGAAAGATAATAATTGGCATTTAGTATGACTGATAGACAATGGCCAAGAATGACTTAAAGCAAGCACTTCTTGACGTGACTCCCAGTTTCGTGGAACGTGGTATTTCCCTGAGTCTAAACCCTGTCTCGTTCCAGAGGAAAAAACAGGCCTTAAACCCTTGACTATCAAATTGTTAAGCTAATTAGTGCAGAGACAGAAATAAAACCCAAGAGTCCCAGGGTGGGACCCTTTCCATCGCATCCCATTAACTGCTGTCATTTGTGTTCCAATTCAAAAATGAATAAATTAAGCACATTTATAATTTTTATTGCTTTCTAAAATGATATCCTTAATACATGTTCTCTGGAAGTCAAATGACCTTATTTGTTAATGCATTGTATATTACTCAGGAGGTGGCAGGCACGGTTTTAAGCACCTGGTGTGTATGAACTGCTTTTTAACCTTCTGCACACAGAACTACTATAATACAGGCAGTATTATTAAACAAAATGTATCCTCACCTGGGGACATTTTATTTTTCATTGCCTTTAGAGAGAGGGGGAGAGAGAGGGGAAGACAGACAGACAGACAGAGACAGCCAGAGACAGAGACAGAGAGGCGTCAATGTGAAAGTGAAACATCGATGTGAGAGAGAAACACTGATTGGTAGCCTTCTTGCACACACCCCAACCAGGGTATGCACCTCAACCGGGGATCAAACCTGCAACCCAGGCATGTGCCCCGACCAGAACTAAACCTGCATCCTTTTGGTCTATGGGACAGTACTCCAATCAAGAGCCACACCAGCCAGGGCTACAGGCCATATTATGGTCGCCATTTTACAGACAAGAAAATTCAGGCACAGACAGATTAGGTAACTTGTTCAAGGTCACACAGCTGGTGACTCTTGGGGTCAGGATTCAAATCAAGGTGATTGGGCTCCAGAATAGACAGACTATGACCTGGCAGCTTAGGTTCCTCATGCGACTAGACCATGTTCCTAATTACAGCATTGAATTATGTAAACGTAGGAGCCTTGAGCAAATTACTCACATTTATGAGATACTCATGAATGGGCTAGAGAAACTATGATTGGCTGGTTTTAGTGATCAAATACAGTGTATTTCAGAAGGAAAGTTATATGCATTATCATGACATTAACTAGTAGAGATAAAAGACACTGAATGGCTAATCATATAACCATTTGACTTATTCAATCAAAACAGTCATTATACCATGGGAAACAGAACTTTGCTTACATGCTAAATTAGGATCTCTTTCAAAGTAAAATTAATGTCACAATGGCCTCCTAGTGTATTCTTGAGAAATTATCTTAAATGTTCCTCTGTCACATAGCTTTCCCTGAGGACAGCTGTCGGGAGCTCGTCACATAACACACAGGACATCTCCTTTCTAACACTTACTCACTTTTCACATTAATTGCCTGACATGACATTTCGTTACTTGTGTATTACTAGAGCTTAGCACCATGCCTAAAACATAGTAGATACTTAATAAATATTGATTGAATGAATAAATTAATGAACATGCAGCATAGTAAAATAGGACCATCTATACAGAGTAAAAATTTAAGGCTCTAGGAAAAAGGGATATTTAAGACACCTGAAGCATGAAAAGAAACTTTTAAAAAATTTGATATTAAAGAATAACTCAGAGAGAGAGACTTTGGACAAAGAGTGGGTTTTAAAACAACAGACTCTAGCAAATTCAGAAAGCAGGTCCATTTCCCTTACTTTCAGGGTTGGGAGGGAGAGGCTACTTTTTTGTATTACACATCCTGATAGTTCCACAGGGCGCGACTGCCTGCATTTTACCCCCTTTATGCGAGCGTGGCCATCCCATCTATGAAAACTCTAAGAACCCTTACAGAAACTGTCTGATCCGATGCCACTTAATACTAGATACACAAAAGCACAAATGAATTCAAATGAAGAAATGAAAAATACATCAGGAAAACACCAAGTATTTCACTGAGAATTTACAAGAAAAAAAGTGGATAAAATCACAGTTAAAATAAGGACAAGAAATTGTTATGATCCAGGCACTCCTCTAAGCAATCACTGAATCCACACACACAAACACAATCTGTGTGCAAATAATGTGTGGCAGAAGCTCTTAAAGAGACTGTAAGACACCTGAAATATCTACTTGACCTACTTTTCGACATTGAAATAGAAAGCACCCAGATCAATATTTCCCTTTTCTTGCATAATTGGGGAACAGAGAATTTCTTTTATGCTAGGATTATGTGCATAATATCTCATTTATCTGACATATTGGGAAATGAGATGTTTTATAGAAGTTCATTTTTGTGATGACTAAATCTCATCCCTTAAGTACAAACTTTAAAAATCTGAACCATTTTTGAAGGAAATCTTTTTAGCAAGCGCTGCACACCTGCCTTCTCCCCCGGACTGTAATGAACATCGTTGAGTCACTTTGCGATGACTCAGACCGTGCATTATGGACATCAAGGACTACGCTCTCTAATTCAGAAATACCCTCCGGGGCTGAGGAGACAGAGGACACTTACCCAGGTCTCATCCTTCACATCACTCAGCGGCTGCACTTTATCACTTCTTGGGTCTAATTTTTGAGTTCTCCATTCTCCCTCAGTGACAGTCTTTCAAAAGTTACTTCTCTGTCTCTACCTGACTCACTCTAGCAAGTCAACCCCCAGCGAGCTATGCTGAGAAACCAGATAACCATGACATCTGGAACCATGGATGAAGAAATAACAGAGAGTTACTGAGACAAGGCCTGGGTGTAAGATGAGTACATGACAATGAGCTGAGCATAAAATTATGGGAAACTGGTGACAGTTAATTCCACTGCTGAGACTTTTTTAGCACCTAGGATGCATTTGAATTGAGAGGCAGAGGACACGGAAGTCCAGCTTCAGTGCAGGTGAGATCACAGACAGACAAACAGACACACACATGCACATACACGTGCACGTTCTGTAGATGAGCAGTATTTGACAGCATCTGTAGGAAGGACCGAAAAACCAACCATAGGACAGAACTGTAGAATGAGAACGCACTGGGCAAGTGCAGTCTGCCTTGCGACCTTCTGCACGTGGCTTGCATTTGCTTTCAAAACATCTAGGGCATCAAAACAAAGTGTAACAAAATGGGAATTCTGTTGATTTCCTTTTGACACTCTTAGAACAAAGGGGAGCATTTCACATTTGTCCAGCCCCCCAGATTCTACATGGTGAGTGGGATTAAATGAGATTTAGCAATCTATTGGAGTCTTGGCAGGAATCTCGTGGCAACTTAAATGGACAATGGAGGACAATTTAGTGAAGGGACCACTTATGAAGAGAAGGGAAGGGTTAAGGGAGAGCAATAAGTGATCATAAAGCATCCCCAGCTAGTTATAGCTAGCACTCCTGGGAGACCAGCTGGCTGGGAGCCAGTAAACATCTCTACTTGTGGAGCGGATAGGGAGAGAATGGATTCAGGACCCCGGAGAAAGAGCTGAGGCGTAGGAAGCCCACTGGATAGGAGCTGGAGCCTTTGGTTAGGAATGCAGCCCTGTAGCCCAGAGCCAGGCAGAGAGGGAGCCACAGGGAGGAAGTTCTGAGGGTGCATTTGCCTCCCATCCTCTCCTCTCTCGCTACTGCGCATGGATGAACCAACAGCGAACCGGACAGAGAGAGAAGAGGCCTATTGACATTGTGCATGAACGTCAGCCTAGAACGCAGGGCTGAGCACAGAAGAGTGCAGAGCAAATTGAGAGAGGCAGAAGACAAACACCCAATAAATAAATGGAAACTGAATTAAATTGTACTCTGCTATATTTTCGTGCTTTTTCCCCTTGCTTATCCTCTTGAGCTAATAATCAGTTAGATAATGGTAAGAAAATAAAGCATGATGTTATGTATTAAGGGGGATCAAGTTATTTAATCCAGTTCTATAAATTCAGGTTCTTTAATGGATAATCCGCAAATGGATACTTCATCCCCATTGGCTCTCTAGCATAAGCAGTTTCATGTTTATCACCTTTCTCTCTCCATAATGGTCAAATTTTTAAGGTGTTTGATTTTAACAGGGCAGTGGAATCGTAATTGTCCACAGAGCGCACCCACCGGGGTATATATCTGTGCCTCTTCATCATGTTATGTCAAATTGCATTTCCTAAGGTGCTCAATAGCTTGTCATACATAACCAAGGAAACTCAATACGAGTACAACGCAATGTCGATTTAACACAAGGCACCTCTGTTTAAACGGAGGAATTCTGTTTACTGTAAGAATTAAACAACGATGCTTTGGTGTGTCATAAAAATGACATGCCTAGTGGATATCGATGCTCCACACACGTTTGTTTGTTTGTTTCCAGGACAGCACGGCACTGTGAGTATCAGCCGAGGGCTTCCCCCCAAGGCCCGATGATGATCGAATGTGGCAGACAGGTCCCTGTGTGAATAGTTGATCCTTCAATTAAAAAGGAAAAGGGAGAACGGCTTTCACATGCGGGAGTGATGCCTTATTACTGTTATGCTCTCCTAAAAATGGAAGCAGCGCCATCTGAAAAAGACTGTGCTGGGGAAATTCTACCTGACAAACTGAGTGGAGGTGTTTCATAAAAGTTACACGAGGTTGGCTCAAAACTGTCAAGGCAGTTTCCCTAAGTGACTCACTGAACACTGTAATCCACGGCTCCTATTAAGACAGAATTTCCAGGAAAGGAAAGAGAATCACATTTTGACTCCTTAAAAAACAAACTTGTACCAAAATAAAAAGTTAAAAAAAACAGTTATTTCTTTAAAACCAGAGAAAAATCGGAATAGAGATCTTAGGAATGTTATCAGCACTGAGAGCAAGATATGAGACAAGTCAAAGGAACTAAAAAGAAGATTTTTCCCACATAGCTAGATGGAATCTGACTATATAAATATTTCTACAGAAATTTCAGGTAGAAGTACACTCAATAAAATCATGAATTTCTGAGTCGTTCACATCTTTTTTGCATTACATTCCTACTTAACTAGTTGTCTTGCCTTGGTAATTAAGTTGCTTAATACTTATAAACTGGAGTTTCCACATCTGAATGTGGAAATGACAATACCTATTTCACGGGCAAGCTATGAGAATTAAGTGTCTCGCACGTAGCTATAAATTGTAGCCATTGTTAGTGCTATTATTACTATTATTAGTCGTGTTAATAGGAAATCAGATCCTTTCTTTGCATGGGGGAGTACTTAATTAATATTTACCTATACACCTTCATTTATATACATTACAAAAATTTATTTACCTTCTATTATCCCTTAATACCCTTCAGGACAGCAAATATAGAATGTGTATAAAAAAGATCTATAGTCAGTTGGTTTCTCTGCCACCCATTCCTGAAATAATGTATATGCTCAAAAAATCAAACTAAACATTCTTTTAATAACATTCTATTGTCCTCATGGTACTATGTTTAAGTCAGCAAAAATAATCAACTTCCTAAAATTGTTCGGTTCTTATTGACATTATTGCCACCGTCTTGATACACAACCACATACAAATTCTCAGTAACTGGATCAACACTTGTTGTTTGTTTCTCAACAAGTTTTTTTTTTCCATGTTTATAAAGTCCTAGTGAAAAAAATCTATTTAGATTTATAACTTACTACTAGAGTCATGATTGTGGAGTCTGGGGTGTCCAAAACCAGGCAAGCAGCCCCTGTGACAGAACATGACCTTCTAAATGCGGGCATGTATCCAGACCCGCTACATGCTAATGAAGACCCAGAGGGATGGCACAGCCACACCCTGTAGGTCTCCTCAGGAAGCTTCTTCTCTATATACTTGGTGTTCTGGGACATCTCTACCTGGTGATTATTTGTTTACACAAATATTTCCCCCAAGGAACTCCAATACCATCAAATCAAGGATTTGGCAAATTCAACTTGGTATTATCAGTATGATGACACACAGTAGGTCATCAAAAATACAGTTCAAATGAACAAATTTAGGTTTTAGCAGGTCACGAGGAGGCAGAGGTTGTGCGGCAAGAGAAATCGGGGGTGATCGAGTCAGGAGCACCCCCAGGCTCCTGGCTGGCGGGAGTGGGTGGTGTTTATCAGTGAGAGCCGAGTGGGGACATGGAAGGGAGGGCAGGTGGAGAGGCAGAGAAGTGAGGAGGCGGCAACTTGGATTCGCCGAGTCTAAAATGTATTCCATTCTCCCTGTTGGTATCGTTAGGGAGCCAGGATCCTGCAGTACACATATCATTGCTCAAATGTCATTTTCACGAGAAAAATGAAATAAATTAAATATTGTTCAATATCAATGGGAAGTACAACACTGCATTAGGCTCCGTGCAGGGAAACAGAAATGACCAATTTGTGGTCCTTATCATTGTTAAGGCAAGCTGGACTTGTACCCAGATAAATCTGAGCCCGGGATGAATGAAGTATCTGCCGTTGTGAAGGCACAGACACAGAATAAATAAATGGTCACGAGAAGAGACACAGCTTCGCTTACACTCAAGGAGTGGAAGAATTTCGTGAGAAAACAGAGGGAGCCAGATTTCTACAGGCAAAGACAGAGAGATGGTATGAACTGTTAACTCCAATTTGATAATCACAGAAACTGGGGTTCATGGAATTTAGTAAATTTCCGGAAGTGGCACAGTTACTACAGGTCAGAGATGGGATTTGACTGCACGCCCACGTCTTTCAGCTCTACATTAAGCTTAAATATAAGATATAGGATCTCAAGGCTATGTAAATGCAAGTTGAGTCACAAGCTGGGAAGATCCAAATGCCAGAATCAACAATTTGGACTGTATTCCTCCCTTTTTTAGGGAGAAGCAAGGGGGCTTTGAGAACAGCCTGAGGGACACTTGTTTTCCAACAATCAGATTATCCCTTTCCAGACAAAAGACAATAGGCATCAAACACTGGTGAATTTAGAAAAATTAAAGGGAGAAGTAGTGAAGAGAAGAAAAGTACTTTAATGAAACTATTACTTTTTAAATGTCTAATCATTTTCCTACAATAAACATTGTAAAACTTCTGATGAGGTGAAGTACTGGACTTTAGAATATAATGGAAGTGTTAACACAAATCACCAAAAATCTCTCAAATTCTTATTGCTCAATGAACATTTTAAAACTGCTTGTAAGTGCACAAGACATGATGTGCAAAGATTTTCTGAAAGGCAGAAAAATATTTCTCTAGTCAACCTAGGATTCCGAGTGTAGCTATAAAGCCAGTTGCAACCACCAACTGGGATGAAGGCAAGTGTTCTACCAGGAAAACCACATCATGGCATTTAACAGCAGTCCAACGGAAATAAATCATTATTAACATTTTCATTGCCACCTGTGGACCAGACTCCTCTGTGCAGCTTGAAGTATGACAAGATTTTTCACTGTTTAATGTAACTATCAAATAGACATCCATTTATTTTTATTAGAAAAGTTGTAATAGTATAAGAATAACTTCAATAGCAGAGATAATTACTCACTTTAAGTATTAAAGCTCTCTCCACTACCTCAAATATATCTACTGCACTTGCCAAAAGTTTAATTAAAATGAGATGACTGGAATAATTAATAACATAGTAAACATAAGAAAAACTAATAAAACTGTAATTTTTTTCTTTTATTCTTTTTAGCTATGCTAAAAGAGGCCATTTCAATTTTCGGTAATGAGTTACTTAAAACTATTTCTATAATATTAAAAGTCTTCTTGATATTTGTCTTACAGAGGAACAAAAAGGTGATGTTATGTAAGCTTCTATGGTTTTGAGCAATGACACTATGCTCTGTGAAATGTAAAAATACTTTCAATCAATGAATAAAGCAATTCCTACCCCAAGTTATTACAAAAATTCTTTATAAAGATGTTATTTCAGCAAACTTGAAGTGACTAACTTTATTCTCTAAACTATGCAAAGATGTGTATACCACTTAGTAAAACACATGATCCCCTTCAAATCAAGCAAGTATAAATGTGTGTATATTTAATGTATGCATTGTTAAAAAACAGTATGCTGAAATATTTATAAAGAACATATTAAAAATACAGAGTTCCCAGTGATCTCTTGATAATCTTAGTAAATCAAAAGCATTTTGAAATACAATATGTGCATGAACTTTCCACCTCTCTACACCCAGAAAAAGTGAGTGACTGTCAAAAACAGAAAGTCATTGAAAATCCAATGTCATTGTCACAAGGGCCTTCTCAGGGAATCCCGTTTGCTCTCCCTCTCCCGGAACGTTTTACACAATAAGATGCAGTACACAGGAACTATCAAAAGGGAGCACCTTTGAGCCACCAAAATTGTGTTAGCCTAAAAACCAGAGTCTCCCAACTACAGACAAGGATACTATCTCAGGTATTTTATGTGCTAAAATGATCATTAAAAATTAAGCACCACATATAAGGTGCCATTTGGAATATTAATTTACCTTTGCTAATCATCTTTTTAACTTGAGGCTAAAAGGGTTCACTCACCGTTCGGATACTGAGGCTCAGTCCAGGAGACGTTGAAGGAGCGGGGTGAGTAGGAGTGCGCGCTGGGGGCGGCCACACCCTGGGGCGCGCCCTCTGTGGTCTGGGCCTCGCTGGCCCCGCTCAGTGCGCACCCTCCCCCCGTGCAAGCCTGAACAGAGATGGAAGGAAAAGAAAAGCGTGTTTCACTCTGGGTTCCAAAAGTTTAGATGAGCATTGAAGAGAGAGAATTCAAGTTTCAGATTCTTTGAAATAAAACTCCCTTTACCCCACAAAGTACATTTGTTTCAGTACTGAGGCTTGACATTTAATTAGTGGTTTTTAAAAAAAAAATTTTTTTAAAGGACACGAGACAGCCGTCGCCAATAACTAGAAAGTAACCCAGAGCGCATGGATATATGAAATAGAGTATGTCCTAACTCCGAGCCTAGAGACAGGGTGCACAGGAGTGGGCAAAAGCAGGTCACAGCTGGGAGTGTGCAAAGCACAGGATTTATTCTCTAGCATTATTTATTAATGAGACTTTACGAACACTGCGAACCTACCGTTGCCCACTCCCGCACAGGAACTGGGTGAACAGCCCTTACTAAATTTGCCTTGTGCAAAGGTCCCTAGTGTAGAATGAATTTAACACCCCATGAAAAAAGACATGAAAAAGTCATAGAGACCAAAGACTTCTCCAGGAGAAAACAAGTGATTTCTGAAAAAAATATGTACAGAAAATACAACTGCCCTCTATTTACTATAGTGTGGCCAATACAAGAGCATAACTGAACACAACAATATTTCTCATAAATCAACAGCAAAGAGGTTCTTGAGTGACTGCTTAATGCCTTAAAGGGTCAAGTCAGACTTCTGCGCCGGAGGAAACAGGTCTGGTTAAACCACCACCCCCCCCCCACAAGCTTAAAGGGATGGCAGAACCTCCCGCCCCACCCCCACGCCAACTCCCCACCAAGGTGTCGCTCATGCCAAAAATGGAAATGTGGGTGTTCAATGTATTTGGAAACTTTTGTGCACACTGTCATAATAAACTGCAACGAATCCTCAAGGAAATGTTTAAACGTGTTAGGAAAATATCTGCACTCCCTGAATCGCTGGGTAAGCATATTTCCAGGAAACTGAGACAGGCACATAGGCTATTTCTGGACTAAACTCGCTGGCAAATATTAGCAATTATGTCTTTATATAAATAACGCGGATATTTGAAAACTATACTTCAGCTTTGTTCAAGCATCTCTGTAGGTTACAAGTGGAATTTGCACAATGGAATTTAAAAATCTTTCAAAAAAACACTGCATTTTTTTTTTTTACCAAATCAATAAGAAAAAGAAGCAAATTCATAGGACAATGCAAAAAGCAGACAGTCACTCAGTCCATTTCCACAGAAGGTAGATATCACTAATATAAATGATTAAAATACCTCTTTATGTCTTTGGGCCTGTCCCTGCTTTTCAGTTTGATAATGAGGAATGGCCTTTTGATACTTAAAACAGCCAATATTCTTTTCCCTAAAGATAGGAGAAAGCTGACTGATTTTTAATGATCTTTTATACTGAAGTTTAATACTGCGAAATTATTGCAAATAATTCATTACAGGTATAAGCAACAATACACGGTCAATTGACACGGAGCTCCGTCTCACGGGCTGTTACAAAAATACAATATTAGCCCATGTTTTCAGGATAAGTCCTCATCGACGTACGCAAGGTTCAGATGGGTTAGACTGTGGCCCGGGCATGAAACTGCATTAAGATTGGGGACCTAATTAACCTCTGTGGGTTCCCTCTAATTCTCAGCTGCGGTACGCGCATATGCATGCCAGACAGACGCCATCCTCCTCCTGAGGACAGAGCCTTTGCAAATAAAGAAGAATCAATTGAGCTTGTGGCGAAACCCTGAATGGAAGCCGGAGGACACGTTGCTGTGAGCCCAAGAACAACTATCTGAACATTAAAATGGAAAAATCAAAGCATCTCCGACGTGCTAAAAGTCCACTGGAAAATGTGGCAGGAAGAGAGGCCACGAGGGACAGCTGTGTTATCATCAGAAAGCGGTCAAAGGGGCCTTCTTCGAGTCCTCAAAGGGACAAAAACCCGTCCTTTCCATTTCCTAGATTTTTTTTCTCTTGGGAGGGAAAAAATGTTGCAGCATCTTAATTGGTAAACCCTTAATGCAATGGGATTTAATTCTGATAGTCTGTCACTATATTTTTTCATTAATAACTTAAGACTTTTCCCTGCTAACTCTCCCCAAAGAAATACTGAACTTTGTGACATAAAGTTAAATATGAAAAAAAAACAGTATGTGGATTAAAATTTACTTTGTTTTGATAATTTTGTGATGCCCTCTGGGATAAAAAAGACATCCTCTGATTTGGAAGGACTGCTTGTTTGGGTTGTCATGCAAGATCCATAAACTAGTACTCTGACAAAGAACTTCTTAAGAATCTAAAGAGTTCATGAGAGAATTTGCCTTGTAAATGAAACAAAATATATAAAGGGGCTGCTGAAATAACAGAATTACCTGTAAAATATTATTCCACGTTTTTTGGCAGGTATTTGGAGGTGTTAAGAGCGCGGTCCATCAGCAAGGAATACAGGTCCTTAAGGTCCCTTCCCCATTGATCTAATCTAACTGATATCATCTAAATGAAACTGAACCAATCAGTGTCTTGTCTGACCTGCGAGCATCAGGGGCCACTGCATTCGATGCAACTGAATGCTTATTAAAATCCTGGCTTGGAAAATCTAAAGAAAATAGTGGGAATGAATGGAGGTGGCTTTATGAAACAGCAAAGTCTTTTAGACTCTGAGCTATTAAAATAACGTGCCTCAACCCATCTCCATAGCTTTCATCAATGACAATCATTAAAAAAAATGCAAAGTCAAAATACCACCCTGAATTGGTGAGAAACTTCTGACCAAACAGGGAGTTCAGTTTTGGTCTAATGAAATGCATAACTAATAACATACATTAATTATTTTTAAAAACATTACTGTTAGGAACATCGAAAACTAGCATTCTCTTTCCAAACATTTGTTTGCAGATAAGTCGGGTCTGAGGATGTTAAGAATTCAGCATGTTTTAAAGTGTGATGAAAGAGACCAAGGCCAGATTATCTACAAATGACCTTTTGAAAAGTGAAGCTTATCATTTCCAAGAATCCTTTCAGGAAATATATTTAAGACAACGTTCATTAAGAGGCAAATGTCTAAAAGTCATATGAAAATTATCAGACCTCACTTATCCTGATACTTGTCTTACTATCTTCTTTATTTAGTTGCTGTTATTATTGTTACTAGGGACTGCCACACTTCCCAACACCATCTGCTGAGTGTAAGAACACGTTATACTGCTTCTTCTAGTGGGAAGAGCACAAGTTTGGAATCGTACAGCCTCCAACTCTTACATTTTCCAGCAGGCTAATTAATTTATATCAGAAGTCTCAGGTTCTTAATGGAGTAAACATACTTGGTGTCCAATCTTTCAAGAATTGTCTGCTGAGCATCCAGTTCCCACCAGGCACTGAGCTGGACTCTGCGGACAGAAGTTTGAAAGACATGGCCCCTACCCTGTGAGAGTTTATAATCCAGGGAACGTGGGCAACTGAAGGAAGACACGTGAGGTGACACGCTTGCTCTCGGTCTGGAGGAAATCACAGTGGTTCCAATTCCCCTGTATTCTCCACTACTCCAATGCCGCTCAAAGGCCCTAAGGTCTGCAGTTCTGTCCTCTGACACCTCACAGCGCGCTCAGACTCTATAAAGGCCACTCCCCTTGGCTGAGAACCTATCCCCATGCACTAACCTAATGACCTTGAAAGCCAGTTATTACGTTTAAACTGTGCAATGGACAATAATCCCTCAATTAATTAAGATGAACCTAAGACATTCTGGTTCATTTAATGAACTGGTTAACAAAGTTGAGTAAAAAAAAAAAGAATCTTTTGGTTAAATATTTCCCAAATATATATTAGTGTTATTCCCTGCCCTGATAAATGCAGTCAAATAAAAAATAATAAAAAACGTGAGCAAATTTACTAACAAAAGTTAGGGCAAGACTTCCATATCTTTATGACATCACTCAGTGGCGGGTGGATCTTGTTTGACTCCACAGAATATTGCTCAGGGTCACCTTTTTAGTATCATAGAATTTTAGGGCTTGGAAAACAAAACTCAGTGCAGTTAAGTAAATTTGCTTTAGTCCACATAGTTGGTGGCAAAATCTAAATTGAAACTCAGGAGAATGGAATCACAATCTAGTGGTATTTATTTTTCAAGGTATTATAGATTTAAAAAACATAAATGATTAAGGGGTTCTTTTAGATGTTATTTATTTAATTTTACAGAGAGGGGAAGGGGGGAAGAAAGGGAGGAGGAGAAATATCGATGTGCAAGAGAAACATCAATTGGTCGCCTATCACACACACCCCAATGGGGACTGGGCCCACAACCCAGGCATGTGCAGTGACCGGGAATCGAACCGGCTGCTTTTTGCTTTGTGAGATGATGCCCAACCAACTAAACCACACCAGTCAGGGAAAGGGGGTTGCTTCCGTTGATTGCATAGCATATCCTAAAAATGGCCTTGAGAGTAGGCCTGTTCCTTGACCTTTGCCGCTCCCTGATAAAAACCAAGAGCATGACGATTTCTGTTTAATTGTGGTTGCTTCTAAGAAACAGAGAACATTCCAGATTTTAATATTACAACTGTTTTGAAAATAGTGTGGATTTGTGTATTAGCCTTTGAAATTAAGCTAATATATTTTTTACATCTTGGGTAACAGAGTAATCCAAGCTGCTGTTCATAAATGCATGTGTGTGCTGAACACCTAGGCACATGGACTTGGCTCTGAACAGGATTTTTAACATTGTCTGGTTGCCCTTGTTTTATGGTGTCAGGTCAGACACTTAGCAATAGTTGAGTGTAGTTTATTTGCTCATGGTATAATATTTAGAGCATTCAAGAGCATGTTAAGTAAAATGAATGCATACACAGTGTCTACATAAATGTAAATTTATTCATAATCAAGAGCAGAATATTTTCTATGGCATTTATCAAAGCAAATATCCTTATATAGATATTGCTATAAAATGAAGAGTGTGTTTAAAACAAATAGGGACAATCTCATGTTTATATTCAGTTATTTTCAGATGTGCTATTAAACTTAAAAAAGATTACATTTCATCAAAAAACAAAAGGGACTACTGCGTATAAATTCCACAGCAATATCAAGGTCTTTAAGAAGACCTTTGTATAAAAGTGCTATTTTGCATGAAAAAAAATTGCTATGGTCTGTCCAAAGAAACCTCTAAACTATGTTGATTCCAGGGTTTTATTAGTGATTGTTTGTTTGAGAGAGAAGAGTAATGTAAACCAGAACATAACAATGAACAAGAATATCTGGGGGTCATTTAAACTTTCATGTAAAAAATAAGACCTAAATTTTCACACTGTGCATTGTTTTCAAATGAATACAAGCTCCCTGGGGAAATAACCTTATTAATCCAAGCATTTTAGAAAAAGCCCTCAACAATCATGACATGCTACAAATAATAAAAAAGAAATAATTTCTGATAATTCTAAATTAGATTTTGGAAAAGCTACTGACTCAGATTGTTATGCTATCACTTTTGCATAATATAAAATAGTGTAGATATTAGATGAGCATCATTCACATTTAGGAGGTGAAGTGAGTTTTCAGTGTGAATAGCAGCTCAGGAGTTTTTTGTCTTTTTGTTCGTCTGTTTTTGGGAGGGAAAGAGAGAAGATGGGACAGAGAGAAGCAGCAAGGGACAGGGACAGTGATAAAAGTAAAGTGAACTCACCCCCAACTTGATAAGATATTTAGTACCAGGCAAAAGGTGTTGTAGTTTGTGATCCTCGAAAAGCTCTGTACTGTTATAGATGACATCCCAAATTGTGAAATCATGCACGTGATTTGAAATATATAATATATAGCGTTCCAGAATTCCATTCACTTTTCTTGGTTGTTTCCACCTAGGAATGGAAAAATATAGCACTATCATCATCTTTCATTCAAGTCAAGCCTGAAATGTGCCCAGTTTTTATAGGACACATATGAACTTGAATTTATGCCACAGTAAAACTACACACTGAAAGCCCAAAAGGGCTTTACTTTAAAAAAAGACACTTGAGTAGTTACGAAATGTCTATTCTCAGTGGTTTAAGGAAAGTAAGACATAGTGCCTGTTCTCTAGTTACTTACAATTTTTATTAGCTAATCATACAAAGATGTGTGAGTGAGCACTTGGTTTTGAACTTAAGCCATAGAAAAATGATTGGGAAAAGTCAAACTTCTGAGTGCTGCTGAGAAATGGGAGGGGGAGAGAATAATGTAATTGTCTTCAAAGAAGTAGTGACCTAACAGTTAGCATGCAACTACGGAATGCAGGGAAGTTGTGGGGAGTGAGGGAGGCAGGAGGGAAGTAAGACTTCTCGAGTGAGGAGACGCAGGACCTGGACACAGGGCTGTGTACTTGATAGCTGGGTCAGGCTTGGTAGGAAAGGTGCAGGATACACCCCTTGGGGGTTACAATGTGTCAGTGGGAATGAATAGGCAAATCATGGAACAGACAGAAACTGGTAAATGGAGAAATACTTAGAATTCTAACTGGGGCATCTTTTGGGGTAAAAAATGCGGTATTGGTTTAGGGGGAAAAGGAAAGCCGATGGGAGAGTTTAGATTTGGAACAATGGGATATGAATAATGTTTTTTTCTGCTTGAATAAATATTTAGTCCAAACTCTTCTTTCCTAGATGGGAAAACTGGGGCCAAGAAAGATGAGTAAAAGCAAGTATTAACTGGTGATAAAAGAGTTTTTATCAATACTGCAATATACCCAGTACCTCTTGTATTAGAAAACAGATAAAAATCACTAATGTCAAAAATAACCTGAACATGCCTATATGTGAAAGTTCCTTTGTGACCTTAAAGGAAAAGGAACAAGAAGATCCTAGTTTATCCCCAGAAAGAAAATGCATATGTGCACCCTGTAATTCCACATTATCACAAATAACGCCTTGCCCCTAAAAAGCCGAGGCAGACACGAAAGTGGCCAGTTCCCCCCTTATTGGAGTTTGCACAGAAGCCGTGTACAAATGTAGCTCGCCCTGATTGCACAGAGACAGAATGGAAATTAAGTTGGCGAGTGATAATCAAAGGCTCCCAGAACCACTGAACTAATCACTCCCATGCATTTAATCACAATAAAATTAATTCTGTGTCACAAACCTTTCCCTTGATTGAACTCGCTGGGATTCTTGCGTGAACCCCTGTGTGACAGAAACAATATTTCTACTTACTGTACGTGTACAGTTCTAGGATCCAGGATGGTCAGAGTTGGGGGGTCCACGTGCTCTGGTGGTAGCTGTGCCGTGTGCAGCGTGACGGGGGAGCTGTTTGTACATCCCACGTGTGTGCACGCGCTCAGTAGAAACTGGTGGGGTGTAAATGCTGCTAAATCTAGGGCACACGGGAAACAAGAATTTATTTACTATTATACATTTTATTCCAAAGCTTCCACACCTCTTCTACATTCCTACTTAGATCTGTTAAAGGAAAGCTGAAGGTAAGAATCAATAGCCATCAAAATCAATACCAATAGTCTGTTTCATCCCTGACATATACTAGGGGTTATTTTTAAATAGACAACTGTCAGTCAAACTCATCCGTGAACCTTTTCATTTTAACAATTTGACTGTTTTCTTGAATGTCCCTGACCAGGTAAATCGGTTTCTGAGTTTAGAGTTAGCTCAGTGGCTCTGTTAAAAAATAAATGAGACATTCAAATTATTTTTAAAGCACATTTGAAGACAACAGGAGTTGCTTTTGCAATTCAAATATGTAGCTTGTAATAATGCCTTTGAGCTCGGAATTCCTCTTGCTGAATTCCTTTCTTCCCTCTGCACCTGGCCAGCTAGTATTTGACCTTCAAGCTGTCCAGGCTCAGGGCAAATGCCTGTTTCTTTCTTAAGATGTCCCTAACACATTCTGTTGTGACCTCTGGCACGAGATGGAGCTCTCACCCTCTCCTCTCCCACCCTCGGTGTTGGCGCACACCTTCAGCATAACGCTCTCGACAGCGACGTAATGATCTGTTTACGTGACTACATACTCGGTGCAGCACAGTGAACTCTGTAAGGGCAGGAACGGTGCTAGACTCGCTCTGCATCCTCAGTGTCTAGCACAGTGCCTGGGACATCGTCCGTTTTGAACACAAGCACTAGAAAAACCTGCAGTTTGCTAATTCAGTGCTCAAGAGTCCCTTTGCCAAGTGACTCAGGTATTTTGCTGAATGAATCTACCCAAAGTTCTGTCACCTTTAACACTGGTCATGCCTTTTGGACTTGTATGAATGCCTAGACATAATTCTCAAACAACAGTGCTTCATTAAAAAAATAAAACAAAAAAAACAAGAGATGAGGTACACCAAAATGTTAACAGTGGTCTCTCAGAATGACAGCACACAGATGATTCAAATTTTTTATGACGTGTAGTTTCAGATTTTCTAAGACACACGTGTGCATCACAGACGGAGAAGAGACAGCCACAGATCCCCAATTCATCACTGAAGAACACCCAGTCCCAGCCTCACCGGCTCGTGTCAACAGCTCCCGTGTCCTGCCTCGCCTTCCCTCAGTGACATCAGCACTGGCTCGGTTTCCTCTTCAACCACACTCCCCGTTTTTGGCAGCTCCTCGGTAATGACTCATCCCCGAATGTGGCCTCACTTTCACTCCCTCAAACCTCATGTCCTTCATCTGACTGCGTTTTTTCAACATCCAGCATAGTTACACCCACCGCTTGGTCATCTCTGGAACCGTTTCCAAGATTCTTAGTTTAGAATCCCTCTCCGATCACAGCCCCGCGGCCTCCCACCTCGTCCATTTGTCACATTCATGCGACCTCTCTTTGCTGCCATGCGTGTCCAGGCTGTTCTTTCCAGGGCGTTCACACCACTTGATGTGCCTCGCTGTGACCTCTGATCACTCTTTTCAAAGGCACACTCTCCAGGTCTCTGAAGTTCTTCATCTCTGGGACTCTCTTCTCCATCAGCTGCCTCGATCCCGAGCTCTGGATAAGTCTCATCATCTTATTTCTCTAACACCCCTCCTATCTGTCAGATGGAACTGGGAGACATTGCTGCACAGGCTGAAGAGTCTGCTATACTTTTGGGTTTGCTCGTTTGAACTGGACCCTGGGCGCTTCTCAGCCGCTACTATCTTGTCTCCTTGTATCTTCCTTCATGGTACTGATCTTTTATTATTTTTGTCTCCTTCCACGGTCTGGCCAGTCCTCTGGAGGAATGCAGTGGGGTCTCCAATGGAAGCCCTCAGGTCTAGCTCCCTCTGAACCCCTATCATATTTGGTATCTGTGCCGGGGGGACCAGATCCATATGGTTTTCTTCCTGCTCTTCCCTGCCCCTGACCCCCTGTCTTTCCCTCATTTAAATTCTCCTCTGAATTTCCCTCAATCAAGTTATGCAGTCAGAATGTACCTATAAAATAGGCACGACATAAGGAATAGAATGTGACTGGCCAGAAAGCGGAAAGAGCAAGCGAACCTTCTGGTCAGAGCCGTTAAGAGAATGAAGAGGCCTTGGGGTTTAGGTTTAATGTTTAGGAGAAACACAAAGTGCACCGACCCTCCCTCCCCGACCTCGGATTTCCCAGGTGGTCGGACTAAAGAAAGAAGGGGACAGAAATGCATATGATCTGGGGAAGTGGGACCCTAATGCCTGTTTCCAAGGTAAAGTTCCAGGAGGGGGACAGAACCCAGCAAAAGATGACTTTGGAGTCAGGCAGGCAGGCAGGCAGGCAGGGCGCCAGAACACACTGTGGTGATTTTAATTTCCAGAGTGTGATCGGGGAGCCACCAGGAGCCCTGACGCATCTGAGGGGGTGACCTCAGGAGGGCTCCCTGTGTGCGGAGGAGGCGGCGTCCTGGATGCGTGGCCACACGCCCAATGCCGAGAAGCCATCTGAGCCCCTGGAAGCTTTCACCCCTTTGGGGGGTGGAGAGATCCCAAGAGTGACTGCGGGGAGTGATGTCAGACATTCAGCCAAGTTGCAGAAATAAAGACACAGATATTCATAGACATAGAGGTATAGGTGTATCTCGTATTGACTGAGATTTGTAAATGCGTCATGCTCACCTCGCACTTGATTCATGCTTATGATAACCATGCAGCCAAGAGTTTCAAACCTGTGTGCAGTTAACACTGACTTCCAGTTGTGTGTTTTGTTTTTTTAGGATAAATTAAATCACAAAATAATCACTCTATCTGGTTTGGGAAATCCAATGCCTTTGCTTCAATGGGAACTGAGGATGTTCTTGGGATTCCTGAAAACTATAAGCTCAATAGTACAAAGAAAGCCAGTCTGATTAAATAGCTTTTTTGACTTCCAAGTCATTTTTATGCCTGCACTGTCCACCCCGAAGTGGATTATTCTTAATGTATTTCCATAAGAAGATGAAGTGTCACTTGTGTCCTTTGAATAATGAGGCATGGAGAAAAGAAGGGAACAGAACATGGCACGATGCATGTGAGGGGGGCTGCGCAGGTGGCTGGGTGGGGAAATGCTTGGTAAAATGAGGGGGGGTGGGGAGAAAGAAAACTCAACAAGAAAAGAGGAGGCCAAATCAGGTGGGGCGGGGAGGTAGCTTTGTGAAAAGGACCAATCAAAATGGTAGTTTTTTTTTTTTTTAAGAATTTGAAAAAGTGAGAAAGAAGGTCCCAGGGGAAACAGGACTAAGGTGTTAAACCGAGAGAAACAGAAGACTAACTCCCCGCCCCCTGCCCCCCACCCAACTGCAGCTGATTTGGTGCTATGTCTCCACAGATGTGACCAGACCCCTCAAGGGCAATGTCATGGATCAGTGGATCCCAGCAACTGCAGGCGTGTGCACAAACCCGAGTGGAGTCCATGGAGGGTGGGGGAACCCAGAAAACACCGGACCACTGTGGGTCGGAGCCCCCAGCAACACTGTCTCGTTGTCCATTTGCCTGATTGCATCATTTGCATCAGATCAAACAGAGAATTTTGAATGAGGAGAAAAACAGATCAGTCCAATAGGCAGCAGAAATGGATCCCCAGGCACCAGGCGAAAATGCCTCCAATCCCCCTCCCTGCCCCCAGTGCATGGAAACCTCACCTATTACTGTCAGGCAAACTACAATTTATAATACTGGCCGTGAATTATATGCTGTTTTACAATTGATTCCATGCTGTTGTTCAAAGAATTTCATTGATCTCAATTTATAATAGGAACCAATAAGTAGACAATGATTTTCTTTTAACTCCTGGTGTAAACTGAGGAATCTTTATCTTCTTGCTGGTGCCTCCCATTAGAAAACTGCAAAGCAGTTCTTGCTTCTTGATTATCTAAGGCATGTTACCCAGTAGTTTTTCTAACAACTTCCAGCTAAAAACTAGAGCTTCTTCTCTCCATTCCATCAGCCTTCCGCCAAATCGTCACCTGGATGTTTAAAACTGTTGGAACAAGTTAGGTCAGTGCTGACCACATCTCTGCTCCCATGAGGTGTCCCAACCTGAGAACCACTTCCAGGTCGCGCCTCAGTGAGAACACGACTTGGACAGCCCACCCGTGACGTGGTGCGTTTCCCGCAGAAGTCCGCAGAGCGGCGCGCTGTGCCAGGCTGCATCCATCTCTGCCGTTGGGCAGCCCTTGCTTCCCAGTGGCTTGCTCAGCCTTCTGGGTCCAGAAAACTCAGACTCTGACCTTATAATTAATAAAAACAGAGTCTTTCTTTAGCCTGAACATTATTGCTCTTCTGTTCCTCATAGAAGCCTTAACTTGTCACCTGATCCCCTTGCGGCCAGGTGAGCAATTACCCATCGCAAACATCCAGTTCTGTCCTTTCAAACTAATTCGCCCTGGTGTGCATGTATGTATACACACACACATATTTATTTATGTATTTATGTAGTTTGGGTGTATACCCAAACTCATTTTCTATTTTCCCTCACAATGATTTCCACCTCATCAGAGAAATCCACATACGCCCCCCTTTCACGAAAACCCTGTTCAAAGTTTATATTATTCATGGAGTGTCTCCTGATTCTCCCAAATGTGCACAGTTTATACTCTATTTAGTTGCCTTTCTAAGTAAACACATCCCCCTGTGAGCGTCCTTGCCCCAGTCACGCGTCCACGTCAGGGGACGAGCTCCCCAAGAACAAGAATGCAGTCTCCCAGGTTCCCCCTTATGACTCCTCACCCTCTGGACCCTCCAGATGGTGGAACAGCGAAGACTGGGCTGCAGTGAGAAGTCTAACTGTACACAAATGAAGAGCTGGTTCCCCCGTGAGGGTAGGAGGTGGTGGCATGTGGTGGCATGTGGTGGGGGGTCCCGGCCCGCTAGGAGTTGACAGTCACTGGTATGGAGGCAAAAAATAAGGACCGTCGCTGTCACTTGTGATAATGAGGATGGATGTTTCCTCCTCCTTCTCTCTTCCTCGGTGGCTGGGGAGGACAGAAGGCTTCCACCCCAACTCCTTAGGCAGCAGCGCTCTCTACCAGCTGTCTTCCAGTCTGGGTACCTGGGTACCCCCGATACTCGATTTACAGTAAATTCTACTATACTGAGCCCAAGATTGTTTTTGTTCTTGGTGACTTTTATAACATATATCCCTAGAGCAGTACCATTCCCCCTTCCCATTCTCTCCACACACACCCCCACTCCCATGCAAACCACTTTGCTTATGCAGTATGATAGAATTAGGGAATCAATCACGGGCTTTTGACTTTTATAAATGCCTACAACTCATCACAAACCAAAGAGAGAGAATTGCGATAACATTCCAGCAATGTTTCGGAACACATTTTAGCCATACAACTTAGCTAAATATTTCGTGCAAAACTAAAAGGTTTCCCTCCAACCCAAATTTAGGTGCATAGTTGCTACTATCATATTCTTTAATAACCTTAGGAGTCAGTTATTATACTGCAAAATAATACTCAATTTATGTGACATATTGTTAATCAACAGAAGTTAATGAGACATAAGAGTTAAGTGTCTACCTGTGGCAGGGAAAGAATAAAGTTATTAATGAGTGTTCCACAAAATACTATGGTAAAGGTAAAATGCTATTAATTGTGTAAAAATAATAGCTTTAACACTGACTACCTACTAGTTGACTAGTGCTGTTAAGTACACTTTGTTCTTTCTCATTAAGTCTCAGAAGAACTGTGCAACAGGTGCTGTTACTGGCTGTGCACAGGGAACAAGGTTCGGCCGCAGAGGTCAGCTGTGTTGGGCCCAAATCGACGTCCCCAGAGTTTGCTCAGAGCGCAGCGCCAGAGGACACCAGCCACAGCTGCCCACAGGCAGACTACACTGACTTCACAAAGCGGACTCTTCCCAGATCACACCCGCCCACCGTCAGCTTACAGAGTGTGGCCTGGGAGTGGTGTTTCATGCAGGCCCATTGTCCACCCTTAAATGTTAATTTAATGCTTATTCCAACCCAGCCCAAACTGGACACTGTACGATATGAGAAAGACAGTGAGTACCTGCCTTGAAAACCCGGTATCTCTCTTTTGGGTGGCAAGACAGACACATTTCTCCTTTGGCAAGCCTTTGCCTGCTGCCCTAGACACAAATCTAATGCCACCTCCTACAGGAAGCCTTCTTAGACTCCTCCAGTTTGAACGAATCCCTCTTTTGTGCTTCAGTTACATAATTTTATCCCTATGATAGTACATAATACAGATTTACTGTATTATTATGTACATTATTATTTCTTTAACACAAACTCTTGGAAGTGGTATTTCACATCAACAAGGAATCGTTTGGGGCCCTGACAAGGCACAGATGGCATACTGAAATGGACCGACTCTAAGCGCATGTCAGAAAACCTGTGTGGCTCCCCAGAAATGCCTGAGGATGTGGCAGGCAGAGATCATTCAGCACTGGTTGAGGGCAAGGAACATGTGAAGTATGAGTATTAGAGCTAGAAAGACACATTTGTATTTTCAGATTAATGAGATCTGGGGAAATGTGAGATAAACCTATTTATGCCCATCCACCTATCTACGAGTATCTATCTTTCTATCCATCCATCCATCCATCTGTCCATCATCCAGTAATCTGTATCACCTTTGAAGTACAATCAGTGGGAGCTCACGGCATAGAGGCTTGGGTTTTTGGATTCTGTCTTTTTTAGATGGACAATGTCTTTAATGCACAGATTCAGGAGAGGAAAGTGAGAACTGGTACAGTTTACAGGTGAGAAGAGACAGGAGAAGTAGATCTTTTAAAAAAAAATATATCATTCGTCTGTAGTCCTCTTAAAACTGTTTAAAAGAAACAAAACAAAACAAAAACCAAAAAGAAATAGATTAATATACGGTCATTGACTTGATGAGGGGAGGGGGATAGAGAAGAGGGGAGAACAGAGAGGAGGATGGCAAGGGAGGAGAGAAGGAATCAGCCAAGACTTGGGTTCTAGTTTAGCCTCGACTTGGGTTAATACAAGAGAATTACTGGAGTTTCAGACTTCAGTTTCTTCCTTTGTTAAAAAGAAGAGTGTGTTATTTGTAATCTCTACTTATAATTGCTATGAAGAAAAAATAAGGCTGCCATGAAAACATTTTAGAAAGGACCATGCATTGCACAGGTGAGAGAGAACGATTTTAAACCATTATCAAAACACCGCAGAGGCTGATTCTTTTGTTCAGATGTAGCTTCACTAATTAACGCTCATAAACACAGCAAATGATACTCATATACTTTTAAAAATACTTTATCATGTAATTATCTAAAGCCCAGGGCATTTTCTTTCAGTTAAATCTAAAACATATAGTTGAATTCTTATTTAAAAAAGCACATTTACTTCACTTAATATACACATTCAGAAATAGCTTTTTGCCATTTATTTATTTATTCGCCACACAAATATTTGCTGGGCTTTCGCTATGTATTTTATGTGCTGCTATGTGGCAGATAACAAATGCGGGCCAGGCGGTTTCAGACAGGTCTTTTGAACTGAACACTGCTCTGGGTTATGCCTTCCAAACGTGAGAGGTGCTGCGCTTTACCTGGTATATTCAGTATGTAAGCATGATTCCAAGCCACTTTAATGTACATTGCTTATGATATAAAACGGTAAGTGATTTGAGAAGACTATTTGTGCAAAATTACAAATTATAGCGTATCTCCTATGATGGGGACTGAACTACTACTGATAAAAAGAACTAATTTATGGAGGAGCTCAAATTTCACTGATTAACAACAAATTACGAGGAGGATGTTAGCACCAAACCACTTACAGATGCAAAATTGAAGATAATGTATTAGCATTCATCTTTTACTATGAGCTCCCCAAATGCTCACATTTTCAGGGTTCCTATAGATGCCGAATTTGAGAAGTGTCTGCTCAAAAGTTTGTGGAAGTTCAGTTTACACTACAGGTATGTAGCTTTATGGAAAACATTTATTTGATTTATATTTCCAAAACCAAGCTGATCTTTATAGTAGTGATTCAGTGAGAGGCAAATCTTTTAATATTATCTATATAGTCTTTTTGACACCCAGAGTTCTAACCTAATAGAATTTATGGCCTGTATCATCTTGATTTTTGCATAATAGAGCTTCACAAGTGGCAGAAAGTGACTTTCTAATCTTCCCACATGAAATAGATATTCAAATATTTGCAAATTTGGTACTATTTCCCTAGGAGTTGCTGGACTGATATATATTTCCACCATAGGTTAGAAAAAATGGAGAGAGGGCAATACAAGTATATCATCTTTGCAAAATAGCCTTTAAAAGTTGGAATATAGGAAACAAACTTCCCTAAACACTATTGGAATTTTTTTTTAATTTTTAACTCAAATTCTTTTTCTGCCATTCTAGGTTTGAATGCAACTGGGAAGCATAGTGAACAGGGGAATGAAATTTTTAAATCAATAGGCAGGAAGGCCTTGTCTACATCCTAAGTCATTCACTAACACTCATCTGAAGTCTCTCACTTGTGCTAAAGCAGCTATTTTATGTTTAAGTATGTACCAGTATTTGGGTGGTGATTGCAGAGAATTTAATTATACTGCTTCTATAAATGTTAAAAATAATTGATCCATTTTTGCAGACTTGAATATAATGAGTCATATTTGTAGACATGGGACGGCACCTCTCACAGGTTTTGCACAAATTAAGTGCTTATGAGTCTTGCCATAGTCTTTGTAGTTGTACAATATGGAGAAGTAGGAAGCAGTATTCACTCAATGGATGTCAAGCATTGGGGCTAATGCCACTTCTCTGTCACCAGTCAACTTGGATCTGGCTATCAGTCCCAGACAAAACTACTCGGTCCTGAACTTCCTTCTGAATACCAGTTGGTTTTCTGGCATGTTCTCCACATAATGCTTAGTTTTCTCATGAATGAAAAAAATGATTCCCTCAGTCCTTCACTTTGAAAACAACCTTTATTGTTTTCCTACTATATGCATGTGCCTTTCTGGGTTTTCAGGATAGAGTAAGAGGACCCTAATGAACAAAACAAACAAATGAGCAAAATAAAACCAGAGGCATGGAAACAAGAAAGACTAACAGTGACCAGAGGGAAGGATGGAAGGAGTTAAGGGAGGAAAAAAGGGAAAGGGTCTAGTCAAAGAACAGGTATCAATAACCCATGGACATGGACGACAGGGTGAGGACGGACTACGGGAGTTGGGGGTGGGCAGAGTAGGGGAGAGCGATGAGAGAAATTGGGACAATTGTAATAGAACAAGTTTAAAAAAAGAATATGAAAGATACAGTGCCTACCAGTCTACTCACAGTCTCACAGTCTAGCAGAGAAGACAACCGAGTCGACCAAGCATTCTAGTAGAGGCTGCTCAGTCCTATGGGAGGTGGGAACACACAGAGGAAAACGGAAGACCACACGTGTCCTACAGCACCAGGTTAGTCCTCAGATGCCAGTACACTGCTCCAGCCTCAGAAAGCATAATAAAGGTATATGAATACTGGGGGTGTGGGTAAGTTAATGGATGAAAGAACCACAAATCAGCATTCTTGAAATATATGTGGTTCTAATATTCTTTAAGCATTATTGCCTCAGAGGGATAAACAAATAAATTGTTTCATTTTTACTACCTCGATACACAGTTGTATATAATCATTGCAAAGAATACCTACTGCCAAGCCTGAGCTATATCCCTATAAAATCTGTATGTTGAAGCTCAGTACACCTCAGAATGTGACTGTCTTTGGAGATAGGGTTTTGGAAGAGGTGCTGAAGTTAAAATGGGGCCTTTAGTGTGGGTCCTCATCCAAGTTGACATTATAAGAACAGGAGAATTGGACTCACAAAGAAAGACACCAGGGATGTGCATCAGAGAAGGAAGACATGTGAGGACATAGCCAGAAGGTGGCCATCTGCAAGCCACAGAGAGAAGCCTCAGGAGAAACCAATCTTGTTGACACCTTGATCTTGAACTTCTAGCCTCCAAGACTGTGAGAAAATAAATTCCTGCTACTTAAGCCATCCCAGCTGAAATTTTCTTTTTCATGGCAAATCTAGCAAACCACCATTTCTGTGAGTGGATTAAAAGGAGACATTACTCCTTCACGTCCATAGTTCATTGAAATGAGGAAGACAGGTCAGGCAGCAGGAAGTCATGAAATCCTGGTTTACAGGTGTAACTGTTCAATACTGACCTTGGAGCGATGGCTCCTCCTTCTCAACACCACCCTCTGCAGAACTGTCACTTCCTGCTTTATCTCCTCAACGGATGAGTGCACAACGTTAGTTCCCATGGAAAACCGGTAGGCTTGCTCTAAACTTAGAAAATTAAGGCTAGCATTTGAATGAGACACTTTCATTGCCATGTTGTCTTTAACAATACATTGATGAGGCAATGAAGATATAAGTGTTGTGTTAATATTTTGACACCACTGAATATGGTAATGTCATAGAATTTCCCACAATTCTTTAAACTTATCTAGTAGAGACTTGTGATTTGGGAGTCAGAAAAATATTAGAGCACCAAAATTCTAGTCTTGGAGACAGCATTAACTGACCTCATGAATACAGGCACATCAATTAAATTTTCTGAATCTCTTTTTTTTTTAATCTACCAAATGAAAATAAAATTGTTTAACTGTTTTATGCCACTGTGTAATTTATAGGCTCATAGGAGCTGGTACATGTGAAAATAGTTCTGAAAGAATAAGTTATCAAGAAAATCAAAATATTTATGTTCTTGGGGGTGAGAAAAATCTAAGATTTTCTATCTGAGGAAGAAATGATGAAGGAAAGTATTGTAGATTTGACTAAAAGTTTAAGCAAAATGACTTAATTTAAAAACTGCCATAAACAAAGTAAAAAAAAATACAAATGACAAAAATAGGCAATACACATTCCATGAAAATGGTAAGCATCTTTAATATATATTGAAAAATATTTAAAAAAACAGGAAGACTATATCACTACAAATGGCACAAAACTATCTGGGGAATTTTAAAGAATTAGAAATGGACACACACAAATGTTATATAAAAGGATGGTGAAATTGTAGTGTAGCTTATAATAGAGAAAAATTATAAATAACCCAAATATTGTAGTGATTTGCTTAAATATATTGTGAAATATTTAAAATATCATGCAGCCACTTAAAGCAAGATTTAGAAAATAATTTAGTGAGTCGGTACTGCCATCCTAATTATGAAGTGGTAAAGGTTATAAAACAGACTGACCCAAATTGTATGTGTGTGTCTGTGCATCCCCAACCACAACAAAGACCAGAAGAGAGGAAGTGCATAAGCCAAAATATAATTAGTGATTGTCTCTGGGGGGTGAAAACTGGGGGACGTTTCTTTACTTTTTTTCTAAGTGTCTTTAGTTTACAATTTACCATTTTGGAATAATTTTATTTTTACAATTTTATTGTTCTTGACTTTGAATGTATAATACACTAATATGTGCACACTGTCGAAAAATCTAAAAGATTCTAAAGAGCTTACATGAAAATTAAGTCTCTCTTTACCCTGGTTTTCCAATTATCCTGTTCCCTTCCTTGAAGTTAGCCATTATTAAACATTTATGTGCGCCTGCAGAAATAGTCTAAGTATATAACCAAATACACAAATGTCACCGGAGTATGCTATATACTTTTTTGCACCATTACATCACAATATACTTAAGGTTGCCGCACTATTAGGGAAGATCTGCTTGCTCTAGTAAATCACCATGTAATATTCCAGTGTCCACATATTATTCCAGTGCAATATTAATTATTAGCAATAAATTATTTAACTAGTCTTCTATGGATGTTCATGAAACATTTTCATCTATATTATAATATATTATATTAAATATATATTACAGATGTTTATATATGGTCAAAAATCAGTAACTTTGGAACAATCTTAGGCACAATAAAATGGAAAAGTCTATAAATGTTTGAGAAGGTCTATTTATTACTGTTTTTTGGTTGCTTTTATAAATCTTACACAGCTACTAGGTTTAAACCAGCTGTCAATTTATAACTTAGGAGTTAATGTTTCATGAGATTTATCATTCTATCTTCAGAAATCTGTGCCTAGAAAGTATAGTAGGTGACATTTTTGAATATGTATGTTGAATAAACACAAATGAATAGCAAAAGGATATTTAAGTTATTTAGACTTTAGCTACAAAGCTGATATCATGGGTGTAATGCATCACTAATAGTATTAGGAAGGCTATGAAATCATGTGTTAATGCAGAGGACAAAAATCAACAAATGAATGGCCTTCTGTCAATACAAAAATAGTGGAGGGATATTCTAAAACTTTGTTTCTTACTCTGGAGAGGAAGCTCTACCCTGACAGATTCCAGTGTTTCAAAAATGGGAGAAAATAAATCAACAAACCAGAGACGCAATTTTTAGAAAACAGATAAAGTTTCATGGGCATTCTCGAAAGGATGGGCCCAGGTAGACAGCAGAGTTGGATGATTTCCAAGGAAATAGATTTATAAACTGTGCTCATAAAAACACACATGCAAGGCTGAGGCTTTATCGGAAGTAAGGCTCTAATATTTGTAAGTCTAACAAATGAGCTGCATTGGGTTAGCACTGCAGCTCATAATAACTCCCTCAGGTGCTATATTTTTCTTTCTACTCTTTCTTCTTCCAGAACCCACATCCTGCCTCTTTGACCCCAAAGCTGTGCGCATGGTCCAAGATGGACCAATAAGTGTTCTTCCTCAGTACCTTTTGATCTGGAATTGGGCAGTTTCCCAGACAGAAGGGCGTGAATTCAGACCTGGTGCTCACTGTATTCTCCAGTCTATGGAGAAAGCCCACGAGTTAAAACAGAGAACAGATCCCATTTAAAAAAATCTAAAGATAATATAGTTGGATTTTTAACACTTGTAATTGGAACACTCATGACCATTGAATATATTTACTTTGTAAAACCAAAAATGAATAATAACCATTGTTTCTGAACCATTCAAACTCTTGCCATGGAAAAAACCCAAATATATCATAAAAGGTGTTTTACAAGCTAAGATAGCTAACCAGTACTTGGGTGAATGGAGAAAACAAATTTTTGTTCCAGCTTCATGATTGAGCCAAATCTTTACTAAAAGAAACAACCTGAGCATTACTTCTTTTTCATTTAATTTTTGTATCTATGATACAGAGATACTATTTTGAAAACAATTTATAAAAATATAAATTTTTACCATTTAGGTAACTGAAGGATTTATACAGACTCACTAAAAACAATAAAAAAATCAACAAAACTTAGATATGTGGAAAGAGTACTTTGAATTTAATCTCTGCCTCTTTTTTCTTCTTACATGTTAAATATGACTAAATTCACTGATTATCCCTGGTGAGGGCATACTGAGTACCTCGCTATCCCATTTACAGCATTAGAGGTTTTAATCACTCTCTGCCTTTATTTTTGGAGAAAGGACAACCTAATAATCTGAGAATATAAGTTCTGTTAATAGAGGCATTCTCCCATAGTTCGCTGAATTTTCTAAATCGGATAGAAAGACAAAGGGTATCCAGATGTGGGTTTATAATGAGGTCACCAGACTACTCCATAAGCGAGGCCTCTCCAAAAAATACAGTTTAGGCTTAGTATCTGCAACAAGGTTAATGGAAATCTGCACCAAGGGTAAATACTTTAGCAGACTGTGTCATCAGGAAATATTTAAACACCATTTAAAAGGATTTAAAATAAGTAGATTTTATTTTACACTGACTGATGCACAGAAATGTAATACAATAGAGCTGTTAACAAATAAACCTAATGCTCTCCCCTCCCATCCTCTCGCCATCTGTGCTGTTAAGTCCAATTACCTTCTTGCGTTTACAGTTCCAACCTCCCTGTCCTTTCACCCAAGGAATGGCGACGACAGCCATGTAGGTGCACCCGAGACTATTTCAAAGTAGCCACATGTCGATCATTTGTTTTCCAAGACAATGATTAGGTAAAGCCACCTCAATTCTAAAAATCCTTCGATGGTTCTTCTTTGCCTCAGAACAATGTGCAAACACCTGATCACACCTGTAGCCTTCTGGATAACGTGACCCCCACCTTGTCTCTCGCCACTCTGGACCACGGGCCCAGGGTGCTAACTCACATGAAACTGGGACCATGGCATTCTCATGGGAAGCACATTCACAGCCACGGGCCCTTGGCGATTCCACCCCGGGCCTTAGGCTGCCTGCCGTAGAGTCTGAAACTCTTAACGCCTGCACGTTCACTTCCTCAGTGATGCTTTCTCTTCCGGGCTAATTACCGCTTCTCTGTTCTCACACCTGTTACATAAATTACCACTGATTGGGCAGCATTAAATTTAGTTGTATCTGTTTCTTTCTAGGCAATTTAAGTGGAAAAGAGCTGAGGGCAAATGGCATTATCTGAATCTTACACATAACTCCCAAACTCTGATGTAGTCACAAGTACATAGTAGCTGCCTATCAAGTATTTCTTGAATTAAATTAAATATTTATTTAATATAGAGATATGCCTGAAGGGGATTTTTTTGAATTAAGAATCTTTATGATGATATACCAAATAGATGTTTTCACATTTTTCAGGTAGATATCCAGACAAAGAGTTGCTGGGTGACATAATAGCTCTAAGTCTTAATTTTTTGAGGAATCGCCTTACTGTTCAACACTAATTACATTATTTCTACAACTAAATTCTTGTGTGTGTTGATTATTTGCTGTTTTAATGAAAAAGTTGTGAGTACTATGCTAACCATTTTATATGCATTATCACACTTAATTCCCACACGGTGTCTTTGAAGTAGATACTGTTATTTCCATTTTGCCAGGAAAGCAAGGCTTTGCCAAGTCATACCTGGGAGATTCTGTGCCCTGAACCTGTTGCAGGAACCCTTCTAGAAACGGCTCCCAGTGACTCTCACCCTTGTACAAATCCCTCCCCTTTGGGGGTGGGTGGACTCTGTAACCATGACCAGATAACACTCCCACGACGGTCTGACCTCATATGAAAAAAGAGATGATGCTGATGTGTGCCCAGTCTAATTAGGAGCCCTTCAAAAACAGATTCCGCAGATGGTAGTGGGAGACGTCCGAGAGACGCAAAGCACAGAGGGGATCTGATGCGAGAGAGGTTCTGTTTTGCTGAGACGGAGGGGGCCATAGACCGCTGTTGGTGCCCATATACAAAAAATAAAGTGAAACAAAGACCTAGATATAAGACCAGAAACAGTAAATGACATAGAAGAAAACATAGATACTAAACTTATGAACCTTGGTCTTAGCAAGGATTTTAAGAATATGACCCAAAGGCAAGGGAAGGAAAGGCAAACATAAATGGATGAGACTGTATCTGACTGAAAAGCTTCTGCACAGCAAGGGAAAGCGCCAACAAAGCAAATAGGCAAACCAACAAGTGGGAGAAGATATTTGCAAACAACAGTTCTGAAAAAGGTTTAACATCACAAATGCCTTATCTTCTTTAAAAGTTTTAGGTATTTGAGGGAAGTTTTAGAATGCTCATTAATCACAGCATCAAATATACAGACTTGTAGGTTGAACTGTGTCTTCCCAAAATGCATATATTGAAATCCCAGCCCCCAATACCTCAGAAAGTGACCTTATTGGAAGGTAGGGTCTCACAGTTGTAATTCGTTAAGATCATGTCATTAGGGTGGGCCCTCACCCAGTACAACATGTGTCCTCATAGAAAGGGCAAGTTTAGATGCATGCAAGCTCACAAGGAGAAAGCCACGTGAAGAGGGAGGCAAAGACTGATGGGACGATGTGTCTACAAGTCAGCGAACACCAAAGGTTGCCAGCAGAAGTGAGGAGAGTGGCATGAGATGGGTCCTTCCTCACAGCCCACCCCTCCGACACACTGAGGGGGGACTCCTGGCCTCCAGAACGGGAGACAACTTTCTCTTGTTTAATCCCCCCACTTTGTGATACTTTGTTATGGCAGCCCAAGCAAACTAATATAAGGAATTAACAACAATAAAAATATTGCTACCTATTGGATAATGAAAAATTTTAAGAAGCTACAGGAACATCCTACCTCATTAAAACTGTTTACCACATTTTGCATATTAATTACTTCTGAATTATGCATTGGTATTTGTTGTCATTTACTGTACAATATTAATTCACTAATTCTCAGTGTTTCCTCAACTTAATTCAATTCATTCCAATTCATTCCAGTAAGAGGATGTGAGAGGCCAATTGGATCCTTATTCCTATATCACACACCACAAGGATAATAAAGTATATGGTCACTGTACTCAATGCACTTACATTCATGCATTCAATCAAGATTTATCCCCTTGAAATATGTTAATATTGCAAGTCAGAATATATTCAAGGGATAAATATGTAGGACATAATATAAAAGAGTCTATGAATCAAAGGAAGATGTGGAAATTGAGGCATATCATCAAGTGTGCGCAGTGTTTCGATGGTGGTATGCAAGCAACACTGCAGGTATGGAGAAACCATAGTTGAGCCTGGCTAGAAGGAAATGAAGAAGGTGGGCAACCGGATTCAAGGTCAAGGTAAAAACCAGGGGAAACTAAAAGTATTAATAGCTGAATGCCATCATCAGATTCCTAAAATAGTCATTCTTTATATCAATTTTATCATCTACATTAAAATTGGGAAAAATACTATAAAAATTCTGCTTACTAATACCCAAATTATAGAGAATTTAAAAGCTAAAAAGACTTCCTCGCAGGGAAAAAATGAAACATTTGAACGCCAATACTGGGAGACCTGGTGTGCCATATATGTGTATAAACACATTCACGCATGCGTACACATAGATACATACACATATTTGACTGAAACAGACTCATATTTTACACATTGTCTGTACAAATCTGTTTTTAACATCTTTCCACGTTATTAAATATCCCTCTACAGCCTTATCATCTGTATCGCTGCACACACAATGTTCCATTACTGGACACTTAGACCTCTATTTTTTTGCTGGTGTACACAGGCCAGTGAGGTTATGTGTTAAGTTGTCATTTCATAGGTAAAGCCTTTCTACAATTATTTTCTGGACTGAAGATATTTGGACTTAAAGAAAGAGGAGGACGGCTCACTTTGCAAATATTCCAGTGACTTTCTGGGAGTGGGGGGACACCGACCTGGCAGTATGAGAGCAACTTTCTGGAAGTCAGAGGGCTCAGGACACAGAGGTGTTTCCCTAATCACTTTCCCGCCTACACCCTGCGGAAGAAGCCAGTGAGAAAAGAGAACAAACTATTTGATTCTACGCACATTGATTACAACCATGGCAAAAGTAATCTATGCTGTAAATACTTGGGAAAGTAGTCACCCAAGTCAGGAAACAAGACTTGAGAGACAGAACGAGGGGCCCCCGGGGTGCTGATACAGTTCTGTTTCTTGATGTGGGTGCTGCTTCCATAAGTGTGTTCAGTTTGTGAGTTGCAAAGCTGCCTATTTAAGATGTTTGCTTTTCAGAATGAAATTATAATGCAACTAAGAAGTTTTAAAAAATAAACAAAAAACAATGGCTGCTCTCAAAATGTTCAAAATAGCTGGAAGCCTCTATTTGCAAAGTTCCCCATAAAAGGGTACATTATACCTTTTTTCAGGATTTAACTCGACCATATTTCTAAAAGGGACATTATTCCCTTTCTCGCTCTGACATCCCTTCAAACACAGTGTCCTTTCCTACCATTTAAGAGAGAGATATTCATCAAGTAGGTTAACAGATCACAGGTAATGTTTGGGTACAGATCTTAATGTATAAGTTACACATATTTAATTTCTCCACATCCTGGTGCATAGCAGAAGTACATTAGCGTAGGAATGACACTTAATTATATTGTTTATAGTTAAGCACAACTGATATTTATGCATTCTATACAAAGTATTTCATTTTACTTGACCCTTTGCTACTAAGTGAACATGACTCTTTAGAATAATGCAGCCACACTGTTTATCAACCCAAGGACCTGGTATGCAGCTAGCCCCTGACCAATTCTTCTCGAGTCTGGTCACAAAGTTGTTAACTTGGCTTCAGAAGGCTCTAGCTTCTGTTCATAGTTAGGCTTTTCCCCTCATCTCCTCAAGGTTCCTTAGACTTTGTATAATTTAATGCTATATCTCTATGACATAAAAGGGCACAATATGACTTAGTTTGTACTAGAGGCACAGTGACTCATAGATGAAATCATTGCCTTCCCTGAAAACCCTCACATATTCTGCCTTATTAATACTTGGCCTTACAGAATGGAGCACAAGCATGCCAACACTATTCCCTGCAGGAACATCACTTTATGGAGGAGGAGTAATTTAGATGCACTCTGTGGTGGTACTCAAACATCCAAAATTAAAGGAACTATCAAGGTTAAAGTGAGGCTTTATTTTGCCAAGGAAGGATCTTTTGGAACCTATCAGTATGAATGAATACAATTTAGCTCAAATTTGCAGAGGGTTGATAAGCTTCCTCATAATGCTTGGTTAGAAGTTCCTAACCTTTAAATGTTGTTTTATTGTGCCATTGGCAATACAGCTTCTTTTACAATAAACTTCTCGTCATAAGACTTAAGTGTTTTGAAGGCTCAAGATGAACATTTCTATTTCGCTGTTTATAGGTGATTCTGTTTGACCTTGGCAAGTAAGACAAAAACAGGTTTTAGCACTTTTGGTTGTTTAGATATACTTATTGCCTATCGGACTTTAAGAGAAGTTTATCTTCTTTCCCTCTCTCCTTCCCTTCTCTCAGTCTCAGACTTTCTCTCTCTCTCTCTCTCTCTCTCTCTCTCTCTCTCTCTCTCTCTCTCTCTCTCTCTCTCACACACACACACACACACACACACACTTCTTATACTGCTATCATCTTTGCCTTAATGCCTGGGTCTTAGAAGCACAGGCACTGAAAGAGCCTCCATGGGAAGATGCTCTCCATGGTGCTGAAATCAGGTCGGGCACTCCAATCATTAACACTGCTGTGGATTAAATGACACACTTGAAAAATACACCTCTGTTACGGTTTGGTGTCAGATCTGTGTGTGTGTTTTAATTACAGTCCTTATTGACCTTCTTCTCCACTTTGGGGTTCTAGTAGTTGCAAGTAGTAATGTCTTAGGTTTGGCTAACCAAAAACAACGTATTTAGTTAAAAAAAAACTGTCAGAGGGATCACAACACTAACTGGAACTTTATCAGTCCATGTGACTCATAGAAACCTCCTTGTTAGGCTCATAGAATACTTCCACAGTTACCCCTATCTTGCTATCCTTGTTTCTAAAGACACTGTAAGCTTCTCTGAAACATCCCACAAACTTCTTAAAGATTGCTAGTTTCTGCTAGGGTGCTCATTTAAATGAGAATGATCTGGTTGGCTACAGTTTGGATAGTCATCATCAATCAGAATGCTATCTAGCCTGAACTTTGAAGCAATCCCAGTATCTTGAACAGACAAAAGGTTATTTTTTTCTACCTATTTATTAACATCCTGTATACACATATCTTAAGTGGCCCACAATAGCTCTGCTACTGATATCAATATAGGTCCTTCAATCTTTCGATAATGTTTTTAATCATAAGCTTTAAGGCAATTGTTTTCACTTCAAAATTCTTAAAAATCTGTTATGGGACAGAAATAAGAGATTAATGGAGATCTTGCAAAAAAAGATAAATGGCACCACCAGAATACCACAAAACTGGGGAAAAATTAATTGAACCTATACTTTTGATAAATATTTATTTTTTGCAGAAGAAAAATGCATACTAGTTTAAGCTGTCATTATACTAACCTACATCCTATTTTTCATATTATTAGTAATACATAATGTGGTAGTTTATATTCAAAAATAAAACTAGAATGTATATACCTCATGTATTTATCCAGAAATACGCCAAGGTTACTATGGTTACGAAAAATCCATTACCTTTGAATACAGAATGAAAAAGTTTGACTTAAAGTGTGTGCTATTTATTATAGCGAACATCAACAGCCTTCGGGAGGTTCTCTAACTGGATTCATTTTTCAGTGTCATGACTGACCCACCATGCTCCTAGCTTATGGCCTATGCGAGGCAGAAAATCTGAACTGTATGCATTTTTAAATATATGTTGCACTAACTCAAGGTGCAGCAATGCCTTTGACTTTCAATGCTTCATATTGAAGAGAAGGAAGAAAAAGCTTCACGCTACCTAGATGCCCGGTGGCTTCTGAGGTGACCTGCATTTACCTTCACCCAGATCCACCATGGCGGCAAGCACCACTTGCAACGTGTAACAGAAGGGTGTGGGCTCTACATGAAACACAGAAAAGGAAGCTACAAATGAAGGAAGCCAGAGTAAGAGAAAAGATGTTGGCCCTTTGAACACTGAGCACGGGGCCATAATCCAAGTTATCAGGGAAGTTTTGATAGTGTAGAAGGCAAAGAATTTTAAATAGTGCAGATGATTGTGATAGGAAAAACAGGATATGAAATGTAGCTCTTGAAGAAGTTTCCAAATTATTCTTCCCTTCATTAAGTTTTTGCTCATCAAGACTATGATCAGATAAATTAAGGTAAAATATAAATGGCTAATAATCATGCAGAAAAGTATTCAGCGGACCTAGTAGTTAAACATGCAAATACAAATAAATTTCCACTGGCAAAATGATCACAAATGTAAGAATATAACACTCATTGCTGATGGACTTTCCTAGGAAACAATGCAAAAATGCGCATCAATTATTCCTTAAAAGTTCACTGCCTTTGATTGACTGTTGCTCTTTCAGGAATCCAGCAAACAGAGATATATGTACGACAATATTTATCACAACATATTTAACAGAGATAAATTGGAAACTTTTGAATCATTTAAGTGATCTAATGCATTAGTGTACTTTCATAAAACTGAATATGATGCTATCATTAACAATCTTTCAAAATATTTTTAGAAAGATGCTTAATGATGCAGGATGTAGTCGTAAGAAGGGAATACGCAAGTACTCATATTGGAGTATGATGGCTCACTTAGTTAAAATGAAGAAAGTAGTAGAAGGACCATCAAATATTAAGGGTTTCTATCTGTATGGTAGGATGATTAGGTATTAAATATCTGTATGATTTACATTATCTTCAACATGCTTTTATTACCTTTTATAATTAAAAATATTGTCATTTTCTGCTAATCTCATAGACTGTGTCTTCCATTCAATCTTTCTGTGACTGACATTTCTGCCCCACCGAAGTCCACCTTCCAGGCCCCCAAACTGTCACTATTGCCCACAGCATCAGCCCTCCCATCTGGAAGTGCAACCCACAAGCCATTGCATGCGGAGAAGATAGTAGGTCACACGTATCCTGACACAAGAACAAGCCATGAGAGTCCGGAGCATCACTGACACATGCGATAATGAAACACGGCACAGGTTCAAAGTGCCTGCAGAGGCTGAAGCCTACCGCCCGGCCCTGGGCACCATCCTGCACCAGCTCTCTCCTGGCCGATTCAGACAGAATCCCTTCCCCAATCTGCCTCCCGTCATTCCTCGTGAACAACGACGCTTTGAAGACACACAGGACCTGAACTTAGTACGTATCACAGGCATAACTGACTTGGGTTCCCCAAAATCTGCATGTTTGAAGCCTTCATTTCCACTGTGACTCTGTGTAGAGGTAGGGCTTTTAGAGAGATGGTTAAGGTTAAGTGAGGTCATAAGGGTAGAGCCCTAACCCAACAGGGCCAGTGTCCTTATGAGAAGAAGACACACCGGCAGTGTGTGCCAGGAGAAAGGCCACCTGAGGACACAACGAGAAGGCAGCTGTCTGCACGCCGAGGAGAGAGGCCTCAGGAGAGACCTAACCTGCCAACACCTTGATCTCAGCGTTCTTGTCTCCAGAACTGTGAGAAAAAAATGTCTTCAGTTGAAGCCACCCTGTCTGGGTTCTTTTGTTATGGTGGCCCTAGAAGATTAATACAGGGACCCTGTGGTCTGGAATCAGCCTCCTGTCTCCCTTTCCGAGCTGCAACTGGGAAAGATAAAATGATGTGCATTCAATAAGGGGAATGTGTTAAAATATGCACCTTGGGGCCAAACAGACCCAGGTCTACCTAGGCTTCTCTAGGTCCTGAGCAGAATTTCTTGACCTCTTTGGGCCCAGGTTTACTAGCTGCAACGTTAGAACCACCCCGTATAACCACCCCATCGTAATGTCCGTGGCTTTGTTTCTCTCCTTAGTGACCGGCATGGCAGTCCCTACTTGCTTGGCGTCTCTAGCCACCAGGGATGAGAGCAATAAGAAATACAGTTGCTTGTGAGAAGGTAAGAGGGCTATAGAGAAAAAAAAAACTGAGTGATTAGGAGACATAATTTCTAAAAACTCACAAAAGAAGGAAAACCACTAAAGAACCTATTCCCATCGTATCTAAGAAGATGGCTGTGAGCACTATGAAAACTTTCCACTTCCTTTACTTTGTATTTGGGGCGTCTGTTGTGCTAACCCACTATGATCATGTTAGCCACGACCTTTCACTGCAGATACTGTAGTCACATGATTCTTTGGATGACTCAAACACAATACAGACTCAGCACCGTTGTGTACATAGTATTGGAAATAGTATGAATTCTGGCCTCTTCTCCCGCATTGCTCTTTTTGTGGCTTTGCACAGTGGCCCCTCACGGCGTTCTGCACATTTTGGAAACATTCAAGGCCCACAGGTTGAGATCTGCCATCAGCTGTGCCACCGGCCTGTGGATTGCATCAGACTGGCGTCTACCCAGGAAGGGATCCTGGTTTCTTTTCACCTGGTAGCTACCTTCTTCACAACCTTTTCTTTGTGGCTTTTTCTTTCTCGCCCTGTTGCTGTTCCCACCAATGCCCCTTTAGTAGCTTCGTCGATTTTGTTCCTAGCCGTCACCTGACTTCATTTGTTCATGCACCCAACACTGTTTCTTGTGTGCCCACTCTGTGATGGGCCCTGGACTTGCAGTCATGAACAAGACAGGTATGGCTGCCTCCGTACGACCCTTCTGGTTTAGCAGGGAAAACTGAAAAGGAAACAGGCCGCCTTACTCAAGACCATGGAAACCAAAAGAGGCAGGCTTGAAGGCGTTCCGTGTGCACACAGGGGGTACCTAACTCACACCTGGCAGTCAGCGAAGCCCCCTCAGAGGAAATGGCCATGCTGGCCACACGCATGTTACTACATGTGGGCCCTGAACACATGCCTTGTGTATTAATGATTCATCCACAGACAAAGTTCATTCTATGCTATGTTTTCATTTCTTCTAAATAAATTTCTGTGGTCTACAATTTTTAGTTAAAATAATGCCTTCAGACATTGTCAGGACATGATTAATCTGTTCTTTTAGTTTCTTGCATAAACCCTGCATTCAACAGGAAATAATTAGTATTGTTCTTTTTACTAAGGGCTAAGAACATGCTAGGTGTTTTATATACAGCTCTAGGTCTTTTGAAAATCTTGAAAATTGTAGTTATCTCCATTTTAAAGTCTTAGAAACTAAGTCTCAGAGATGTTAAGTAGCCTGGTGAAGACCACACCCACTTCATCAAAGCCAGAATGTCTGAGTTGGTATCCAAGCCTACCCTTTACAGGCTACATGACCTTGAGGAAGTTTCTTAATCTTTGGATACCTCGATTTCCTCATCTGCAAAATGGGGGCAAGGATAATATGTGCCCTGTAGAATAAGCATTACAGAATTCTATCCAACCACAATGGATAATATATAAAAGCAATTGCGCTAGTCCTTTGAAGGTTCTCAAACTAGACAGGACACAAAACTGTAAACCCCGAGAGTGCAGCTGGGCGAATTCTGTGGCCCTGTCCACCAGCATCTGTGCGTGACTCCCTGAAATCACACGCCCCAAGAGAGAGGGCGGGGCGATGTCCAACTGGGTCCCTGCTGCAGCCTCGCACCTGGTGTCAACGTGAAGGAGTGAATACACAAATAACTTATGCTGCTTCTCCCTCTGACGGGTGGGGACCCTTCACGGGGAATTTAATATCTCTAGGCCTCAGTTTTTGTAAAATCAATCAATATTTGGTCAATGATGTCTCCCCTGACAGTCAAAGACAGTATGTAAAATACTATGAAATATATAACTACATACTTAACATACAAATGTTATTATTATATATTATGTCATATATGTAAACCATAGAAATATATTGTTCCTGACTCAGCAACACAGACACCAAGGGGCAGGGGTCTGGACTGGGGCTAGGAGGGAAAGATAAGAGGGGTTAGTGCACCCTAGTTGGTTTGTGGTTGGTTGGCATCTGATCTGTCACACCCTCTCGTTTCTATGAGTTTTTGGAGCTCCCCGTTAATAAGGGGCTCCCCTATTGTGTGTGGTTTTCAATACCAGACAACACAACGCGATAGAAGCCTCTTGTGTCGCAGAGTTTCAGTGACTGACTTTCCTTCAGTGCCCTTACACTTTATGCTACGAGCTGGGCCTCTCTACTGAGTTCCTTCTCAAATGGTCTAAAATTCAGAGACCACTGAGTCCAAGTTCTGAGTCTAAAGAAGAGCTCACATTCTTGTGGACTTTAAAGGAGTTAACACACGTGACAGACGAATTGTCTGAAGTGACATCACTGACTCTACCGCATTTCTGGGGACCTTGAGGGTCCCAGCTTCAGTCCCGTGACCAGGTGGAGCAGAGGAGTGCTGGGCTTAGCCCCCTGCGTTGCTGCAGCTCCAAGGCCCCCCTGCCCCTGAGGGAAGGTGTACAGGCAGCAGGACCTGGGGAGGGTGTGACTGACCTGCAGCAGAGATGCCCAGCAGGACGGCCTAGGGGGAAGGAGCGGGAGCAGCAGGAGCACTTGCCCATTTTTTGGTTGGCGTTGGCCTCACCAGAAATGTAACATAGCCATAAAAGTCATGGAAGTTCTTTGGCTTCACGGGAGACATAAATAATTAACCCCAAATCTTAAAGGCACGTTCTCAGATCACTATCAATTATTATCTGAAATACATATACACACGCTGTAGTTTGCAATTATATGTAATGTATACATGTTCTAACACAAACTATAATTACTCACTGATACATATAGAAGTCCTACCTGTGACCGTGTAGTTCTCTCCACTGCCAGAATAGATCAGCATCCCATCCATGTACAAAGAGTACTGCGTTATAATCCCATTCGCCTTTTTGGGCGGATTCCAGGAGACTAACAAAGAATTGGGAAGGGACTTGGCTACTGGTGGCTGCAGCTCTTGTGGGGCTGTGGGGGAAAAAAAAAGATTTACAGAGTCTAATTTTAGTTTACTTTTCTAAATGAAACTTTTCAGACTCAAACCAATAAATCATGGACTAAACCTGAAATCCCAGGCATGGAAATGTTCCTGATTCGCGGGCAGCTTGTCAGTAATTGCTTTAGGAACAGCACTAAATAACTGTCCAGAATTTATGAGAATTTGCATCAATGATGGATGGGAAGGCCTCACACAGTTCACTTGACTGACGCGTTCCTTCATCAAAAGTGTTATTAACCCGTAATCTCTACTCGAGGGCTGTGCCGGCTGAGGCAGATTAAACAGAGGGAGTCCCTGCCCTCCTGGAGCTTTTGATCGAAGATGGGCAACGCTGGCGAGAATGGTTTGTAAAAGATATAAAAAGTGTACATGACAACAGAAATAGCCAGAAAGAAGCCATTTAATTAATTGTTTACGACAACTACACTGTGTGTAAGTTTTGTTTTGTTTTGTTTTTAAAGGGATCTGTTCATTTTCTGGAATGGTCCATGAATTGGAGTCAGAATAACTAACAGCTTTAAAAAGTTGATCCTACACATACCTATTGTTTGGAACATGGACAATAAATTTAAAGAAAATCTAGAAAAGGGGAATTCCTTAAACACTGGAAAGGAAATGAATGAGAATGGATGAGCACAAAACTTTCAGGGGTGTGGCTGGGAGGTACCAGGCAGAAACTGAGCAGAGGATGGAGGGGACACAGCGGAAATCATGGGACAGAAGACAATCTGCCCCGCCCTGAAGCTGGTGGTGGTGCCTGTGCAGGGGTGCTGATCGTGCGCCCCAGCAGAGGCAATGACACCTTAAGAAAAACAGCTCTTCTCAGTAGATTAGACAGAGAGAACACTGAGCAAATGTGGACAATGGGTCACCGCTGGTGTAGTCCAGGTGAGGGGGGCTGGTGCAGTCAGGTGCACAGCAGAGAGAATAAAGGGTGACAGGGAGGATTTTACAAACTCCTTTATTCTGTCACAGTGTCACCAATATGGACATTGCCTTTCTCTTGCACATCTTCTGTGCAAGTGGCCCCTGCTAAATGACTGGAAAGAAGGGCTCAGAAGAAGAGGGAGAAAGGGTGTGGATGGACACTGAAAGAGAGAGACTGACTCTTTCTCCCCCAAGATCAAGTTTGGAGCCCCCTAAATAATTCTACAACCAGACAGTGAAAGAAACACGCACTTCCTCTCACCCAGGAGGGAGAAATCGGAAGGGGCGAGGCTCCCAACATCTCGAGAGCTGTTGCCCCTTCGAGTGATGCGTTCCGATGCTTGGGCACAGCCTCCACTTTGGAGTGCCGAAGTGCTTTCCCTTCCTCACTGCCTCCTTAGCATATGCTTCCTGAAGCATTAATTCATGCCGACAGTGTGTAAGTTCCAAGTACAACGAAAGTGAGACGGAAGTCGGAAGGGACTGAGCAGTGATTAATAAGGCCTCCATTGGCGTTTGGAGGTTCCATCATATTGAAATAATTGTTGTCCGTGCTGGTGTTTAGCAGTTAAAAGGGACCATGGAAATCAACCGTTTGGTTCTCAATTTCATAGTGAGCCATACAATCAATTCTTTTTAGTCAGACTGTCTCTAGATTTACTTCTGAGCCATAGTAAAATGAGGAAGCTTTCATTAATCTTTCAGATGCTCCATATTAATGACAAGGCTCTTGCATGAACAATGTAACAGCAATTAAAAAGCCCATTAATCTGCATTACAGCTATTAAAGATGCATGTCATTAAAGGGTATGGAGTTTGATTCATTTTCGCACACCCCCCAAAAATGGAGCAATTATGGCCTGGCGATGCACTTTGTCATCAAATTAGGTTGGGGTTTTCCAGCAAATGGCCTTGCAGCATTTAGCTCTTCTCCTATTTTATTATTCATGACTGAAATGTGGAAGTCAAGACCTTTGAAATTACTTTACCTTCTTGTGGAGTAGAGATGTTCAGTGCACGTGAGCTCTCAGTACAGCCGGCCAGAGTGCAGGCGGTGAGGGTTACTGCGTAGTTTGTGAAGGGGAGCAAGCCTGTCAACACGCCTGCAACAGAAGGGGGAGAGAAGAGGTGTGCGTGTTTACCGTAAGCTGCCATAAAGACTATCATGTGTGAGTGGGGGGGGGGGCGTGGAGGGGCACCAAGAGATAAAAACAAAAAATAAAAAACATATGCCTCTTTATTTTCCTGTCTGTGTGCTCATTGCAGAAGGGAGTAACTAGGAAAAAAAAGTGAGACCAACTTATTGTTAAGACAGCTCTAAACAGCAATCACCACACGTGTTTCCCAAAACGTCAGTGCCCTCAGGTGCTTCCCCTATCGAACGCGGGCCAGGGGAGGGGCATGTAGAGGTCAGGAAGCGGAGCCCAGCGTCTTTGGTGGCTGTGACACAGGTTGTCCCACTCCAGGACCCTGGGCCTCCTGCAGAAACCACACTCTTTCATTTCCTTTAACCTACGGTCCTTTGTATGCAGCAGCATCTATTAACACACTTTAGGAAATACACTCCCAAGACTGGCTTCATTATTTCAACCGTAGGACACACACATGCAAACTGTTTGTTTATGTGGTAGCTAACAAATATGCAAATCAACAGAGTTAAACACTTAGATAATTATGCTTTTGTACTTCTACTTGCAAAAATTATTAATTTAATTAAGACACCTGTCCTCAACAGACGTATTACTCATGAAAGTGTTGAATTAACCTGACTTGGTGGTAGATGTATAAGATTTGTTCAGCAATGAAAAGTATCTGCAGAGCCCTGGCTGGTGTGGCTCAGTGGATTGAGCACCTCCCAGTGAACCAAAGGGTCGCCGGTTTGAATCCTAGTCAGGGCACACGCTTGGGTCATGCGCCAAGTCCCCAGTAGGGGGCAACCACACATTGATTCCTTCTCTTCATCAAAGAGGCAGAAGCTCTTCATTCAGTTAATCCTGGTCATTAAAGAAGTATCAAAAACATAATTCCTATATTTGTCCACCAGTGTTTTCACTGCAGAAGGTTTCCAGAGCTGTCTTTAATTCTCACCCCAAAGATTATCATCATTCTTATATAAAAACAGCCCCACCCACAGTATCCCTTCATGGAGTAAGCCTTCAGTAGCCTGGAGAATGCTATTGTTTTAACATGCCAATAGTGGTGACAGCTTGCATTGTTCATAGATATTTTAACATGCATGTTTCCCTAGTCTCCCTCCCCAAGAGGTAATTTTACAAATTAACAGAGCAAAGACACAGGATGAAGCAAAGACCACAGCCATTACTTGCTTTGGCACCTCCTAGCTCTCTGCCCCTGTCCCTGGTGTTACTGTGTCTTCCTTCCAGCGGCTCCCCAAGAACCCCTCTGGGTACCAGTCCTCTCTCTGCTGCCCTCAGCAGCTTGGTTTTAGCTGATGGCTAAGGAAGACAGCACGCCAACGAAGTAATACGCAAGCACCCTGTGCCCCTCTCAGGCCAAGTTCAGTGGTCTCTAATTTCACAATCCCCTCATGCTGTGACCTTCTGCTTTCCCGCATCCCTGCCACTGAGATCGCCATTTCCCCTCAAATCTCCAAGACTATACCCCACACCCTGAGCCCAGTTTCTCTTATTTTTCCTCCCACTACACCTCTTAAATGAAAACTTGTATCATCACACGTGTACCCTCACCACAGGGCGGTAAAGAGGTCGATAAAAACACGGATGCTCAGGCCAGGCTGGCTGGGTTCACGTGCCAACTCTGCTACCGAGTTGTCCCGTGGGACCAGGCAAGCGGTCCAGACCCCTGTGACTTAGTTTCCTCACCTGTAAACAGAATAAAGTACCTAGCCTGATGGAGAGGACGCACAGGCTTCATCTGTGAGATGAGGATAAAATGCTATTTATCTCCAAGTGTCACCATCAAGATGAATGAGTTCAGGAATATAATGTGCCCGACACAGCGAACTCTGGCACTGATTCATGTCAGTCCAGGCTGTGTTTGTATCGCAGCCCAGTTTCTGCCCGTGCTGTGCTCCTAAACACTGTAAATGCCAGATCCGGTAACTCTCCCTCAATCCTCTTCCTCCTCTACTCACCAGACTTTGCCTCCCTCCACGTCCGATTTCCCAAGTTGTTCTTTTAAACTGCTGAGATTTCCTTTCTTTCCCTGACTTGACAGACCCATCTTCCTCTCATACTTCTTTAAATAGCTTCTCTTCTACAAGGTTGGGTCTTCCAGCTTCTTTAAACACTTGCCTTTATCAGCTCATCAAGCCTCGCCTCTCAATGATCTCATGATAGCAACAGACTTTTCATCTCTCCCCAAAGCTCCGGTTCCACATTTCACCCTGTAGGCCATGTGTCCTGCCTGGTGTCCCACAGCATTCCCCTGTCAACACGCAATCCAGATTCAACATCCTAAGCACTGTCTTTCCATGTCTTAATTCCTCCATCGTGATCCCCACATTCCAGACTCAAAACGAAGGTAAGGTAGATTCTAGGCACTTTACCCTTGAAAATCTTTGACATTTGTCAGATTCTTCTTATTGCCAAGTAGAAACATATAGCAAGGGTTTGAATAAGACAATCTGCATGCCTGCATCGTATAATGCCATCCTAACAGGAAATAAATCAGCCCACAGAGAGTGAAAGGATCCTACAGAGAGCAAAAAAAAAGGTGTTGGCATATGAGATTGGTTTCCTTTGTTCATCACTTAATCTATGTGGCTCAAGCATCACTTCTCATATACGGGCATGCATTAGCTGAAACCCAGAAGAGCTGTGTCCAGACACAGTAGTTGCATACGGGTTCGTGCTCTGAAATTTTTAGTATGATGATGCTTAATATTATCATTGAGAATCGCCACAAGAGCAGTTCATCATTTTGAAATTTTGAAAACTGGCTCCACATAATACCTGATCCTGAGACTTTTTTTCACCAGAAATAACAGCTGAAGTGCACTGTTGGACTTAGCAAGAACAGGATTAGTGCAGACTCTAAGAAGGACCACGCCAAACCAGATACTGGGTTCTCATTCACTGAATGGTCTTCAGTGTTTTATTTAAGCTTTCTTGCCTTCCCTAAAGGAGTCACTGGGTGTGTATGTGCATCAGGAATTCCTCTGCTAACTTCTTCACCCTGAAAAGATCTTTAAACGCAGGCTATACTGCTTTCATCAAACATGTTCCCCTGAGCTTTGGGCTTTGGTGGAGGAGTTTACCAAATTGTATTTCATAGAAAAGTCCTGAAGTTCTTAAAGAAATTTCCTGGGAGGAACTATTGATAGATCATCTTTCAGACCATTTATCCAAGGACTCACATTTCTTATTTCAAGGCAAGTGAAACAATAATACACGCTGAGAAAAGAAAGTTGCAAAATAGGGGGGAAAGATATAGGAGGAAGCTGATGTTTTGGTTCTTACCAACTTTGAATCCCAGGTGGAAAGTTTGGGTAGTTTGTAACACACTCTTTCCAAAATGCATAGTACTTGCTGAGGCTGAGGCAGCATTTTTTTTAAATTTATTTCCAGGAGAGATCCTGCTCAGAATGTTGTGTGTGAGAGCCAAGGTTCATCAAAGCGTTGGAATAACCTTCCGTAAGCACAAGTGAGTTTTATCTGTTTCAGTAAGAGGAGTAGTGTAATGGTCGAGCATTTTCTCTCCTGTCAGGTTACAATGAACAGATGGGTTAAGAGAAGGAGCTAGTTAATGAAACAAATGATCTTCACTCAGGCAGAAAAGGGACTAAGTCATCCCATTGCTCAGGACATGTGGATTATCTCTTTGGTATGGGAAATTTACCAGGATGGGTTAAAGTTGATGCTCATAAACGTTCTGCAACTGCCAAAGGAAGAGAGCATGAGCATCCTCTCCAAGAGTAAGTAAGGTAGCCCTTCTTGGACAGGTGCCGAGAGATCGCTGAGCGATCGACCTGCAGGCCTTGCGTTAAGTGTCAGAATCACACTTACATTACATACTCTCCAGGAAAAAAAAGGTACTAGTATGGCAATATGTCATCATCAAAAAGTATTTATCAATTTTTCTTCTATGTGCTTCTGGGAAGGGTGCCTTGGAACATAAGTGATCTCAAGAAAGTTTCTAATCTAAGAAAATATCAGAACTAGAAGGAACATAAGGATAACAGCAATACATAGATTAATACATAAAGCAGAATGCCTGCATATATTCACGGAGACAAGGCATTTATAAGATCCAACTCTCTCATCCAAGATGATAGGAGATCTATACTTAAGTAAAGACAAAGAGCCCTGCCTGGTGTGGCTCAGTGGATTGAGTGTCAGCCTGGGAACCAAAGGGTCGCTGGTTCGATTCCCAGACAGGGCATATACCCGGGTTGTGGGCCTGGTCCCCAGTAGGGGGCATGTGAGAGGCAACCACACACTGATGTTTCTCTCCCTCTCTTTCTCCCTCCATTCCCCTCTCTCTAAAAATAAAATCTTTTTTAAAAAGACAAAGAGAAAAAGGGGATAACCATTGAAAAGTATATTTTGGTAGATATCCCAAAACGCTGAATAAGATATGGTGTGACATATTAATAAAGGAATTCTAAACAGAAAAATATGGCATACGTTCTGCGCACACAGAAAACCCAATAAGAGAAAGTGGGGTGGTCTCCCTTCATGGCACTTCGGGTGTTTGCAGTAAAGAAGTACATCTTAACAGTGAGAACTTTAAAGACTGGCTTGGACATAAATCTTTTTCTTTGGAACACATCAGAGAGGAGACTTTTCCCCTGGAACCTGAGGCTGTCCCTACCTCCAGGCGGGCCCAATGAACTCTCCAATGCCCTTTCAGTCACCAGACTCAGTGAAAAGAGAAGACGGCCCCAACCATGCCAGGAAACCTGCTGTCTCTTTTGATAATGGAAGAGGGAGAGCTGAAGAAACATTCAATAAGCATAGAGGAGGCGTTATTGATGTTTTAAAAGTGTTAGTATCCCACGAAACACAGCAGCTTCGGTCTCCAGATTAGCATCATCAGTGATGGCACGACCAGAACTCTCAGGGCTAAGCGATAATGCATTTTGCATTAATGCTTAACATTGAGAAATCCTGACATGCCACACCAAGGGAGTTTGGAGGGAAGTTAAGTATCTTCCCTTCGAATTGCAGCCCTGTGGGCCTTGGTGGGTACACAGAGCCCAGGCTGAAAGAAGGGCAGGGATTTGATGTGAGGGGTGGGAGTGCATCACTGGAGGAAGTTGAGAGCCTTATCCTGGAGAACCTTGTACTTTTAAAGCCCTTCACGGTGACTTGGGGTGAACGCCTCGAATGCAGAGGGCATGTCGTTTTACCTCTTTATTTGCCCTGTCTTCTAGCAGCTGGTATGGTCATTCACCAGAAGTGTACACTTGATGTTGGACCCCAAAATGAAGACTTTTCACCCTCTTACCTGTCCTCAGCTGTCTCCCTCACTATAAAAGAACCCCTCTCCCACCCTACCTTCTCCAGGGAGCTAGCAAAGAACCGACATTGCTTCTTTGGACCAATAGGATGATTACTTCCAACACTGCCCCCTCTTTGCTCTCACCTCAAGTTTCAAAGGAGCCGAAGAGAGATATTAATAATTGGAGGCAGCCCGACTAACCTAAGATGGAGCTGGCACCAGCTGTGGGGGCTCGCGCCGGTAACAGAAACCGTGTGCGGAGAGGAGGGGTGACAACAGCGTGACGAGCCCTGATGCTGAAATTTTACGACCGACTCCTCTGACTACATGCAGACAACTGTGCATGCCCTGCCCCGACCCCCCAGCCCGAGACACGGGGCAAAACGGCACCTTTCGAAAAGCGGAACGCAGTTGGAGCAGAAGCAGGGTCTCTGCGTCTGCTTACACACTTGAGCAGGCTCCACCTCCCTCCCCCACCCCACCCCCAGCTGCCAGGCTAGGTGTTTGGCCGGCATCCACTGTAATCTGTTCTCCTTCATTATGTTAATCTGTGGGCGGAAAGATTTCTGTCATCTTCGAATCGCTTGCGCGGCAACGGTAAACACCTCGGCCTGCCTGTAATTGGACAGGTGTCTGCTTTGATGTCACCCAGCTTTTAATTCAATTAAAGCACTGGCTGCTCTGCTCTCATTACCCACTTGCTTTCCGTTGCACTTTGAGCGTGGCGGTGAAACCCCCGCACGCAGCAGCCGCCTACCCGGGGTCCAGAGTCCAGGACAGACTCGCAAAGATCACGCGTAATATTTCAGATGAACTCTAACAATCCAAGAGTGTTTTCGCGTCATCAAAGGCATCTGCCATATTGTGGGGACTCTGTGTTCTCCCTCCCTTCTTCTCTCTCTGTCTCTCTGTCTTCCCTTTGCCTTTTATTCTATCTAAATGGTGTCTTCTACCTACTGGCCAGTAATTAGCAGCAGCCACAGTAAACAGAAAAGCTGTTTCTAGCTTCCTCTCCCCAGGGCTTTGCTCCATCTCCAGAGAACTCATCAGAGTACAATGGTCTTATTTATTTGCTGGCATTTCACATTTGGATCAAGACAGTGAGGTGGGCAGAAGCAGGCATTTATTAAGAGGGCCATCTGGTGAAGGGTACCACACAGGCGGAGCTGCCACAGCTACCTGGGGACATAACAGGAGAACCCACTCTTTAAAAGAAAACCAGCCAGGGGAGGGGAGGCAGAAGAGAAGGAGCCCTTTGTGGCTCCGGATTCTCTGGCGGCGCTGATAAATTCTAATTTGTAAGTGTACATCTCAGGATAAGTTCTGAGTTGCAAACCAATCCAGGATGTGGATTAAAGAGAGTAAATCAACCCAACATGCCCTGCTTTCTGCCCACTTAAAGGAACCTCGGAAAATAAATTAAAGTTCTAACACAGACATTTTGACACAGTGACCCCATGAAACTGAATAATGACATTTGTTAAATATGGATGAAAATTTAACGGTCTAGCAGAGATCTGGAAACATACCCAGGATGCTTCTCCTCTGGTTCTTAGTAGCCCAGGAAAATGGCATTGGTTTTGTTTTGTTTTGTTTATGTTTCTGGTAATATTTTAAATGAAAGTAAGGATCCCTAATATTTAGAAAACAAGAGTCAATTTTCATTTTCAGCAAAAGGTGGAACTCTAAACACACGTACCTCAAACCTAAGGCAATCTTTTGAAAACTCCAAAAATATTTTTTTTTACATTTAATTTCCTTCAAGTGGACATTCTGACCTTTAAAAATTCTAGTAAGGAGTGCAGCAAATGATGTACCTTGGATCAAAGACTAAACAGATTTTGATGCTTACAAATAGGAAAATAATGTTTTCTTACTTTGTTATTTTCTTTGTATAATGTAGGCTCTAATCCCAGTCTTAAAGAATGGTTTAAACAATGATTTTAATTGACCTCAACACATTTTCCAGTTAAGATTCTCCTAGCAGGGTGACATCCAACCTCATATTTTCCATCCATGCCTTTGTGGAAGGATCCGCAGTCTCTGTCATTGTCATTCTAATTCGCAAAAGGTGTGAAGGACCCACTCCTGCTACCTCCCTCTCTGACTCAAAGGGCTGACGCGGAAGTCACTAGAACTCTCCAAGACTAGACTAGACTCAACTAAGCGGGGAGGCAGGAGAGGATCCAGGGGGAAAGGGAAGACTACGAGCCACCCCCTGCTGCTGAGGGACCTAACCCCCAGCACAGAAGGGGAAGCTGACCTGTCTACTTACTCCAAGGGCGCCGACCTTGCCACTGACTGACGCCCCACTTCCCCAAGAAGGAGAAGGACTGGTTGAAGAAACACTACTAAAAATAATAGCATGTTTTTTTATAGCACGTACTTCATAATTTCAGGGGAGAAGGGACAGGTTTACAGGAACAAATATAGAGGACACATGGACAAAACTAGAGGGGTTGGAAATGGGAGGGATGGGTGGGTGGGCTGGAATGGTAATAAAGGATAGAAACTGTACTGAATAAACTAAAATAAAAAAATAAAAATGAAAAAAAATGAGTTAAAAGACCCCAATTTATTACTAAAACCTACTATGCACAGACAGAAAGTAGTGTGTCTATCTCCCAAAATGAGCAAGCATGCATGCCGATAATACTCCCTTACTAAAACAACTGATCCACAAGAAATGCTACTTATATCAGTGTGAATTGTTGACCGTAACACTGGACTTTTACGTATTAATATATAACATTCCTGAGTAGCGCCAAATACAATACAATATTTAATATAAAATATTAAAAGGTCATAAAAGTCAGAAAACAGACACTTTGAAGTGATTGTTCCTTTTTTAAAAAATCAGATCTGACTGGTAACCCTGAAGTATTTATATCAAATACTGTAGTGGTACAGACATGCCCAGTTGGTGACCACTATACATGTACGTTTATACACATGTATTACCATCATTTTGGTACAAAATGTTTCCAAAGAGAAATCTACATTCTTCACTGCACATTATTACTTCATACAATAAAACAAATAACTCGTAAAAGTCTCTATCTGAAGATTTCACAATGTGGAAGTAGTGCAGGCACATTATGTATGCAAGAGAGTTAGACAAAGCTATTAGCTCATCAACACTGCATTACCTAATGAAATTCTTCTACATTAGCTAAGCAGGAACATTACATCATTTCTATTTTTATTATTTATGTCCTAGGCTATATTTTTGAACAGTGAATTCTTCAGACCAATTTCTTTCAAGATTTACATTTAAAGCAAGAGTTTGTAATAAACTACAAATATGTAATATTAATTTATGAAGTGCTATAAAAATGGCAGACTTCCTCAAAAGTCATTTTTTAATACTATCATCAAAATGAATTTTTGAAACTTACTTCTGATGTTTGCCTATTGTGCCAGAGACCACCAAGTACCCTCTTTTATACAATATATTCTCCTCTTCCTCCACAGTAGAGTAAAAAGATTATTTTTTTAAGCTGAGAAAATGGCTACTTTGAGTAAGGACATTTCCCAGGATTCCCTGCAGCGAGGGATAGATATGTGGATAAGTTCTGAACTTAGAATGTAACCAGAAGTGAAGGAGTAACTCCCGAAATATGTCTTTAAAGTGAATGTGCATGTCTTTCTTCGATCATTCCTTCTTTCTGCTAGATGGAATCCAGACTGAATGGCTGAGCTCCAGCAGCCACCTTGGACCTTGAGACAGAAGCCTCATTCCTAAGCACGGCATAGCAAAAAGATGAAATGTATGTGTCCCTGACCCTGTGAGCATGCCCCCCCAACATTGACTAACTGAATAGCTCTTACCAGAGAGAGAAAAACAAATCTTTCTTCAGTTACTATTATTTTGGTTCTCAGTTTCTCAGCAGAAATTAATTAAAAATGAAAACCCATCTATACTCTTTTCCCTGCATAAAAAATTTAATATTTAACATAATAGTATGTTAGTAAGAGTGTCTGAACTATATTTTGGTGATATAAAAGCAGACTGCTTCTTATGCGTGTTTTAGCACAATAAAAAAAAAAAAAGACAGCAGCAACAAGAAAACGACTGCTTTCAGCACTGGTCTGAAACAATGGCCCCTTTCGGAAGAGCCATCCCTAATAGCAGAGGCCCTACTTGCACCACCTCTGTGTCTTCACTGTCGTACTTCCGCTCGCAGAGCTCCTTCAATAGGAACAAGGGGCGGGAACAGACAAAGCGGGAATAAACCAGGCCCAGCAGGGAAAAGGGACCCCTCTCATTTCTGGCCATTCCTCTCCCCGAGCATTTTCCAGTGAGTGGTCCATGCAGCCTCTGCAGGGGAACCAGCTACAACACTGGTAATAGGCAGATTTCCAGTCCAAGGCTAAATGCACAGATCTTGCCTGTGGAGCCCAAGAATCTGCATTTTTAAGTAATTCAGGAATTACCTTATGATCCATATAGTTGAGAATCACTAATTATTACCACAAGTGGAAGAGAGAGAAAAATGAGAGACATCTTTTCAGTATGTAACCCATTTGCTTCCGGTAGATGAGCAACTAATGTATATGAAGACTGAGGCAGTTTTCACTGCAAAAGCCGTATTGGAAATGAAAATATCTCTTTCTACATAAATTTAGATTTATTTGGGTCATCTGAAAGATTATTGTTGGTTCTTCTGCTAAACCATAGGGAATAATAACTATTATTACCATCTATTAATCTATTTGAGAAAGGAATATAACTTCCTAGTCTTTAGCTCAATGTAATACAGTAAAAAAATGGAGAAAATATTGTCTTTGTAACAATTACATCCCTAGCACTATAACATATGATGAAAAGTTTACATGTTTAAACACCTTAAGAAAAAAAATATTGTATACGTGCTAATTCTTGATAGAATCCCACATCCAATTGTCAAGTCCCTTTGTGAGCAGCCTGGGTTGCCAGGGGACGGCCAGGACCGTCTCTCGGGGCGGCAGCTCGGCACGTTCACGGGGCTGGAGGGAGAATCAGCCGAGGCCGTGCAGTTAATTGGAGCCCTTTGCAGGACGCCTGAAGATACACTCAGGAGGTAACTGCAGGCCTTCCTAGCCTGGGGCTGCAGCTGAGGAAATGAACTTGCTGGAACTCCCTGCTCTGATCCCTGGCCTCCGCAGGGCACCGAGCCCGGACGCCGTGGCCCACAGGGGCCCATTTGCTCTTGAGTGGGGCTGTTAACCCTTGGACTCTCCATGCTACTGGGATTTCCCTCACTGAATCCTCTGGTAGCCAAATTCATTAGTGGTAAATATTCTGTCTCGCTATTCTATCCTCCCAGTTCCCTTAGTTAATATTCATTTTCCCCTGTTTGCCTTCTGCGTTTTGTAAGTGTGACCATCCTGTTTCAGTTCTTCCCAATCATCATTTCACTTATTTTTGGTGTCTGTAGTTTTCCTTTGCTCATTTTCTCTACATACTTCCCCTATTTTAGCATTTTTCTATAGACAATGAACTCTGTGTATCCTACATTTTCAAGGCTCCGTTGTTGGGTGGAGGCTGGTATAAGAATTTCTGGGTAAAATTGAAACGTGATCACTGGTCAGACGCCACTCTTTCCCAGGGTTTCCCAATGCTGGCTTCACAATAAAAAACACCTAAATGACCACGTGCAGGCTAGCGTGGAGACCAGAGGCTGAGCCCATCTTCAGGCGATGCCGAGGAACCAGAATTTCTGAAAAACCCTGGGAGCTTAGCGTGCAGCATGGTTGAGAACTACTACCTTATAAGAATCCCAGTATAATGACCAAAGGTTTATAAATACGTGGAAAAACACGGCACAAAGACAAACGAACACTTGCAGGGGGGCCCAAGGTGAATGGGATCTGAACCTGAGTCTACAATGTCCTTGAGGTCTCAGCACCCTTTCTTCTGGAAACACCAAGAAGAAAGAAGCTGCAAATGTACCTGCTGACCCCCATCATATTCCCAGGGAAGGTTTTTATTAACAACTAGGTGTCCAGTGAAATAATTTAAAAATGATTTAATTTTCTTGAGCAAACCCCAATCTGAAGACAAGTTTAGGGATGGGACAATTGAACTCTACAGGTAGGGGTGGGACTGCATTTAGCTAAATGGGGGGGGGTGGGTAGGGGGCTCTGGGGAGCATTTAGCTCAAGGGAAAACATCTTTAACTCAAAAGGAAGGAAAAACACATTCGAATTACAGAACAGTCTCACGCTCTGAGGAGGATTTAACTCAGGGAACCTGTACGTTTAAAAATCATCAGTTTCCTGCTAGGCATAAGATCCAAAAAATCTTAGAATCCATTAAACAAGAGGGAGAAGGCTCATGTCAAATAATGAGATGAAAACTGAGAATACTGAGAAGGAGGCAGTAATCAAAACAAGCTGGATGAGATGAGGAACAAATGCAAATTATATAAAAGACTGACATAGGAACAATTCTTTAAATTATCTTCAAAGGCTCAAAGAGTAGATGCAACAGTGCAAAAATCAGAAGAATGAAAGGGAAACCACTGTGAAGCAATAATCTAGAATTCAGAGACTAAATAGTATAAAGATAATTAACTTGTTAGACATTTACTATGTGCCTATTTCTGAGCCAAATATTTTATTTAGGTAATTTGTTCTTTATGTATGTTTTTAAACTTGCCTGAGATCATACAGCTGACAAGTTACATAGCTGAAACTTAAACCGAGACTGATTTGACTCTACAAGCTGTGTTCTGGACTACTAATATAAAAAACAAACTGGGAAGAAATAGACGATACGGAAAACTTATTTCTCACCAAAAGTAACGACCCTATAAAAAACATCAACATTTATAAGCTGAAAAAGACCCAGATCGGAAGAATGAAAGAGTTGCTATATAACAGAGAAAAACACCCAAACATATTTTCTGATATATTTCTGAACTTCACAGGCAAAGAACCCGACGTGAACCAATACAGTTAAAATTGCCTATGCATCCCATATCATCACTTTTTCCTTCAAAAAAATAAAACAAACAAAAACCAAATAACTACCACTCTAACAACCACATTGAAACATTACAGGCTCAACAAAAGCCACCACAGAAACGCTGAAGGAGCATTACCTTCAATGTCAAGAGCGAAACTTCCCATGAAGGATGTCCCCGTTTCCTTCCCTTGGCTCCTGGTCAGCTCAGCCCCCCGGGAAAGCAGCCGCCACCTCTGGATCTCCACACCCCTCTCATCTCCCCCAGATCCCACCTGGGGCTCTCTGCCTTCTCACCCTGCACCCCCCACTCTCTAGTATTCCCTTCTCTTGACTCTGAGAGTCTCTGACTTTGGGGAATTATTCAAGCTGGCTTCCGTGCCTCTCAATTCATGCCTGCCCACCCTCCTCCAAATATCCTGATTCTGTACAATAAAAGTCCACCTAAGAATTCTAGAATTCTCTAGAATCTTTACAATTACCGTCTACATATGTTCTCTAGTTTTTTCACAACTGTGAACCAGTACAGTGGAGACAGCAAACCCATCAGTAACATTTCAGAAAAGGCACAAGAGTTGGCACCAGAGGACATTTTCAATGTTTTAGCACGTATTAATTCATTTAAACCCTAACAACCACCAATCAGGCAGAAAAAAATGCAATCAGTGTGCACGCTTGGTTGTAAGAAACCGACAGAAATCCCAGGCAGTAGATTCTGCTTCTCCGGTGTGCAAGAGGATCTAACACAGATACCCACTGAGCGGGAAGAGGAAGGGAGGTGAGCATTTAGATAGTTTGGGAAATACGAAATATTTAATAAGAAGGAGCTTAGGATAAAAATGGGGTGGGAGTTGTGTCATTACTGAGGGCTCATTTAGAAGATGTAGATTGAGAATTTTTAGTGATAAATTGTTTTTATTTTTGTTTTTCCCCAGCTCACTTGGCTACAACTTGCAGACTGGGGAACGTCGACCTGTGGACGACATCAGGGTGGGTTTCTGTCAGGTGGTTAAAATAAAAACAAAGATGAGTTTTAAAAAAACACTTCTGATATATTTGAGCTGTAGAGTCTAAAGAGTCTAGAAAAGTCAGTCAGGGATGGAGTGGTTGGACCAAGAGATACACCAGGAAGACAATTAAGTCTCCTCTAAAAGCCATATGATTTTTCAAGTTATAAAATTCTTTGACAGAACAAAACATGCTTTTTCCCTATCAGATTTTTTGGTGCATTTTGCTTTTTTGGACAAAGGCTTCCATTTGACCCTTCATTCAAAGGCGCTTTAACATTTCTCGATGCTGTAAACTGCACGCGTGAATTTGTGTCTGGGACATGGGTGTGCGATGCGCGTGAGTCTCATCCACTCCAGTGGGTCAGCCCGGTGTGCCGCCCTGTGGGAAATTGATTCTCCGGTGTGCCCGTCAAACCGCTGGTGCTCGGACGCCGCTCTACCTGGACATAATTAGGTTTAATTGGCAATTTTACATTAAATAATGGGGTGTGAACTCGGGCTAGTCCCAAGGAGTAAACTTTTGTGTGATGAAATAGGTAAGCTGGTGGCATATAGGCATACAGGATCACTAAAAGATGTCTAGAGACTTGAAGGGTTATAAACACCTGTGAACTAATCTTTTAGGGATAGAGAGCATATCAATCTTGTAGTGAAGCTATGCAGAAAAGCGATGCTATTATAGAATTCTTTTCATCCTAGGTGGGTACAAGTTCCCATCTTGGTATATGGGCCTTGTCTTTAATCAGGCAAAAATAGATAAATAATGAATGGGCTTGTGGGGAAAATCTTGGAGAATGTTTTCACTTAAAATCAGACAGACAGAACATTAAGAAGATTCACTCCCATAAGGCACTGCCTTTACCTGTGCGGGCGCTGGTACTGATGAGCTCCGAAGTGGCAGCAGGCGTGCGGGGTGGGTGGGGGCCGCCGCCCTCCTGGTAGGCTCTCAGGAGGTACTTCTCAACCACACCTCCCACCACCACGGGTTCGTCCCAGGTCACTTCCACGCTGCGTCCGTTTATGCTGCGGACGCTGGAGGGAGGCGGCACGCTTTGTGGAGCTGCGAGAGGATGAGAGAGAAAATAGAGGAATTTCAGCCATGCTGAGAAGACTATGGCCCCATTCTTCACTTTTAATGGCCGCAGTAAATCAGACTCGACCATTAGCATAAATACAATTTATTAGAGTTGTAACTTTTCAGCATTGATTTAATATGACTGCACATCTTTAGCCGTTTGGTTTAAGCGATATTTCAAAACCATCAAAACTCCATCGACATAACATTCTTTCGAGGCCAGTCCAGGTTTTCCCAAAATATTTAACGGAGTCGACATGTTTGAAACATCACTCATAAAGCAGGAGGTGGATGGTGGGCAGATAACAAATTCAAATGATGTAGGGACGGACCCCTCCGAAGCAAGATAATGAGTGTTATTATACATAGTGGTTTGACACTTTTATACCTTCAACATGTTAGCCAAAAAATATCACAATGGGATGGCATTGTACTTGAACGCCTGATCTCATTGTCCAAATTCAAATGTTTTCATATTAATTTTAAAAGATCAAAATTCTGTCAGATATGATATACAGATACATCGCGAAGCACATTCCTGGGTTAGAGAAGCTTGTCCCCCTGAGACTTGGCACAATCATTTTCGGGGACATTTTCTTCCGAGTATCACAAAACACTAACGCGAAACGAGGAAGTTTAAACCAACTGCAAAACCTCACTGACAAGCTGTGCCCCCTGATTTGAACAATCCATACCTGCAACTACTTATTACATGCTTCCACGGGGCTGATCAGGAAAAACTTCATCACAGCTGACTGCGCAGGGACACTGAGAAAACGCCCCAGGAAGCCCCTGGCAGGATGATGGATGAGGGACCTGCTCGGACCGCTCATGGACTCCGGAGCCCTGGCGTCAGAGGATGTGGCTCTGGTTCTCCCACATCAGCTCTCCTCCTGGTCGGACGTTACTGCTCAGACCGGTAAAATAGGGCAGCTTCCAGGGAAGCGAAGGGCGCACACAGGATGATGAGCGGAAGCCCAGAGGAGGAGAGCCAGTGTCTTCGCAGGTAAAACACCGCGGGCGCCCACAGACAGCACGTGGACCGTGCAGTTGAGCTGCCAGCACAGGGACAGCGGCAGCGAGGCTGATTTTATTAGTTCTGAAATGTGGTGCAGGGCAGAGTACGGGACTGGCTAACAGATGGTCTTCTCATAGGGGACAGAGCAAAACTGACTCAAAAATAATTAAATAGCGCAATTATTCTCCAACCCCTGGGAGCGTGTAGCTGCTTGGTGTTGTGGTCAGATTGTAAATATGAATTTATGGCATAAGTTGTTGTGGTCACATCATTGCTATAAATTCAGAGTTCTCTTTGCAGGCTTTCTCAGTGGCCCTCAAAATGGAGACTGTTAGATACCCGTTTACTGAATTAGGCTGAAGACAGGCTTTATAGTATATTCGTTAATAAGGTAGAGGAATGTGAAATAGGGCCAGAGGACATTCCGGTAACAAATGCACAGTTTATATCAGACCTTTCTGCAAGCACTGAAGTGGAGTAAGATTTTAAGAGAATATTCAATTCATTGTCTTGCCTACAAAGAGATGATAATTTGAATTATCCTGGAAAAGTGTCAAGCTGTCCTGTTCTAGAAAATCTGTGAGGCAGGGATCTTCAAAAATTATTCTTAGTTCATCTTGATATTTAATTATATTTTACATGAACAAGATTCTGCAAAAGATGCTTGGGTTAGTAACCCATTGTTGATAAAAAGTATGAGAGAATATCTTAGTGGAAAACATATCTTTAGATAAATTGTAACGTGCTACAGATAAACGTTAAGAGATTTAAGTGGCAATCATATGGAAATGGGTTTGCCTTTCTGACAGATATTTGACCCAAAAGGGTAGAAGGGTACTGATTCACCAAACTTTTTGTGATGACTGCCTTTCTGTGATGACATTCTGTGAAAAGATGTTTTGGTCACTGTCAGAAGCTCAACACATTTATAAATCAGTTGTCTGAGATGGGACCTAATGTATTCTATCTATCTCCTAGTTGTCTCCCTGCTAATGCAAAAAAAGTAGACCGATCATCAGTGTCTATCCTGGGAGAGTCCTTCTAAGACCCTAAAGTCAACACCGTGGCCTGCATCTGTCACGAGGGGACAGAAGACACGTGCTTCTGACCAGGGTGCAGGTTTCGTGCACCTTCTGCCACAGAGAGGCTAGAGGCTGCCACCCCCACTTAACGGCGATCCTGACTGTAGCTTCCTGGGGTCTCTGCGGTCCCAGAAGGGTTCCTGTCCTTGGCCACATTCCTGTAGATCCAGGCCCGCGAAATCCCTGAGACAACAGGCAACTTCCTTCTGCATCCTCAGAGGAAAGAATCAAGCCTGGGCCAGTACTTACTAAGTTCTTGAAACATCAAAAGCGCCACATTGAGCCATCGGCCGATCGATGGGTCTGCCCACCAAGGCAAGCTCTGTCACAAGCCTGCAAACACACTCCCTGCTTTGGGGTGATAGTCTTTCCTTTTCTTCACGTGCACAAACATGGATACACAAACATGGATGTGGCACATACACACTTGAAGGTAAAGAACACTTACCTGCTCCCGTGGTTCGTCCCCGACTCCAATCACTATAGACGGAACCGCCTTCGTGTGAGGCTATCACTCGATACAGGTATTCTTAAGTGGAAAGGAGGAGGAGAGAGTAAAATTAATGAGTCAGGTAGACGAGGGCTGGGCTGGCAGCGGGGAGGAGGGGACGGGGAGGAGGTGTGTAACAATCCACTCCACGCGCCTCCATGTTACCTGTGAAAGGCTGGAGACCATGGTCATGAACGCTCTGCTCTGTTCCCTGGTACACGAGGATGGAGTCGTTTCCCCTGCAGTTAACTGCGCTGTCACTTGATAGGCACCCGTCCAGATTGACTCTGACAGCACCGCTGGACACAGACGCCAAGTGAGCGACGGCACCCCGTGCGAACGCGACGTCCTTCATGCAGCCACCGAAACCTGGCGACGGTGAGAGGTCGGCATCACACGGGGGGCCGGGGTCATTCGTTACCTGTCGTTCTTGTCCTCTGCGGTGGGTTTTCATGAGGTGGGTGCGGGGTGCTTTAGATGACAAGTTTTTAACTTGCGAGTCTCCTTTGGGAAATCCTTGATGTCTCCTTCTTGCTTTTTATCAAGCGAAGTTATCTCAAGGAAATAATTATGTTATTTTGAAAAAATATATAAGCTGATAAGTATAATTCAACCAACTGCTATGCAACTGAAAGTGTTTGTTATACACATTTTTCTCATTGTATATATGCCACTGAAATAAAACTTAGGCAATTCCACATTATGGCAGGGGGTATGCATATACCCCACAATTCCAACAAATGAAGTTCCCTGTAAAAGTCAGGGTTTATGGGCCAAAAAAATAAATATTTGAAGTAGCATAATGATTCAACAAGATCTCTGGGGGGAGAATACCCTTAGAGGATATTATGCAGGATAACAGGAGGGAGAATAGAGTTTCAAAATACTCTAGAATCCTGGGATATTGCAAGGGATTCCATAACAATCATTTCAGAGCCACAGAACTCCTACTCGCATCTGCAGAGAGAGGAGCTGCGGCTGAGCTCGACCATTTTCTTGGAGTTTCCACAACCAAGGATATACACGGTGGGACTAGTTATGGGTTTCTGTTAGCAAGACAGGGACCGACTGCAGCAATGGCAACACCCAAGGTTTCACTGAATGTGTCATCTGCGTAGTTGACTCTAGCACGGCCATGCTGCAATTTGGGTCTGTGAACTTGAACACAGAACATGGAGGAAATGCGTGGGGAAAACCATGGGGCAGCCAGCCAGGGACTGGCAGTGGCTTTGAACCCCACGCTAGTCTGTGTGAACAGAGGTCAGTTTCACGAGGTCTGGCAGTCCTCTGCTCAGAAATCTGCTCTAAGAGGTAAAGGAAGAAACGGGCTGACTGCCTTTGAGATCGCTGTAGTGTGTGTGCGCGCGCACACACACACACACACACACACGCATTCTGAACAAAGCACTGTCACGTTTGAAAAGCCCCAAGCACGTGATTAGCTCTTTTCAAGATTAAACCACCTCCACAGAAAGTGGAAATAAACCATCAAGCAAACGCTGAACAGTAAAATAAGGTAATAGTAACAACGGCCATATTGTTCTCTTCGGCATTTATATGATGTCTTATTATGGCTCCAGACACGTTAAGTGGCAGCCTCCTCCCTTTGAAATGCCTTTGCTATTATTATTCCCCCTCTTTTAGGTCTGGGCGATCAATACTGCTTGCCTATCTTGGACACACAGTGGATACTCAGTAAGTTGGGTGAACTGAATTGAAAGGAATGAAGCTCAACAAAAAAAGCATCTGCTTGACAATTCAACAGCTAAGAATTCTAATTTCTTCGCCAGTAATCTTCTGATGGTGCGGAGCTGACTCACCTAACTTCTCTGGACCCTGTCCCGTTTCCCTACCAACAAGACGCCAACAGTGGAAAGGCGGCTTTGGCAAGCACTGAGGTGTGTTATAAGAAACATTCCATGAAAGGTTTAAGGGGCAAGGAGTTTCGGTCTGTAAGATGGGCAGAATTCTGGAGATGATCACACAACAATGTGAGTGTGCTTGATGCCACAGAACTGCACATCTAAAAATAGTTAATATGGTAAAGTGTTGATTTCTGCACAATTTTTAAAATTTTAAGAAAAAAGTCTTAAGAATTAATCTACAGGATGGAGTTTTCAATATGGGGAAGGCCACCGGCAGAGTGTCCCCTTCCTGCATTGACAAAGAAAAGGGTCTGGAGTCACAGCAGGAAGTCTGCGAGGTCTAGTCCTCGTAGGGAAGTGGCGCTCCGCTGGCAGACTTCACGGGGGAAGGCGCCTGAGCATCAGAGTGGGTCTCGCTGGCCCCCTTGGGGCAGAGCCCGGAGAATGAATTTGCAAGGGTCCTTCAAATCTGCGCCCTGAGAAACACTCCCACCAGGAATGCGGCCTGACTTCCTTCCATATTCCAACGGATTGTGAGGATAGGAAGAGGGGAGAGGATCTGTTTGTGGGAGGAGAGTAGACTCCTCCTGGCTTCCCTAACTTTGTGAGCATCAAAAACAAACAAACAAACCAACTAACAAACAAACAAACACTCCCACCACCACCCCAGCCTTAGGCCTCAATGTAACTAAAAGCTGCCCCAGAGCTCTGAGTTGACGACTCAGCCAGTGGCCCTCCTGGGGGAAGCTGTCCAACTGCAGGCTCTTGGCCTGGTGGGAAGGCTGGCTTCCACCCCCACTCCCGCCCGCTCTGCAGAACCGAACCTGAGGCCGGCACGTGCCACACCCAGGCACTCCCAACCTAGAGATCAGGGGTAGTCCCACGTGATAGTTCTAAGCTACGTGCCTGGGATCTGAGCTGGTACATCTTCAGCAAAGTATGTCGGCCAGCATTTCCAAAACACAGAGAAACATTAATTTGCATTTGATTCAAAGGGACATTACAACAGTAATGGGTAAGGTGGGGGGGAAGAACCCTAATAAAATAGAGCCTCTGAAAAGAGGTGCTAATTGAGAAGCATAGGGAGATTGTTAAGACTGTTGCTAATGGACTAAAACATACAGCACATGAACGTGATTAATCTGAATTACAGTTTAAATATTTCGTGTAGGCAGCATCTCTGCACAGTGAACATTTTCCCGAACTTCATAGAAAACATGTAGTTACTTGTAAATTACTTGTAGATTGGTATTGCTCAATGCATCTGAGCTCGAATTGTAGTGGGCAGTGTCATAAAATATGCATTTTAATAACACTTCCAGGGAATTCCAATATATCTTGGATAATAATAATAATAATATCAGCTAATTGTATTGAGTTCTTTCTATGTCCCAGCTACCACACTTCATATTTTATCAGTGGTTTGAGAACCACTGATGTGGCTGACAGCGAAATGATAAAAATTTACTATTACCCATAAATAAAATGTCTTTCGGTATTACAGATTTAGTCACAGTGCAGATTAAATTCTTCCCCTTGGGTCTATGTTGATGTTTTAAACTTCTAGCGTTATACTAGTATAGTTTAGGCCACGCCCCTAGGGCCACCCTGGCGATGGGAGTTGGAAGCATAATGCCTGATAGGCAGGGAGTTTTTCTCCTAGCTGTAAATAAGGTCGAGGAATCTTGCTCATAGGAAGGGTTTTCAAGCTCTTTCTAACCTCTGAAACCTGAGCATCAGGAGAAGCCTTTATATGGACGCAATATTTCCAGCTTCTGCTACACGTTAAGTGCCTTGGAAATGTCATTACTGTCTCCCACCTCAGATATTCATTAACTCCTTACTCGTACCCTTCTGCAAGTCTTCTGAGGGCTTGCCATATATTTTCCATTCAGAGGCATTTAAATCTTTATGTACTCCCCAAATAGGTAAAAACTGCTTTGTGGAAGTTTTAACCATTCACAGTGCCTAGATTTTGAAAGACATAGAGAACATTTTCTACTGGGAGCGTGCTGGGTCCCAAGCTGGCCCCCCACTTTAGAGAGAAGGAGCATTGGCCCACGCCCGCTGGGAGAACACTTCATATAAGAAAGTGGACATTGACACCAGGAAGCCTGACCAATGAATGCGCTTGCTCTTTATCTGCTACCAGCCATGTGACCTTGGGCAAATGACTTTCCTCCCTGCCCTTGAGGTCCCTCGCCTGTAAAATGGGGCTACAAATGACAGCACCTCACTCATAGGCTTGTTGGGAAGAACCCCCTCCCACTCATAAAAGTTCTCAGAACCACACTTGGCACACAGAACGCACTACGTCATGGTTAGCCTTCTACAATTAGTCTCTCTAATTGGGCTCGCTCATTATATGAGTGAAATACTATGCTCTACATGAGTTATTTTTTCCTCTGATTATGTTATGTGTTTAACCACGATATGGGGTAAACGCTTGTTTTAGTTATGACTCACACACTCGTGAACGCCTCTTTCATGGTTATTAAGAATCAATGAGAGATTTTTCACAAGAACTTTGAAATTCAGCTCAGCCCACCTTTTCGCATGCTTTGCTGCCTGGGAGCACCTTTGAAATGCTTGGAGACAATCAGCATTCACGTCAGAAAACAACCCTAGTGAGCTGAATGCCATTTTTTCTAGTGGTGCACACCAACCTAATTCATTTCTTAGTCTGTAAATGTAGTGATGAGTATTCAAAAGAACCAGAACCACATGTGTTTTCTGTGAAAACGCATGACAAGGACCAATATATTACATATTATTTAAAATCATATTTTCTGAAGATGTGCTATAATAAATCTATTGACTATAAATAGGCAAAGCATTTGTAAATATATCGATTATGTATAAGGGCACACACTTAAGGGCAACACACAAAACTATTTGAAGTAGTCTGTAATCTTTTTTTAGGAGCTTAAAATTCTGCAGCAAAGAGGTGGGTGAATGTTGCTTACAGCCTGACTCTATTGCTGTATCTTGAAACACAGAGCCACGAAAACCTGGTGAAGACTGGGGCTGTCATAGTTTGGGATTCCTCCAGGGGGCCTTTACCTGGTTCCAAAGTCAGGTGTTTATACGAGTCTTGCACCCACGATGGGGCTCCCCCCACGTAGACGGGGGAGTTCACGGTCAGCGGCTGGGCTCGGGACTCCGACACGCGCTCCGTCAGTTCATTCATGCTCGCTGAGACAACGGGGCCTGCCTTCTTAAGAACTACTTTATTCCACTGTCCGTCGCAGTAGGAGAGCCCCAGCCACAGATCCAGGCGGGTGAAAGTGAGACTGGTGTTCAACCGCAGGCTCAGGAGTCCGCTCTTCAGTTCCACCTGCGTTTCATGTTAAACAAGAGAAAACAGAGATATAAAAAGATGGCAGAGTGGCAGTTTGGGAGCAAGCAGAAGGTCAATTTCTTGAAGAAAAGCAAGAAATTTCCCTGAAAGCACTCCATAAAAATATTCCACTTTGTTCTAAGCCAAACTGGAGTAACATACAATGAAGTACTTTGCAAGCTTATAACTGACATGAAGAATTTTGTATTGAGTTAAAAAATGTATATTCAGCAATGATTATAGGATATCATACGATATGATGTAGACAGGACCTTTTTTTTGGGGGGGGAGGGTAGAAACATAAGGCTTAAACTCTAGCATAAGTGACTGAAGAGAACAGATCAGTTTGAACTGGAATTTTTGAGATTTTAGAAAATGAGCAAATACTACTTCATATATCAATTTAATTTGGGGGGGAAATATGCCAAGACAATAAGAAAATGAAATGTCAAGCTTGATTAAGCTTATTTTAACTGGTGGGTGAACTCCATTTCAAATTTTTAAGATGTATTCTGATTCACTATCTCAGTTTTAATATTCTAAATCTCTAACTAACATAATTGCTTCTCTGTGTTTCTTTTTAGATTATGGAGCCATTTCCTAATCCAAACATATTCTGCCCAAATTTTCATGATAACAGAAATGTCTCCAATATGTTTTCCTTCAAAATGGTACATGATGATTATCTTTACTATGTTTTAAGTCAAATCAGTGACCCTAGGATACTTAAACTCTTGAGGTCAGTCATGCCTAATGAAGCAAATAAGTAAGGCCAGATACAGGTGTTTAACAGCAAAGGCAAGCACTCGAAGCAGCACTGTAACAGGGTGCAGTGCTCTCGAGAGCTCCCTGGGCGGTGGGAAAGGGTTCAAGTCCAGCTATGTGAGATCCCTGGGGGACCATCCAGGCAGGGGATTAACACATCCAAAGGCACGGGACTTGTACCAGCTCATGAGGTTTAGAGAAAGGGACCAAGTTAGGAAAGGCGGAGAGGATGCCTGTAGGAGGATGGGGTGGGGGTGGATAGGAAAGGTCCTGCCAGGTGTGTAGAAGCAAGATTCTTAAAGAATTTGAGTGATAAAGAAAAAATGTTCACCCACATTCTTTCCACCATTATCTTAGCTAACAGCTCACCTCCCAGTCCTAAGAAGTATGTACTGGAAATAAAAGCTGGACTGGAATTGAAAAAAAAAGAAAACTATTAGGGAATCAGTATAATTTGGGGGAAAATGATGAGAGAGATTAAACGAAGGATAATAAGAATGATAACAGTAAAAATTCAATCTAAGTGCTGAGTTTTAAAAGCTACCCAGTGGGACCTGGCGAACAGCTGAATGTATTATATGAATGAAGTCAGTCAAGGACACAGGGAGACCTCACTCTTTCTTGCTTGGGTGTGTTTTTCCACCATCATGATACACGGAGCATTAGAAAGAAAGACTGTCTGTTGTTGTTTTTATCAGGAAGGGGGGAGTTCAAAATGCCTGTAAGACACCCGGAAGGAAGTTTCCTTGAGGCAGCTGAACATAAAGACAGGCCAGGAAAATGGGAAAAGTTCACGATGAGATCAATACAATCATCCACTTAGTGTAAACAGAGTGAAAAGAAAAAGGGAAAGAATATAGAATGTTTGGTTAAGAGCAATGTTTTAAGGGAAAGTAGAGTAAATCTGTTTAAGGTGACAATGATCTTGCAGAAGCCAGCAGATTTCAGGAAAATCCAGGGCAACTAGTATTTGGGAAAGTCAGTAGCAATAAGAGTATCATACCATTTTTCTCAATGGCAAAAGCAAGGATTTTTAGACATTCATACATGGCGTTCAAACTACAAGCAGGAGAGAGGATAATAAGCACAAGATTCTGATGACATTACGAGCTCTGGAGGGAGACGAGGAAACGGGTTGGGAGAGACCAGAGAGGGAGATACAGAAATGAGTCACATTTTCGGGTTGGGTGGGGTGCTACATTCATGGGTGCTCGCTGCACTTTTATACTATTGCTGTAAACTGGATTTGAATCCCTTATGCTGTTTTGTTAAAATTACAATTTTCATGGTCATGGTAATAATGGTCATTTAAAAAAATCATCGTCACCCTAAAATATAAAATGCTTCATAGAACTCCAACACTGAAAATGACTTGGGGGAAAAATATATAAACAAATGTAAATTTGAAAAGAAACCCCAATTTGGTATAATGTGAGCCCCTGGTTTATTTATTTAAAACTGGATCTGACATTGTAAGGTAAATAGAATTGAATTAATTCACATACAGCAAGAAAATCAGGTCCATCTTTGTTGTAAATGAAAAGAAGTAATCCATTCAATTGGTCTGTTCTGAAGGTAAAGGAAATCTCGAAGTCCAGTCCACCTTGGAAGATGTATGGATAAAGTTCCAGGAATCCTTTAAAGAAAGGGATACGTGCATATGAGCGTGTGGAAAGCCAGCATTGTACACAAGCCATAAGATACCCCTAGGACATGTGCTATCCTTGCGTGCATCTCTCACATAAGAAGATGCAATTCAATGTTAAGAAACCCCCCTTGTAATTGTACAGAAGTGACAGAATGAAATTGACATACCTTTTAAGAGGAAGTAATTTATTCTCTAAATCATGGATTCAGCTAAGGCTATTGCTATTTTATATAAATATTAGCAATAAGCAGTTGCATTGACTTCTGAAAGTGACTATGAGGAAGAGCAATGAAAAAGTGCACAGATTATGGTATCATGTAGCTTTTGATTTTGAATGTAGTTTAAGCAACTTAACAACTGACCAACTTAGTTACAAAGGCAGGAGGCAAAGGTGGACTCTCATTTGAAGAGTGAGTCATGTCCGCCAAATTGCCGGGTTCCCCACCCCCACCCCATTATCCAGGAGGGCTGCCAGGCAGAGACTGTGGGTGGGGACATGCCAGGGACACCACATCGCCTTTGCTGTAGCCTTTGGTGAAATGGCAATGAGAGGGGTTATCCTCTCTAGCTAATTTTTTGATGACCTACTTACCCCATTCACAAAGCTGAAATTTTACTCTGAGCAATAGTGTCCGTCTATGTAATAAAATAAGTAGGTATTTGTGGGTTAACCTGATAACTCCTTTGAAACAGCTTTCTACGTAAATTTTATTCTAGGTAAAACAATTGACTTCCAAGTGGACATTTTTGACACGAACACATGTAAACCGAGCTTTGGGCCACCCTAGAGCTTACGCACGATTATACGCATATATTCATGAGTCTTACAATTTATATTACGTTTCCCAACTTTGAGCATATATTTATGGGCACCATAGCATAACCAGGGATTCCTAAGAGGTCAAAGTAATCAGACAGGAGAGATTCAACTATGCCGAGGATAGAACATGCATGCGAGGCAGTGCCCAATGGCTACCTGAGGACCTTACCTGTCCCAAGGAACTGGGCCCCCTCCTGCAATGAAGAGGGGCATCCTTCCCAGGTATTATACACATTGAGTTGCTCTTCAGAATTCTGCCAAACCAGAGGCTCCCAAAGGGCAGAGGGGTTGTAATTCTTCATAAAATACACATCCTTGAGACAGCCCACAAAGCCCTTTCGGATTATGTCTGCAGGAGTTGAGGGATATCAGGAAATACATATTTTGAAAATTCTTTTTAAGTAATTAATTTATGTGCAACTAAAAGTAACGGGCAATAGCTCTCTCCACGTATTGACTGCAGACCCTTAACGGTTCATGGAAATACCCCACCACCATCTATGCTAAGTGGTAACAATGATAATGTTTAGCCCTGGTTCCAACCCATCATATATACAGAAGCAGATGTTAAGGCAAAATAAAAGTTGGTTTCATGGTACTAGCAAGAATAATGCCTTTAAAAAAATTTTTTTAATGTATTTATTTCTAAAGAGGAAGGGAGGGAGAAAGAGAAGGGAGCGAAATATCTATGTGTGGTTGTCTCTCACGCGCCCCCTCCTGCAGACCTGGCCCACAACCCAGGCATGTGCCCTGACTGGGAATTGAACCGGCGACCCTTTAGTTCATAGGCTGGTACTCAATCCACTGAGCCACACCAGCCAGGGTGAATAATGCCTTTTGACCTAACAAGGACATTTCATCTTCCACTTGTATTAAAAATAAATGTGCTATCATGTTTTAAAAGTAACATTTGAAGGAAGTGTTTCTATTAAATCTACCATTTACAGTTTATTTCCCTCATCATAATAAACTTGTCTGTTACACAAGTCCATCAATACTTCGCTCTCATTTCTAGGAACGGTGATTATTTTCTGCCTAAGGTTAATTTCACTCAGGTTGGTTTTATTAGCTTCACAGTTTTTGCTGTATTGCCCTAAAACACAGGAATGACTTTGTCTCTGCCCCAATTATAGCACTTATGGCATAAGGCTGGAATTATCTGTTGATACATCTGCACCTTCTGTCGTGGCAAAGGCCCCGTGCTATTCACCTGCGGGTATCTTGGGACTGAGTTAGTTACTGCCTTTCGCACAGTCCAGTCCGCACGCAGCAAACATTCTTCAGCCAGTTTAAACTGAAAATCAACCTCACGGCTCTCCATTTCTGTGTGGTTTTATGTTCTACTTAAAAACCTCCAAACCAAATCGACACACACTGCTAAAATACTGTAATTCATTTAAGCAAAAGTTTAATAAACTTTTACATATGAAGGACTGGTGGCTAAGATTTTCAATGACTACAAGGTTCTCTTAGAAAAGAGGAGACCTCAGGGAAAATTGGGACATATGGATATAGGAAATGAATACAGCATGAGACAGAAACTAATACTATTACTCCTACTTCAAAGCAATGTCATTTGACTCTATTCTAAATACTGAGGATGACCTATACATTCTAGAACTTTCCCAGACTCACCGGGATGCCTCCTCCGGATGGCATAGCCCCGCGGCAGGCCCCCCACAAACACACCTGTGTTCTCTCCAATGATGGTGCTGCCGTTCCGGGGCCCAGAGGAGCCTAGGGAGGTGCAGAAGGCAAGTCTAATGTCAGCAGAATTATCTTTTCTACTCGTTTACCAGTAGGAAAACCCTTCACTGGGCTTTTGGGACATCACTCTCTTGGTCTTTCTCTTACCTTAGTGTCTGCCCTGGTTAATTTTCTCCACGGGTTCTCCCTCATTGGCCCCAACATCTCGATGTTGGGGTGACCCAGGCCTCCCCCTTCTCTGATCTCTTGTTCCACCTACAACAACACCCTATATCCTCCAGAGGGTGAACTGACGGCAGGGCACCTGTGCAAACCACCAGGGTCAAAGCCCAGGACAGGTCTGGGCCCCCGACTCTGTTGCATCAAAATGCAAACCTCCTGTTAAGATTTCTATCTGACTCCATCCTTCTTTCAGAGGAGTGGAAATGTTCTTCTCAGAGCCCAAACCACTGTGACCAGCCCTAGGTATATCCGGTCCCTCTGCTTTAAATTCCATCTCAGTTGACAACTCTGATTTGCATCTCTAGTCTGCAAATCTCTCCCCCTGAACTCAGACTTGTATGGCCAGCAACTTGCTTGATACCACTACTCAGACACCTCACGGAGACCTAAGCCTGAACCAGCTCAAACTGAACTCTGAACGCCTCTCTCCCAATCTGCTTGTCCCTAGGTCTTGTGCGTCTTCATTATGGCAGCTACCTTCTTCCGGTGGCCCTGACCCCAAACCTAGTGTCATGCTCCACAGTAGGGGTTGGCAAGCTCTTGCTGTGAAGGGCCAACTGGTATCTGTTTTAGGCTTTGCAGACCATAGAGCCCCAAGCAGACACAGACAATATGTAACAAATAGATTAAGTTGTGTTTCAATAAAACTTTATAAGAACAGGTTAGAGCTTGAATTGGCCCACAGGTGGTAGTTTGCCTGTTCTACCACAATCAAATCTTTCTAATGTAACATTTACAGTATCTCCACATTTCTGTTTATATCCAAATGACTTACCTGTTCAAAAAAACCATCATTTCTTTTGCCTGAATTACTTAAAAATTATCACAGGAGCCTATTCGCATGTCTCCATGCTTCTAGCCTTATTCCCCTAAAAGGTATTCTCACCAGGGCGGCCAGAGAGTTACTTTTAAAGAAAGAAGTCATTTCATGTGGCTCCTCTTTCAGGATTCTCCGATGGCTTCCTCTTTCCAGGAAAAAGTCCACAAAGCCTCACCTCGTACAGTTCTAATGGTCTCTCTGGTGTCACAGGCTGCCACTAGCCCTTCCCCCCTCTTCCCTACAGTGGCTTCCTGTGGGTCCCAGACACGCCCCATGTGGCATGGTCTCACCCCAGGTCCCTGGGGCCTGCTGTTTATCTGGCTCAAAACATCCTTCTGCTGAACAACTTCCTGGTTAGCCCCCTTACCCCCTTTAGGTCTCTGCTCGGGCACCATCCTATCAGAGAGGCCGTCTCTAACAGTCTTTTATAAAATCAAACAATCTCCCCCCAGCACGCACACACATGCACCCCTTTCCTTATCTGACTTTATTATTCGCAGCACATAACTGATTGTTCAGTATTTATTTATTTTGTCTCCTGCCCCTCTCCCACCTAAAATGTAAGGTTTTTCTCTTTGTGTCCAGAATTCCTAGAGCAATGCCTGGCACATAGTAGGTGCTCATTACAATTCCGTATTTCCTGAATAAATTAATAGAAGCCTGCATCATCATACAGATCCTGTAACTGCTTTATAATTGCATGATGCTGACAGGGTAGGATGGGAAGTACACTAACCTTGGATTTGCAGAGACAGGCTATGTCTGTCCCCCAAGAATGCTGCCTACCAAATTGGGAGCAATTATTTACCTTTTCTGAGCCTCAGTTTCCTCATCTCTGAAATGCATGTAATAAATGCTTTGTTTTATTTGTCTTCTGGAAGTAAAAAGTAACAACAGAAAACCTAAGCTCACGCCCTTTCAAATTGTAAAGCACTGTTCAAGATACAAAATTGCTCCTGATGACTTCATCTTATCTTTGCTTTACAGAAATGCCCTATACGGATGAGCAAATGGTTGCCAGACTTCATTGTAGGAGCGGCCAAAGGTCAATTCAACAGCAATTTGGATGCAGTTGAGTGGAAAAAAAGGGGAAAGAATGGGTATAAAAATATAGATGACAGAAGAGTATGGCACCATCAGCACATCAACAGAATCATCATTATCTGCCAAGGAAGTCCGTACCAGTGTATTGCCCGTCCAGTGTGATTTGGCCGACAGCCTGATGCCGAATAGCGATTATGTCATGCCATTTGCCATCACTATATTGTTTGCCATTGTCATTGGTTGTGGTCACTTCCACTGACGAGCCCTGAAGGGAATGAAGGAGCGAATGAATAAACGCATGAGTATATATTTACGCAAACATGCAGATACATAAATCCTACCCGGAGCCTGATGCGGATATGGTTCAAACAGAACTCAGAGTTAAAGTTGATTTCTAACATCATCAGGCTTATCTGGGATGTGTTTCTGTGAAGACCACTGTGCTCAAATCTGAAAAGAACTCCTCTTCAGAACAAGAATTTCTCATAAGCGTGCCTGCATTTTCTTGATGTCGAATATAATTTTTACTGTTTTCAGTTACAGTGGTCCAACTCCCCCCGCCATTGCTCTCCCTGTCCCACACTTGCATTCTGATGACCTATATTCATCAGAAACGTAATGAAGTTTCTATTTTTTTAATTTATATTTCAATTTTTGTCAAGTACATAAAAAACAAAAATTTGAAACTAATAAAATACTACTCAACCAATATAACTTTTAAGACAGGGAAATGTGTGTCAAGTTAGTTTTTCTTGCCTACGTTACACGACTAATGAGGAATGCGGTGACATGGAAAATTAGCCAGTTATTCGAAAACTGACTATTACCTGTTGTGGTTAAACTCTGTACTCAATGCTTCATAGTCTGAGATCTAGCAATTACACTTTTGCCTAAATTACACTTTTGCCTTGTAAAATTACACTTTTACACAGTTAAAAATGAGTTCCTGAGTGGACACCAGGAAATGGCAGATATCAAGAATAGAGATTCTCAAAAAGGAAGTGAGAGTAAAAAAGAAAAAAAAAAAGAACTTTCTATCTCAGCACATTGCAGCCAAACGAACACTTTTTCAGTATATTAGGATTAACACAATGCTGTTCCTGTTAGTGTGAATAAGTAAAATAAGACCGAGTAAAAGGCATTTCAACTTTGTTGCCATCATCATTGAATACTACTGCTACTAAAGAAAGAGCAACCAGGAAATTATTCTAAGCCTTCTAAAGGAAAGAAAAAATTATTTGGTTCTTTCTTAATAAAGTTGATTTTCTTAGCGGTAATGAACTTCAACCACTGACAATTTTTAAAAACCCAAAATAAGACTGGGTAAAATATTGTTAAAATATATTCTTAATTATTTGCAATGTTTCACAAAACTCTTATTTTGGTATAACATTTTTCAAAAAGAGAAAACTGACAATTACCTAATATGACTGAAGATTTATATAACAAATAGTGCAATGTTAATCATACCATTTAAAACACTTCTCTTTAGATTTCCCTAAAATAGCTTCAGCAACATAAGATGTCCACTCTACACTTTTAATTGGCTCCTGTCAGGCCTCATAGAGAGTGTGACAATACGGATGACATACAGCATTTCATATTACCAAAAAAACAGCTTTTAATTTCCCATGGGTATGAATGGGTTGCTTCGCTCATGGACAATACCCCAACTTTTACAGACAACTCGATCGGCTAGGAAAAAACGACCATTTGGTGAGTCCATTTTCTAGCCCTTGAATATTCATAGGCTGAGTTTCCTCCTCTCTCCTTCCTCTCTCAACATGTTCTTTATTTTCTTCAGCCCTATTTCAACATTTAAATATTTTACAAACACACATTTCATTATCGTAGTTTAATAATTAAAACCAGAACTGGTGTCGTGCCCAATTAATGTGCCCTGGTACCATGCCCATTAGTTTCTCCATTAGTGAATTCAACAATACTAATGGGATTACTAGCACGGGATGCTAATTGGGCGTGACATAAGAAACTGGCTTACTTCTTAGCATACCCTTGCTAATGATGAAATTAATGAGCATTTTATTAAATGCTGTCTCATCAAAGTGTACTTAGTTAGCGTTAAAATTGTTACAAACGATGCTGCATTCTAAAAGATCAGGTGTCTGAGTAAGTGGTTCTTCATATTATGTTTGGCAACAATCTGCAGCATTAATGGTTCTCTGCATCAGAAATCGCATTTATTGGAGATAAATTCGAGTGCAGAACGTGCAACCTCGCCACGCCAAAGGTGCTCTCTGCTAAGAGGAACTTAGCATGTTATTCTTTCATCATTATTTTGAAGATTATTTCCCTCCACCCATGTTAAGAGAATTATAGTAGGATCAATTCTGGTGCCATGTCAGGCAGTTTTTTCTACTCATTTGGAAAATACCAAACACATTAAAAGATGCTGTTCAGGATTGTTGGGAAGCTTTCGCTTTCACAGCTTCCTTCTACGTAAGATGAGAATGTTACCTGAATTTCCTATGAATGCCACTGAGCATAAAACATTTAAATGAGAACCACTAGTCAGGTCATTATTGGTCAATAAAATAGCACCTGATCAAGTAAATTCAAACTGGAATCAATCAGCTAAAGAATGGAAAGATGATAGCTGATTGCTAGAGACTTTGAAATATGTAACAATTAACAATTGCAGTAATTTTTCTTTGGTGTGACTCTTGACAATGGTTCCAAGTACTCGGTCCATAATACGTTAACACACATACAATTTTAAATATTATGAAGAATCTTTCTCCCTTCCCCTAAATATTTATTCATAGAATGCATCAGATAGTCAGAAGGGAAATTAAATAAGTTTTTGTACCTAAGCCTCTATGTAGGATTACATTGTTATTCATTCATTACCTATGTTCATTAAGATATTTTAAACAGAACCAAGTACATAATGACTAAGTTATTTTCAAACTATATGCTAGAGAGTAACTTTAAATTCCTACAAAATGCTCTTTTTAAAACTCAAAATTTCATTAGTTTGAATGGATTCAATAACAGTAATTTACAAGTAGTCATACAGGAACCTAAACAACAAAACAAAGAAACAAGTAAAATATAACAAAAGACATTGAAACAGAGGACAGGTTGTCAGCGACCAGAGGGGAGAGGGGAGGGAATTTCAGGGGAGAAGGGAAGGGTTTACAGGAACAAATATAGAGGACACATGGACAAAACTAGGGGGTTTGGAAATGGGAGGGAGGAGGGGAAGGATGGGTGGGTGGGCTGGAATGGGAATAAAGGATAGAAACTGTACTGAATAAACTAAAATTAAAAAAAAAGGTTGAAGGTAAACAAAGTGGTAAAACAAATAAGAATTGAACTGTCACATAACCATCCAAGAGCTAGAAATGTTATTCTAGAAATTGGGTGCCTTCCTCCAAACACGAGCAGTATTTTACCAACAATTATTAAGTCACTAAGTCAGCCAATCCATCCACACGCAATTCTTTATTGAGCATGTACTATGTTCAAGGACTGTGATAAGCCTCCAGAATATATTTGAGGACAAAATAGACAGACTGTCCTCACTGGATTGTGCAGTCTGATAAGAAATACCCATTAATGAAATAACTATTTATTTGATGACTATAATAAGATGTTCATTAGATTACCTTGTCTCACTTAAAGACACAAAGAATGAAAAGTGGCTTAAAATGGCCCCTAAAGCATTAATATTTAAAACAGAAATAATTTGAATGTCAATGGGAGGCATAAAATAAGCTTCTTTCAACTAGGAGGAGCTCCAACTTTGTACAAGAAGCTGTGTTCCTATTCTCACGCAAAAGGAGAACAGACGATGAAAGGATATCCCCCAAATTTCCGCTCCTCAGTCTCAACGATTCTTGGTCTGAAAATAGCTGTGGCCTTCAGGAATACGGGAGCAAGTATGTCCAGTTAACCTGAGCTAGAGTGTAAGTTCCGTGGCGGTGAGGAAGCACCCAGCCCCGGTGAGCTTGAGCTCACTGTTCGAGGCAGAGGCAGCATCGTGGCCCCCAAGCACTTAGTGTGATGTGACTGATTCCATTTTCTTGACTACACCCGAGGGCGACCCCACTCCAGAAGGCAGCCATCCTCAGGGTCTCGGTGCCATGGCTGTGGCTGAGCAGAGCGAAGCGTTGTTTAACGCCTTCGCCTTCCTTTTCTGCAGAGTCACATCCTTTAGGAAGAGAAGCCACATGTTGGAAGAGATGGCAGTTGTGCTTCAGATCCGGTGAAAACGTTTTTTGGATGTGTGAAGGAGTTCGCCCTCTATGTGCAAAGCGTGTGTGTAGGGATAGGGGGTGTTTATAAGATACTGAGAACTTGTGGCCAGTGTACTATCAGACATGTGGGTCACCTGGAGTCACTCTCAGACAGTGGGAAGGACGTTTGTGACAGCGTGACCTACTGTACACCGGAGGCAATGTGAAGCCACAGGGCAGGTTGCTCTCGGCCTGTTGTCCCCTGTCCTGCCCAACTTAAGCAGAGACTCTGAACTCAACTGAGGGGGCGGGAGGTCCAGGTGGGAGGCTGGCTGGGGAGGCATTCGGTTCACTTCCCCCTGTGTTCTCCCTGGGCATAACTGCCCAGCACCACGCAGAGCACTGCAGGTTTTTAACAGAGTTGCATTGCACGAAGAAACTAAAGCTGGTGCCAGTTCTATCACTACCAAATCACTGTGTGACCCCAGATAAGCCGCTTCCTCTAAAACAGGGATGACATCGCTATCTACCTGCAGTGGCTCCTTCAAGAATCAAGTAACAGTATTAGCATGAACCCATTGTTGCAAACTTTAAAAGCCCTACAAATAAGTATCTACATGGTTCAGGTTTTTCTCCCCCTGGATTCTTCCCCCAAATCCCCAGATCTGGACAGGTGCAGATGGGAAGAGCTGAGTCAGATTTCTCCTTCTCCTACGCATTCTTCTAGGTGATTGCGCTGTTTCCTTTCTTTTCATGATTTTCCTTGATCGTCACAATTAGGCGTTTCGTCTCTTTTTTCATCATGTTAATCGGAATGTTCTTGGAACATTTTCTTTCTATTAGTAATTTATTTTTTCACAGCACTTAAAGTTTTTTGGCTCTTTGTGAAAACAAGACATCGATGCAACCTATGTCCCTCTGGCCCCCTCCACTAAAAGTTGATGCCTTTAGGAACTTTTAAGTCAATTTTCTCTTCCTCTCCTTCAACACTTAATCATCTTAGTGCCAGATAATTATTAGAGTTTTGTTTAGTTTTGCCTTTGCTGTATATCTCTTCTATTTCAAAGATTCTTTGGCACTGTGAACTATTTCTACTCTGTCATTAAATATTTAGGCTGAAAATATTGCTGGGATTATTATTCACTGCTGCTTCTCCTCTTTATATTTCAGAATCTTTTTAAATGTTCTTTTTGGTTGGAAGCCTTGCCGAAGGATTTCCTTCCAATGGGGTGCGTGGACGGTATTTTATCTGCGTCTGTGGATATCAACAAGCATTTTTCTTCTGTGTTGAAAAGCACTGTCGTATTGGAGCTAATACTGTGGTCTTTGAGGCTGGCTTGCCTGGGTTTCAGTCCTGGCTTGGTTGCCAAGAAGCTGTGTGACTTTGGGAATATTAATTTAACCGTGACTCAGATTTTTTCAGCTGTAAAATTGGAATAATAGGAATATAATAGGAATAGTAGGGATAATAATACCAATCTTACAAAGTTGTGACATTTAAGTGTGTGTGCATTTATGAATAGAGAGACTTAGAATACTGCTGATACACAGAGGTCCTATGGAAGCATTAGCTTCGCTTAATCTTAACTACACCTTGATGAGTCTTTTCAATAAATTTATAATCAATTCCTTTTGAAATCAGATAGTCTCTATTCTACATTTAATTATTTTTGCTCATCCTTCCTTTTCTTGTGCATATGTTTCTTTCTCTTTAATTTCTTCTGATATTAGTTTCCATCTTTCTTTATCTTTCCCTATTTTCCTGTTTTTTGACCTAAACTGAGGCTCAGCACAGTGTCTCTCCCCCAGTTAATCTAAAGTTGTCCAGTAAAGAGTGGTATTTCTAGTTCTGTAACTGAATCAACTCCCGTGTGTGGATTGCTATATTTTGTGTTCATTTGCCATCTGCCTACCCTCCTAGACAGCTGCTGCTTCTGTGTAGGTGTGATGCTATTCCTTTTTTGCTTGCTCACTGCCCTCCTACAGACATCCTTTAAGAAGCTGAAATTCTAGGGGGCACCCTGAACTCACTGGGCCCGAGGACCTACAGGGTAGCAGCCAGAAATCATCAGGGTTACCGAAGTAACCCTTTCTCCCCTGGTCTGTACAGCTGCCAATTGGTGGCTCTCCTGGCTTCCTAATGTGGAAGGGATGCAGCCTGCCTCCTGAGGTCCCCTGCACAGAGCCAGGTATGATGCTCAGACACTGATGGTCCAGCAGGACCCACCTTTCCTCTCCAAGATGAGTGGGCCCTCAGGGCGTCTGATGTTGGGATTCTCACCCAAGACCTTGGCCTAGGATCCCTTCTACACAGAGGGGAAAAGTGTGCTAGCTTTACCATACAATGTATGGCAAGTATAATTTATGACTTAGATCATCAGGTTTAAGTGGAAAACCTGAGAAAACAGAATGGAAAAATTATTTTAAACAGTCTCACTCATTTCTCAATTACACGTGCAATGCGATGCCCAGTGTCCAATGCTCACTAATATCGGTTTAGCTAATGTGAAGACAACTCCTCCATTGCCCTCAGTAGAAATCTAAATCCTCACATTGGCTTCCAGAAATCTGAATGCCTTCCCCTCTCGCCAGCTTTTCAAACTACCACTGTTCCTCTCCGTTCCCTACTCTACAGCCACGTCTGACGCACCTCGATGCACTGAATATGCCGTGCCCTTGTCTACCTCGGGCTCTGCCTGGAAACTGTGCTCCCAGCGCTTCCCGCATCTCCGATCAGAACCTTCCCCTCTCTGCTCTCCCCCAAGTACGTGCCTTCACGTAGAGACACATGCTCTGGTCCTGAGCAATGTTTCCTCTTTGTTCTACACCTCAGTGACAGATCACATGTCTAGAGAAGACTGACAACTCAGAAAAGAGAGAGCCTTCATTTTATGCTGCCATAATACATAGCATCTCATACTTCCCTTTCATAATATTCATGAATAATTTAAATATATATATATTTTTTACTGTATCCTACTTAGATTGTTTCATAGGGGCATGGTGCTATTTAACTCTAAAACTAGTGTTGTCTGCAACACTCAGCACAATAGTACCTGACAGATACATAATTCCTGGTGAATGAAAAAAATGTAAAAAATGGGGAAGGAAGGAAGAGAGGGAGAGAGGGAGGGAGGGAAGGAGAATGGAGGGAAGGAGAGAGAGAGAGTAAAGAGAGACATAATTTGCTCTGGACAGGTTGCTCAGTTGGTTAAAGTGTTTTCCCAATATATCAAGGTTGCAGGTTCGATCCCTGGTCAGGGCACATACAAGCATCAACCAATGAATGCACAAATAATTGGAACAACAAAGTGACATTTTTCTAAATTTAATTTTCATTATCTAAATTTAATAAATAAAAAACAGGGACATAATTTGGCTCTCAAGTAAAATAAAAATGGATCTACTCAAATGTAAAGTTTTCATCTTCCTTGTAAGGTATCCTGTGGTCATTAATCGTGTGGAGTCAGACCATGAGCTTTGAAAGCCCACTCTGCTGTCTGAGCTGTGGGCAAGTCGCACCGCTGCTGTCTCTTTTTCTCCGTTCATAAAGCAGGGACAATGATAGCACTCACCTCTCCGCTTCTGGGGAGGATGCGATGTGAAAACATAAGCACTGACTTCAGTACCCGGCTCGTAGGAAACTCTCAGAAATCTCAACTCTTACGATTAGTCATTTACCTGAGGATCGAAAAGAAAATACGGACGCCCGTGTTTCAACTGCAGTGCGAAATACTCCTCCTGACCGCCCGGGGATGCAGCAAAGACGATCACACCTTCAGGCGCCCGCGTGCGGAAGCTGGCCTTGATGCCTGGGAGACGAGTACAGTCAGCAAGTCAGTGCTGGGGGTTTGTTGATTCTTCCTGATAAGTGTGCATTTACTTTCATTATTATTTATGATGCCCTGACTACAGCCAGGGAATGATACACAGCGACGTACTGGAACGGTCCCAGTCATTTGGTTTTAAACCTGTTCCATTACAAATGTAGATCTGGACTTCGAAACCCAGGCTCACGCTCCCACTGATCAATATATAATGAAGGTTAAGTTTATGCAAAACTCATCAACAACAAAAGACATGGTGTCCACCCAAAATTGGATACTCGGGAACATCCAATTGAAAATATTATCAAAGTCATAAAAATAAATGGGTTTTCTGACATGAGTGAAAGAAACACGGGGGCTCATTTGAAATACTTAAGTTGAAACAATCAGTCCAGTACCAGGAGCAAAGACTTAGGAAGCCCTGCTATGAAGTGGCCCACAGAGCCAGTCTCCTGAAACACCGTTCTGTAACCAAAAGGTGTTCAGCCTTCAGAATCTCAGGGCCTCCCCTCCCCCTTCAGGACTGCCCGAAGCCCACGCTTGCACCCTAGTCTCACAGAGATTTCCGCAGCTCAGAAAGCAGGACAGGTGGCGCTGATCACCCAGATGTCTTCCCTCTGTCACTTCCTGGTCCCACCCCCATTCTACCCGGTGTCCCACCGCTCACCACACAATACAGAGCACTTCCCCCGTGTAAGGCATTCCACTTATTGCACTGAAAATGGCAAGGAGGTTTAAGAGGCACGATCTCTGTTCTCAAAGAGGTTCCAGTTTAGTTGGAAAGATCAGCTGCATGTGTGTGTGTGTGTGTGTGTGTGTGCGCGCGCACAAACTACATGGTGAGAGTCAAGTAAGCACTCAAGAACATACATGGGAATCATGTAACAGCTCAGTAGCAAAACACTGAGTAACTACTGAACGCTGATGTGAGCAGTAACATCGTCCACCAGAATGATGCAAATGTGAAGGAGACGGGGTTTGTTTCGGGCCACACTGGTAAGCAAAGGCCCTCCACAGGGAAGGGGATTTATTCTGGGGTTGGCAGACTGCAGTTGCCTCAAGAACCATGCACGTCTCTGCTTCATCCTTCCTCATTTTCAGATCCTGCGAGGGGACCATATCAAATGATCCAGTACAGCCTAGCAGGGGTGCCCAATCTTTTGATGTCTCTGGGCCACGCCGGAAGAAGAGGAGTTGTCTTAGGCCACACATTAAATACACTGTGATACATAATCACAAAAAAATCTCATAGTGTTGTAAGTGAATTCACAATTTTGTGTTGGGCCACATTCATAGCCACCCTGAGCCACATGCGGTCCGTGGGCCATGGGCTGGGCACCCCTGGTAAGGCTTACTTATCCCTGATCTAAAACACATTGTTTGACTCACGATCTATAGAAAATTCCAAGGCAATAAACAGAAAGAGAGAACTCTTCATTTACAAAAATTCCAGAGGTTTAATATGCTTTAGTAGAGCAGTATATCAAATCGGTCAATGATTTGTCAACAACTGCTGAAAAAAGCAACACAAATTAAATATGCTAATGCAATAGTCAAGGTATATTTTGTCAGGAAATTAACTGGGGTATGGAGAATGGAGTCTCAGAGCATAAACTTCTAAAGCTAAAATAACACTTCACATAAGAACAATATGTTCTATTATACAGATATTTTCTTATCCTTGCTCTCATAAAGAAAGCAAAAATCCCTTGGTTTCATTATCAACATCCCTTCTGCTTCATTCCCACCCAAACCAACTGCTTGGAGATCAATTTCTAGTGGCCTGTATGGTGCATAAGGGAATGTAAAAGGTTACACATAGAAGCGACTCTTGCTATAGCTTAATTTGAATTATGCAAATAAGTTCTAAATTGGAAAAGGTATTTCTTTTTACTTGCCTGCCATTAGGTGGTGCTAAAAATGTCCCCATTCATAAAATATGTATGGTTAACCAGCCCTATAAATACATGAATAACAAAATCTTCATTGACTTACACTTGACAAAATAACAATTGAAAACTAATCTGAAAGATTATAAAGGACCTGGAATTAATCCCCAAACGGCTAACTCTTTATTAAAATACCAAAGTTTTGTTATTCATTTAAACATACATTGCATCTTAATTTTTTAAATTCAATTGTTCTTCAGCTAAAGAACTTGGGAAACATTAAATCAGCATTCTAAAAATTGTACTGGAAGTATAGATTAGGATAAAAAGCAGAGGTATGCTAGAGGGGAAAAAAAACAAGAATAAAGAGCTTTACTACATAGAAAGTTTCGGGAAAACTGCAGTTAATGCTAATCTTTATAAAACAAAAACAGCTCCTCTTGATCTTGTAAAATAGTTCCCCATTTCCCCCTAGAACAACAAATAAACGCTGTGTCTGAGTATTACAGCTATAAGGACTAACCGTGTCTACAATCTCCAAATGATAAAGCTATAAGGAATCTCCAGTTACTTCTGAAACACATACGCTAGGGCTTCTGTGTGGAATGGGACTCAGGTTCCATGCCTGAAAATGGGGTATTAGATTAGACAATCTCTACACTCTTGTAGTGTGTGATTTTATAAACAATGAACTGGGATTTTTACATGAATGCCATTTCATTTATGACTTCATCGCCGGAGGTCTCTCAAGTTACTCAGCTTCCTCTCCATACCCTGCAACAATGGTCCAGCAAAAAGTTTCTGTATCAGGAGGATATCTTGCCTAGCATATCTGAGAGATACCGTCTAGCACCCCACAGATGAAAAGTGAAATCTTATTGCAGTCTAAACTTGTATTTCTACGATCAATCTAAAGTTGATGTCCTTTTATCGTACCTCTTCATTTGGGTATTTTCAAAATTCTCTGCCATTTTTTAACTCTTGGGTTGTTGGTCCTTCTTACTGATTTGCAAATGCTCTTTCCCTAGTAGGTCTATTCTTTTATTGTCTGTCATGTGTTACAGCCATTTACTTTATTTTTTTACAGATTATCTTTAAAACATTATTTTTATTGAATTAATTGGGGTGATACTGGCTAATAAAACCACACAGGATTTGAGCATACTACCCTCCTACACATCGGCACACTGCATTGTGCACTCACCACCCAAAGTCAAGTTTCTTTCCACCCCCATTTATCCTCCCTTTGCCCTGGTCCACCTCCCCTGACCCCTCTTTTCCTCTGGCTATCAGCTCTGTCTGTGTCTCTGTGGTATTTGTTTATTTTTCTTAATCCCTTCCCCTTTTTCAGCCAGCCCTCCAATCCCTTCCCCTCTGACAGCTGTCAGTCTGTTCTATGTATCTGTACTTCTGTTTCTATTTTGTATGTTAGATTATTTTATTAATTAGATTCCACATATCGGTGAAATCATACGGTGCTTGTCTTTCACCCACTGGCTTATCCCTCTTAGCATAACATTCTCCAGGTCCATCCATGCTGTCCCAAAAGGTAAGATGGCCTTTTTTTTTTTTTTTTTAATCCCTGAGGAGTATTCCATTGTGTAAAGGTACCACAGCATTTTTATCCACTCATCTACTGATGGGCGCTTGAGTTGCTTCCAAATCATGGCTATTGTAAATAATGCTGTATGAACATTGAGTTGCATATACTCTTTCAAATCAGTGTTTTGGGTTTCTTCAGATATATTCCCAGAAGTGGAATCGTTGGATCAAAAGGCAGTTCCATTTGTAATTTTTTTTAGGAAACGCCACACTGTTTACCACAGTGGCTGCACCAGAAATGGTGTCAATTCCTGTGTTTTAAAATAATGGCATCTCTCTCCCTTTGTTTATAATTAGGTTTCCCAATTCAAATTTTTTTACTTACTTATATCTTTTTCTGTTCATTTCCTACATTTTTTTAACTTAACATTACATTTGATTTACCATCTACTTTGACATATAGTGTGAGATATGGGATGTATCCTAGTGTTGTCCCTTGACATTTACAAATTTTCTAAATATTGCATTCCATGAGACAGGAGCTTCGTGTTCCATTAGTTCTGCATGTCCAGCGCCTGGGACCATGGCTGGAACATCACAGATGTTTAAAACTGTTTGCTGAATGAATGTTTAGTGATTGCAGTCCCATCTTTAGCATATTAAAGTATATTGTCTCAAATTAGTCTTTGTACTTTCTATTTTCTTCCACTGGTATTCCTGTAGCAGAATACCATATTATAATTATTTCATGTTTCTAATATCTGACAATTTATTTTCAGTATTCTTCCTTTGTTTTTAACTACCCCTCAATTCATTAACACTTTATATTAACATTAAAGTAATCATAAGTTTCTGTTTTTTCTTTTATTTAAATTAATCCTTCACATGTCTTTTTAAGTTTATATAAGATTTTATATATTCTACTGCCATTATGAATACGATCACTTTTAGTTTTATTATTGCTGAGTCACAGAAAACAAATTCGTGCATTTTTATCAACCATCTTATTATAATATTATTATTTGTACAATAATAGTTTTTGGTGTTTTCTCCTTTTTCTAAGATATACATTTATATTTCCTTGAAAAAAATTGTATTATTCTCCAATAATCATCTCTCTTACTTTTGTCTTAACACATAGGTTATACCTTCCAGAATAATGTTAAACAACAGTACAGATGAGACGCATTATTTATTGTTCCTGACCCAATAATTGACATTGTTTTTTAACCATTAAGCAGAATGGTGACTGTTGGTTTGCCCAGTTATAATCTATTGTTTTAGGTAACTATACTTTTCCTTAGTTTTTCAAATGCTTGTATTCCTTCTCTCAATATTTATTTTCTGGATTGCTATCCTGCGGCCAGTAGGCAGAGCTGAGCATGACTACAATGCACCTCAAAACTTAAGGCTAAAAGCGGGAGAAAGAGCAGTGAAAGAATGTTTCCCACGAGGAGAAACATTTTAGGGGAGCTGTAGCCATAGAGAAAGGGAATTCCCAGTGGAGGGACCACCCATGCAAACACTCCATGATGGAAAGCAACCAAGTCAAATGTTGTAACAGGCAGCCAGTGCCACCAAAGTATGGCTCAGATGGTCCCCTCTTCCAAACAGCATTGATCTTAATAACAAACAGGAATATCTAGGCCTAAGTCACATAAAGTATTGGGTGAACATAGATGTATCAATTTATGCAGACTTATCTGTATGTATCTATTCACTAGTCTGTCCATCCATTTTAAGATTGCACCCCCAAATTGCTATTGTACACCAAAGGATGATATAATCATTAATACAAACTCAGAATTTCACATGAAAAACTAGTGTATTATAAGAAGGATACTATTCTTAGTCTAAATGCTTCCGCCAACTTCCAAAAATCATAAGTTATCACCATTCCTTTTTATGTATATACCACTGATTGCATTATATATATTCAATTTCAATCACCTTAACAGCTGTACTATTTCATCTATGGCATCAATACATTCCACTTTGGGCTCATTTTAGAGAACAAAATCATGCTAGTCTAAAATATGAACTGAATGCCAGTCAATGACAAATAAAATATAATCTATACGTAATAATTATTTTATACAACAAAAGATAGAAAAGTCAGCATGTATTCAGGTTTGCTAAAATAATGTTTTATATCTGTATCTTGTAAGATGGTTAGCATTTCAACCAGTAACTCCAGCAAATAAACTTTAAGCTTAGGTTAAAGTGTTAGGTATGAAAATTTCCATTCATAAAGTGAATTTGTATCATGATTTACTTTTTGTTTCTATAAAATTGAAAAAAATTAACTTGTGGCCATATATTCATTAAACATACCAATTCTACTTTCATGTTTTATACCGTGAACAAGATATAGGTGCATGAAGATATACAACAGATACATATATAATTCCTATACACAGTTGTCCATTTACACGTATATACATATGCATATACATTTTACACAATTAAATTTATATTGATTCAAATGGAATCAAGGGAATTTCAAAACTTTAAATATACTAAGTACGCTAAAGGCACTAAAATGTGCTGTTTCACTTTGCGAAACAAGTATTTTGAAAAGCAATCAAATTCCACTCGCTTGTGGCATTAGCACAGTGGCTGAGTGACTTTGACCTTGGAATGATTTCAGTGTCTCTCATGTCAAGTCTAATAGCGGCAAGTGTTCAGTGACCTCCAGCAGCACGGAAGGAATCTGCTCTGGGCTTTCCATACCAAGGCCTCTCCCGTACCGATGTCAGTGGGTCCCAAGCAATTGCACTAATAAGAAAAATTATGTCAGGCTCCTTTGGAGCAAATGAGGATCCCAGAAATGGAGTAAAATAAAAACAATTTTTCTTGTGGCACTTTCACATAACATATTTTGAGTTCAGAAAGCACTCAAAATGTCTCCTTCCAATTCTGACACTTTGAAGATAATGCTGTAATCACTCCATGGTTCTCATGTGGAAGAATCCTGGCTTTAATAAGAGCACAGAAATCCAAGAGGAAGGAGCTGGCTATACTTGCAATATGGTGACAAGTGAAAAACAAATGCAAACACAAAGCCTCCCAAGGGCTTCAGGGCTTCCTGTAGATCAGCACTTAATTGCACACCTAATTATCACATTTGCGCTGCCCCTCATATGAAGAAAGAATGGAAACAATGAGAATCAAAGAGTAAAGGTCCGTGACAGCTAGGTTATCCTACCCATGATACCCAGGGCAAGTGAGCTCTCCCCTACACTTTACCCCACCTTACCTTGCTTGTCAGAGGAAGGGCAAGGGGAAGCCCATTGGCCGCCTAGAATCACATGTCTCTGCTACTCTTCTGCAGGCAGAGCAGCCAGATTTGCTGAGGATCAAGTGTTTTCCCGTGATGGCATTTTGGGGGACTCTCAGGAGAATAAGAACATTTTCTGAGAAGGGCCCAGTCTTCTTTTTCCACAACAAGGACTATCTAAGCTCTAAATGTGATCACACTGCAGTGTTTATTATCTCCAAAGATGTTTTTTTTTAAAATACTAGGACTCCAATAAATGCATGTTGAATGAATAAAAGAATAAAACCCCATAATCCCTTTAATAGGCTAGGTCATTGCATAATCACTCATACTGTCACAAAGTGAATCCTTATATGTAACTAGTACATCCTCGCTGAGACTTAATTCCAGTTTATTTAGTTCACACGATTATGGGAATTGAGAATAATAGAGTTGCATGGTAATAATGCATATATTTGAATTTGGTTATTAATTCATTCCTAATACCTTATCATCATGACACTAAAATTTCAGGCAAATTCAATTCAGTAAAAATAAGCCCAACTTGTTTTTCAAAAAATCAGTGAGAGAAATGTTTGCCTGTGCGCGTACACACTTATTCATGAACAAGCTTTCTAATGTTTTAATCAGTTAATATAATTGCACCCCCTCTAAATTAAGCTACTGAAAATGTATTAACCATGCTTGGACATAATACCAAGAAGGGAAAAGAGAAGAGAAGGGGACTGAGAGCCTCTACCACGTGCTGAAGGGGGAGCCTGGGGGAGCCCCCATCCCTCGAGCTGGCTTAGCAGGGGGCAGGGGCCTGCCCCCACCCTCGTCTCCAACTTCAGGCACTTTACAACAACCTTTATAATTTTTTTTCTTTCAAAGGTCCTATATTATTCTGTTAAGATGTGTCTCTGGTGTTCCTCCAATGAAAAGGGAACTTGGTGGTTGGCTTAGTGGTTAAAAGAAAAAAAGAAAAAAGATGCTAGAGCCAGATGACCTGGGTTCAAATACCAGCTCTAAAACTTCTATGTGACCTTGGGCAAATTATTGAATCTTTCTGTACTATTTCCTCATGGATAACTGGGGATAATGATGGTTTCTTTTTTCAAAAGTTTCCTGGAAGGATGAATATAAACGAATGTGTATAAAACACTTAGTACAATCTGGCCCTTAGGTATATCAGCTATTAGTAGTAGTAGTAGTAGTAAAGTTCATTGATTTTGCTTGCTTTCCGAGGCCTTTGTTTTAGGGTTAAGAGCAGAGCGCTACATGGTAGCTTTGCTTTACACATTACAAAACTTAAAGCTTGTAACTAGGTACACCTTGACCACCTGTGCAACTCCAAGAAGGGGGGCAGGCTGCAACCAGAGTGATCTCAGGGCTTCTCTGGGAACAGAAGCTTCCATGTCCTCACCTGCACAACCTTCTCGGAGCCTAAATTCTCACCAGCGCATGGTGCTTTACTGGACAGTGCCACCGTTCTGGGTAAAACAAGCACCCTCTACAGACAGCACACATCCCCGGAGATACTAACATGAAAAGATGTGACACCTGACACCGCTCCCTCCAAGAACTTTGAATTTAGACATGATGTTTGTTTTCTTTTTTTAATCTTTAGTCAACATGTTTTTTCCTCGCCTTCCCAAAATGCAGGCCAAAAGCCATTCCTGATTTCCAAATTCTGCCAGGACATCTTGCTAACTATGAATTCGCCCATTCATCTTCTCAGTGATCCTTTTAGGGCAGGCCCCCTGGATAGCATCTACAGAAAAGAAAAAAAGTTTTCCTTCCTACATTAAAGTCCTGGCTATTTTCAATTCAGGACAAAACAAAAACTATATCATAGTTCTCCAGTTGTCTGGACCAGTGATTAGAGTAACTGTCCATGGTGGCAATAGGGTAGGGTGTACAAGTCTGCAGAATTTCTTAGCACAAAGGACTGGTTATACTCCAGAAGGGCTGGTCATTCATAACAACACAGAAATAAAGCCAAGACTGAGACAGCGTGTGGCAAATAGATTCTGTCCCATTTCATTTATGAGGATGTTCTTCTCCGAACTATTAAAGGAAAGTTTATTTGTAAGAAGAAGAGCTCTAAAACTCCATCACTAAACAGTCCAGTAATCACTGAGAAGTCATTTATTCAATTTGGTAATGGTCTGATTACAGAGTTCTCTAGTACACTAAAAACCAGAGAGGTGAAATAAAACATTGGAAGCAAATGACTTTACCCAATGGTGCTTTTTCTGTTTCTAGATCTTCTCTTTTAAAAATAAGCCAAAAGCAAATGTATTTCAGTACAATTTAGTTGCTTAGCTTTGCATTGGTTAGGTAGTCCAGTATAATATTACATGGATTTTATATAAAGACCAGTTTTTTCTCTATAGGTTGCTTTAAATTTCTACTACAACTGAATTTCACACATGTGAATTCGTGTGATAGCAGATAAATTTGAATTAAGTAAAACTGTCTATATGCAGGATTTTAAAGAAAGTTGACATAAAACTTGGCAAGACCCCTATTTGAAGAAAACCGGGAATGTGTGCACTTGACCGCATTTAGAGTGGACCCTCTCAGAACAAATTGTCCATCATTTAAAAGTCTCTTTGCAAACCCACTGGTGACACAGGCATAGTCAGGGTTGAAGCTACTAGTAGCACCACCTCTTGGTAGCAGGTAATCCTGATTTGCTTCTTGCCTACGATGCAGTTTTGTTCAGATATATTGAACTTCTTAGACTGAAAGGCCTTTCCCACTAGCAAATGGTCATTTCCAAGTTCAGGCACCACATGGTGAAATGATTAATACTTTGTCTCCTTGAGTCCTAGCCAAGAGCCAGGTGTCTATTATACATTCATGTAATTATTTATTTGAAAAAATAAAACCATAAACATTGTGCTAATATAGATTTACAGTAAAATGAGTGCAAGAAAGCTGATACATTCTTTAGCCTCTCAATATTGCTTAACCTAAAAATGCAAGTTTTGTTTTAGACACTAAAAATGACTCTTAACATTTGACTATAAGGTTGAGAAATGAGTCATTTAAAGTTTAGAACAGCTAATAAGCAGATCACATTAAATAGAAAAAATGGGCTTTAATAGGACAATAGCAGGGTGAAAACAACAAATAAGACTTTTATAGTTTTACTCCCCAAAACATTATCGGACATTTCATTATTTAACATGTAATATATGACACATAGTTTTGGTGAAATATATGGATTTAAAATGTTACCCTCTTATAAAGTTGAACATTAAGTCAAGATGATAATATTGTACAATGAGAAAAGACCTGGTATATGACTTTTACATAATAAGAAACAGATCCTTTAATTATTTCTCAAAGCCAATAAGGTAACTTAGTTTCAAAACAAATGTATAACATATTGGTAGAAGATGGTATAAAGACTCTTTACTGTATGACAAAATAATATTATGTTAAAATTTGTTAATATTATATTACATATCAAATAAATATAACATATGAATAATATTATTTACATTATGTTAAAGTTGCTGAGAGATTAATTTGGCTAAACTAAAAGGTTGAATATACTTACCTATAGTAATGATACATTTATGAATAAGTGAATAAATAGGAACGGAGAAAATATATTTTATGCCATAAATTTTTGAGCTAAGTGAAAAAGGACAACTTGACTGAATTTTTTCTGTTTTGTTTTCCTATTTTAAAACCACTGATTTGATACATGTCTTTATTTTATTTTATTTTTTGCCACCCTATTATACTCACCACTGGTAAAACAAACAGGACATTTTAGCTTTAATCTTCTTACCACATAACCCAAATAACTTCAGTCATGTTTGCATTAATGCTGCATTAATCATGTTGTTGCGTATTAATGAGTTTTCAGGCTATGCTAATTACTGTCATAGATTCTGCAGCAGCCCATTAAATATACAAATTACAGAATTAAAGAGCCAGAGCTCTTCATGATTAATCTCTAAATGGAGAAAAACTAATGATGTCTGTACAAAGTTTCTCTCTACTTTTGGCTGAGTGAGTCCAATGAACAATCAATTAGACTATTTGAGAAATAAGGAGCTCACGTATTGCACAATTTCATGTAGGTGCTTCCTTATGACAGTGGGCAGTGCTTTATAGTTCATAAAGATTCCACAACCTTTACATGTCTACTGCCCTAAGTATTGGTTACTGTGTTGTCCAATATTGAACGTAATTTGGAATAAGTTCATATTGAATTCATTCCAATGAGTATCTAAGCTACCAAGAGGGCCACCTGAAAAGTTTATTCATCTAAAAGGAACTGTCACAGAAAGGAGCACAAATACAAAAATCATCAAGAAAATGTAGAGTTTTCACAAAGGCAAAACCGTAATGTTTTTTCATCCTACACCAACTTTACATGATGTGGAGGAAAGCTGTCACGCAGAGCACATCAGATGCGGAATGAAAGGTGCAACACAATGTAGACGTTTTTACAGGAGCGGGTAGATGGTATGTAAATACCCAGCTGTCAGCTCAGGAAGAGAGGACTGTTCCTAATTTTGTGGGCAAAGCATAGCAAATAAGCTGATACTCAGACACGCTGGGGACACGACAGAAGGTCGTAGGCTGCAGAGTGAGGGGGGACATCTAACGTCAGAACAAAGAGGTCTGGACAGAGACAAGGACGGCCGTGTCCACACATGAATGGGTGAACCCAGATGTGCAGACCAGCTAGCACGTTTGGCACAGGAGCTGTAAGCATAATAGGAATCTGGAATCCCAAGAATAGTAGAAAAAGTAGACTTTAACCGTAGGGGGCAGCTTGGAAGAGCCAGGCAGCGGTGCAGGTTCTAGGGTACTAAGCAGTTTTCCAAGAACATGCAGGGAGTCGAGTATCAGCAGCAAGAAAGAAAATGGGTGTGGGCCTTAAGAAGCTGCTAGGAGGCCAGATGTGTACAAAGTCAAGGGCAGACTCTTCAGCAGGATTGACTTTCTGAGAGCCTTGAATCATGAGTCTGAATCTTCCAAGTGAATCCAGCACTGACCCCAGGGAATG
>CM052546.1:87723214-87741114 GCA_028533065.1 Trachops cirrhosus | reverse complement strand
ACCAGTAAATCTAAACTGGCCTGTTTGCTACTTCCCACATTTGCCCTTGAATTTCTCATCTTGATGCCTTCATCCATGACCGTCCTCCTCTCTGGAGAGAATGCCATGCTTCACCCATCTGCACCTTTCAAAAGTCACCTGCCCTTCACAGGTCATCTCATTGCTGCCTCCCTCCTGAAGCCCCTTTTGATAGCTCTCATTGGACATAATTTATTATTAGTGCTAATAAACACCGATGTTTGTTATCGCATGGCAGGTACTCTCGTGGCCGCTCTGTGCATTGATTTCTCTCATCGTCACAACAGGCACGGCCAGTTCCCCATCAGCACCATTTTCCATGCTGGGGAACTGACGCCAGAGAGGCTGAGGGAGCAGGGGAGGTCACGGGCCCAGGAAGGCGGCAGACACGGGAGTTCGCCCCAGGGCGTGCAGCCCAGCGATGCGGACGGGGCTCTCTGGCCCCCAGGTTAGTAACCATGCTACGCACCACCTCTCACTCCTCTGGCTGCGATATGGCAGCGGGTATGCAGCATTTATTCACGACCTGCAGCTCTCCTCCTAAACTGAGAGAAGGGACATTATCTCACTTGGCTTTTCAGCCCCTTGACTGGGAAGGCTGCCTTTTCAAAAAACAAAATGAAGAAATAGATACTGCTTTTCAGTCTTATACGTAGGACATTTTGCTTTCTTACAATGATGCATCTAGTTGCTTTTTCATACTGCCAACTCCTTGGTTTGGAGTTGGAAAAACAAAAGAACCGAAGTGCGTTATACATACTACGTGTCTATCTTGCCATTATTTGTGGCCTCCGAGCACTTGGTGTCTGGCAGATTCACCGCAGGTTTCTGTAAAACCCGGTCACTGTGGGAGATAAGGGTGATGAACTCCTGTACCGCCAGCCCTCGTCAAACTGCTGCTGAAAAAACCCTCACTTCCAAACTTGCTGCTCTGGCCCTTTCATTGCTCTCAGTCCCCACGCGTGGCAGTCAAGGTCACCAGATTCACTGTGCTGTGAGAGCTAAAAAGCTGGGAATAGCTACTACCGGGTCCAGTTCTTCGGTTTTGGTGGGAGATACTGACGCAAACAAAATCGAGTACGTATAAGTACTGTTGGTGACCTTGCTTCAACCCTACCCTGTTCCTATTGTCCTCAGCTAGCATGGTGACATTCGTGACAGTCCCGACTTGGAAACTCCCAGAAAACACAGGGCACTTCGGACCATCTTTTCCTGTCCCCATAGTGAAAACCGGCTCTCCGCTGCCTATACTCCAGAAAGAACAGAACGTTTAACACACGTTCAAATGCTAGAAGACTGAGAAAGGCTTAATGTGTTTTCTCTGCCCGGGGGGGCCCAGAACTCAATTTTAATAGAGAAAAACCTATCTTCATTCTCAAATTCCCAAAATATTGATCTGTGGCATGTTGTTAAGTGCAATGCTAAAACCAGTACAACAGTGGAGGCGAGGGGAGGGGGGAAAAAAACAAGTTCCAAGGTTAATGAAGTTTAGAAAATACCCATTCTTTGAAATCCACAGTGAATATTCATTTCCATATTAAAAGACCTAAGAAATCATGCAATATCAACAAAAATGACAATAAAAATCAGGCTAACTTCATTGAATACAATGCTTTTCTGAATTTATTTCAACATATTGGGTGTATTTTGAATTCAGACCACTATTCCACGGAAGGACCGAGTACCTGGCAGGGGTGTCCGACCTGCGGCCCACGGGTGTCATGCAGCCCAGGATGGCTGTGCATGCGACCCAACACAAAACTGTACATTTCCTTAAAACATTATGAGATTTTTCGTGTGATTACATGTCACAACGTATTTAATGTGTGGCCCAAGACAACTCTTCTTCTTCCAGTGTGGCCCAGTGATGCCAAAAGGTTGGACACCCCTGCCTGTAGGGTGAATAATTTGGGTCAAGAGAATCAGCTGCTTCCCACACAACTCACACCCAACGGGGCAGTCTCAAAGTCTATCTACTTCCGGGGTGCGCTGAGATATGTGACCTTACCCGAAACAGACATGGTGGCAGTCATCAGAGACGGGGTTCGGGAAGGAACCCAAAACAGAGAAGCTGTGTTACGTGTGTTTCAAGGCTCAGGAAACCAGAGCGTAGGGTACACTGTCCCTTCTCATGATTGTTAACTGATGACCACTGCCCCCAGCTGAGGACTCAGAAGCTGAGAGAGAGCACGTTGGGCTAAGGCCCGGAACTATAGGGCAATATCAAATGGGAAGCCCTTTTCCTGGGGCTCAGGATGGAAACACAGGGCAATATTTATTCCTGCTCGACACGCCAGAGACCCATTGTGTCATAATCTTACAAGGGAATTAATTTAGTGCATAGGACTGTCTTTCTTTTTCTCGAGATCTTAGAAAAAATATGTAACTGTTCCTTTCAGGGTTTTGTGTTGGTTTTTGCATTATTGCTTAAAATATGAATAATTATCACGTACATGTCTGACTAATTCTGAATGATGAAAATCAGGAAATCTCCTTTCCTTTTTTTAGTAAACTTACTGATCGTTTAATTCCTTTTTTTTACCCCTTTCGCAGAATTGTGGATTTACGGAACACTGAATATTATGATTGATTACAATCCCTGCGCTATAATGAATCAGATGATTTGATCTATCTTGTCGCTTAGGGGAGACCCGCTCCGTATCACGTTGTTTTGCCCGTGAACACTAACGCAGACTTGTTTTGACTCGGAAGTGCTGAGCGGTCTACATAATTAAAAGCAAAACTGTTTTCTGTGCTTCATAAAAACAACTCTTGAGTCTCGAATTATAATGTCTAAAATGTAGTGAGATTAATTTCCAAACCAAAGCAAAACACGCAGAATGTGGAAGTTTTGAAAATCCCTCACGTATTTTTTTCTATCTTGCACAAAAGATGCAGGAACGTTACACAATCAGTTTGATGTGAGAGGGATTGCTACGGGCAAAAACCTTTAAAAACATATTCCAATGGACACAGCCTAAAAAATGAGGGTATTAGGGAGACCAATTTAGGAAACAATATCAATTAAATAAAATGGGGAGGACAGCAATATTCCAGGGAGCAGAACAGGTCAAAAATGCTTATTTAAAAAAAAATACAAAAAACAAAAACCCTGAAATTCCAAATGAGTTAACAATATTCATCAGTTTAATAAAAGGATTTCATGGCAACTAGTGTTTATAGGTTATAATTATAATGCATTTGGGTTCATATAAAACCAGCGTGGTCAAATCAATTTGAAGTCTATTTTTAAAGGGCAAATTTAAAACACTAGATAAAAATTAGCCAACTAATGGACATGCTCTTCACAGAGTATTTCTTTTGCCTATAATTCAGTGTCAACATTTGTGGCTGGAAAACATCTTGTCCAGAAAGTGGATTTTGCCACCTTCAGAAATGGCCAAACGTGTTCACAAACCACCCCCTGCCTTTCTTGTGATTAAACAGACACTGTCTGTAAGGGGCGTCAAGGATGGGTGGTAAGTGAAGTGCTAGGCCCACGTGAGGTGGTGATTGAGGCTAATATCACAGTCCAGTCGCGCTCAGGCCCCAAACTTGAAGAGACTTCATTTATCTGTGGTTCTCTGGCCAGCAGAAGTTGCATTCTCAAACTGGTGGGTCACAATCCAGCCATCAACAGAGCTGCAGCTCATTCAAAGAAATAAAGCACCGAGAAGATGGAAAGAGTGGTTGTGTGCCATAGCTATAACTACAGCGAATATATAACAAAGGCAATTTACCATGACTATATGCCTTGGAGCCTGAAAAATGTAGATTTATATACCACCTCTAAAATATACCACCTATAAACATCGGGCAGGCACACAATTAAACTCACCTTCTCTGAACCTATCTTACAAATCTGAAGAGAAATTAAATGAAAGAGTGCAAGCGGACAACTTAGTACATTGTCAAGAGGGAAAGGACACTATTACAGTTAGCATACCATTTCAATGGTCAAAAAACAATGGTCCATGTTCAGTGACTCATTGCCATATTCACTCAACCCCTTTCTCTACAGACACGTTCAAGTTCACTCTTACTGTGATTTCTGATCTCAATTCCAGTAAACTCACGCTGACACCACTGCCACCCAATGTCATCAACAAAAACGTCACGAATGTTAGAGCGAAAGGGGGGTCTTAATGATTACTTACTGTAATGCCCACATTATACAGCAGAAAAGTGAACCAAGTGGGAAGACGGCTACTGTCAGGGAATGACGTTTCCCCACTGGGTGTGCCCATGCATGCAAACAACTGCCCAAGAATGGCACATACTCAGAAAAGGGGGCCTGTTAACCTTGTAAGAAGATTACATCACACATGTGTATCAGTATGTTAAACCGTATCAATATGGGCACAGTGAATAGAAGAAAACTAAAATAAATGATTAGAATACTGGCTCGTCAGGATTCAGCATTAATAGTCCGAGGTTGATCTTCGTATGCATTGAACAATGAGTTATGGTCAAAGCTATTATTAATGGTCAGTCTTCAGTACATTCTTGAAAAGAATACATGAAGTCCAGCATTTTATGTATTTTACGTGATTATTGTATTGTAATAGCTATGAAGACAATTTGTGTGTTTGGTTAGTACCAAACAATAGTCTTGCATATTAGTATGATCATAAAGTCTCATAGAAGAATGTTGCACAAAAGCTTAAGTTGGCAAATTGAAATAAGTTGCTGTACATGCACTACAATCAGGAGTTGATGATGAAACCATGACCTCCACACTATTAAGGTCTGAGCCCAAGCATTCTGAGGGAATTTGAAAACAATACTGCTAAGTTATCTCTGCAAGTATGAGAAACCTCATGGGGACATACTGTCCAGTTAATTATGCTGTATTTTCCAGGATGAATTTCGTAAAACCCACCACTTCTGATTAAATACTGGTCATTGGACCTTTTGGCATGTCATCTAGTTGCTCAAGTTCTATACACCATGCCATGCTGTATTTTCAAATTGATAATTTTTGTTAAAATAAATTAAATGTGAGAAATTGGGGAGAGTGCTGTGTTATTTCTCTTCTTGATTAGGTTAGCTCATCCTGCAACAAATCAACTTGGTGCCCTCTCATCACTTATGCAGAGTGGTTGTTATGGGTTGAATTGTATCCCCCTCCCCCACCCCTCAAATTCGTATGTTGATAGCTAAACATTTATTAGCAAAGCTTTATGCCACCCTATGTTCACTGCGGCATTATTCACGGTGGCCAGAACATGGAGGTGACCATGAAGGAGGTGTCCTTCAATAAAGGATTGGATAAAGAAAATACGATACATATATACTATGGGATATGACTCAGCCATAAGAAAAGATGAAATTTGTGATACCATGGATGGACCTGGAGAATATCATGCTAAGCAAAAATCAGTTAGTCAGGAAAAGGTAAGAACCATGTGATGTCACTTATGTGTGGATATAAAACTGAAACTCATAGACACAGACAACAGCATGATGGTTACCAGAGGGAAGAGGGTAAGGGGGTAAAATATATGGTGATGGACGATGATTTGTCTTTGGGTGGTGGGCACACAATGTAACATATAAGTCATGTCTCATGGAAATGCACACTAGAAACCTACATGACCCAATTAACCAATGTCACCCCAATAAGTTTAACAAAATTTAAAAACAGAAGTCTCACCCGCAGTACCTCTGAACCTCTGAAGATGGCCTTACTTGGAAATGAGGTCTTTACAGATGTAACTGGTGAAGAGGAGCTCACAGTGGAGTGAGCTAGGTCCCTAACCCGGTAGGACTGGTGTCCTTTAGAAAAACGGCACGTGGAGAGACGAACCTGCACAGAGGGAGGATGTCATGTGAAGATGAACACAGAGGTCGGCTGTGCATCACAAGCCAAGGAACGACAGAGATCGTAGCAAACCACCAGAGGCTGGGGGACAGGGCTGGAACAGATTCTCCGCAAAGCCCTCAGAAAAAAACCAGCCCTCCAACGTCCTGGACTTAGACCTCCAACCTCCCGAACCATGAGACAACACATTTGTTGATTGAGATACCCAGTTTGCGGCACTTGGTTAAGGCAGCCCTAGCAAACTAACACACACGTAATTTTAAGGACAAACACTAAAGTCTATCAAGCATTCGCCAGGAGTGCCATGAGATATTAGAACAATACATTTTGCACAATCTTTTAAAAAATTTTTAAATAACATATGTATGGATCTATACACACATATATCAATATCTCATACCTTATGATATATATGGCACAGAATTTTAAAAAGCGTTATTCAATGCAGAGAGAAATTGTAAGTTAGTTTCGTGAGCACTAGCACATCTGTGGGACAAATGGCCCACCTGGAAGCTAGAAGAAACCAGACTTGAGAGTTAGAACACACCGAGACCTCAGAAGGAAGGACTGACTGTGTGAAATCGCTGACCCGAATCTAACAAGATTCTACGCTGGCCTGAAAAACGTTCCTTTGAACTGGGAAATTATGACCATTTACATGACGAGGATCAGCCTACTTACTCAAAGTTAAATGATGTGTGTGGCTATTTTGCCCTATTTATTTTACTTCCAGAGTTTCCACTCGGGATAAGAAATCCTGTGTTTAGAAAGTCAGGTGGCAGTCAGTTTAGTAGTGGGCAATGTAGTGGGCAAGCTAAGTTTTCTCATGCAGACAAATTCTGCTGATATACTTGTTTTACACCAAGTAAGGATAACATATTTCGGATTTAAAAGAGAAAAGATGAATGCGTTAACATCGTGGGGGAGTTAAATCCACGAAGAAAATAGTTAGAAAAACTTTACAGGTTTATTCTCATTTTATTTCAGTAGTTTCCCAAAAGCACTTTTGGTGAGATACAGAAAAAATGTGATTGTACCAGAATCACAGCGTTGCACCCAAACCACAGGTAAAAATTAATCTCACGTTGTTACGAGATCGTCAGTGTTTTGAAAGCTGGCAGGGTCCATGATGAGCCTTCCTGCCCTGGTGTTTAGGAAAATGCCTCATAGGTAGCGAACCTCTTGACAGTTGCTAAGTGAGCCCACGCACACTTTGTACTGCTCAGAAATGCGGCATTCAGTTGAAGAAAGGCAAACAAAAGAAAAAAGTTTTGGGGCGGCATGTTCAAAAGTTTGCAGAAAGTGAAACCAAACCTGCCATCTCCGTCTGCGTGAGAGAACCAGCGCTGTCACGTGCTCTGCCGCCCCTGCTCCGGCTGCGGTGCTTTCTCACTCTCGATGCGCTTCCACTAATCTTCTCACCCACTCCCCCCAGGCCACGGGGGCAGATGTGGCCGCAGTGTTTTCTCTCTTTCCTGCCATTTCCCAGCCCAGCAAGTCCTGTCTTCGGGCTCATCCTTGCTTTTTACTGGCCTTTTTATTGACTGCTACCTGATCACTTGATGGACTTTTAATTTTTATTGGACTCTCTTCTGGCAATAACATGTAGATGTTCTATAACCTATGTACTCGCCGCTTCTGGCTCAGGACCCAGGGCCTTTCTTTGAGGAAATGATTGGGCCTGGCCTCCGTGTGGCCATCAGCCCAGAAAGATTTCAGGAAGACAGCTCGAGGCTGGAAGATGGCAAAAGGGGAAAAGGGAGAGAAAACCAAACAGTCTATACATTCTCCGAAGAAACACTCGCTATAAATAAGCTTGAATATTCAGTGTTCCTCCTGCTAAATGAAACCTGCAGCTTCCATGTGCCACGCTTACCGTAACACACAGAACAGCCGTCTCTTTCGGGGCGCCACTCCTGTTTTTGCCCCACTATCTACCCCTGTTCTTCCCACTCTGACTGTTCCCATCCCCTCGATTCTGCTACATCTTCTTAGCTCCAGTGTTTCTTTTCATTACCAACGGCTGAGAACTATCAGCCAAGGTCAGGAAGCAAGTGTGGGAATTGCATCTTCCATATACTGTCCATTTTTGCTTAGACAGACTCTCAACTTGCCTGAAATTGCTCCCACGGGCTTATATTCGCCCATGTCACCACTTTGGAACAAAATTCATATCCCATACCCTAGGCGCAGGCTGTTAAAAAATCTTGAAGTTATAATGGACCCTTGAGTCACAGCTGACTCAAGGTGTTGAATATGTTCCCCCTCTACGGGGAAAATAGAAGATAAAATTTCATTTCCTTTCCTCTGCCCAGGACTCTCTGCCTGTGTATTGCTATTAGCTTACAGATTGACTACTCAATGTGCTTGATACTTACACTAATAACAGTCAGTGTTTTATCACCTGGAAAATAGACAAAAGTAAAGATCCTGACTTAGAATAAACCAAAGTGTTGATGTTTATGTAGTCTTCCTGAAATGTACTTCTAAATAGATTCACTTCAGCGAGTGCAAAACCTATCAGCCAGATTTTTTATAATATGATCCTGCTGTTCAGTACTTTTCCCGAGTTCTCATTTGCATGAGCACTGATCTTCTGATGTCATGCTTTACCCAAAAAAGCTCTGCACAGTCATGCCCTGCCTCTCTACTCTTCCCAGGTTGGAGTAACACACACACACACACACACACACACACACACACACACACACACACTTAATTAGAAGGCAATTAGCTTAGCTCACGGTATGCAAATTTCAAAATGAGTCCTTCAAATAAGGGCTGCTTTAAATGTATTTAAAAGAAAACTGTTCTAGTCCTTATCAGATGGCATTGAGAATGATTTGACTTTCTTAATACAAGATTTAAAGAACAACAATTCTACAATAAAATTTAGGAAAATGAAGTTTCTCATTAGCATGGACCCCTGCTCACCTACTGAGCCTCACAGAATTCAGGCCCCGTGAAGGCAGGGATTTTGTTTCATTTGCTCTCCTGCGACACACACAGTGAACAGCACATAATAGGTGCTCAATAAATATTTTGAAGGAGGGAGAGTGATTTATACAGAATATTTATATGGAGCGCTGAACTTTCTAAACTTCCTAAAGTCCTGGATTAGACCACGCTTGTTTAGGCATCTTTATGCTTTAACCCAGTGCCTGGTACTTTCTTGCTAATCAGTTATTTGTCTAAAAAAATCAAAACTTTCACAAGGAAGGGGGCAGATACAACCATACAAAAGTCCACCGGTCCAAAACCCTCTCTCCCACAGAGCTGCCATTTAATCTCACGCTCGGGGTTCCGAAGTCACCTAACTGGACGTACAGCCCCGGCAAGGGCAAGAGAAGCCCCGAAACACGCTGCTGCCATTGACATACTATCAAAGTGACATCTGTCAAATTAGCCTACCGTCCAGAGCAAGAGCCTGAAGGGATGGGCACAGGACAGGTACATCTTAGCTACAGACAGGCGGCAGCTGCCCCAGAGTGACCACGCAGCAGAGCAGCCTCGAGGGAAAAGCCTCAAAGGGAGGCGCAGGCAGCCTGGGGTGGACAGGGCTCCCGGGAGGCAGGGCGCTGCGCTGAGCAGGAGCGGCGCCCAGGGCACGGCGACAGCTCTGCTTTTCCCTCGGCTCCCCCAACAGAGGTTTCCACAGTTCCAACATATGTCTTTCCTCCACAGATGAAAGAGAACTGCTCTCCGGGGAGATTTGCTCCTTTGCATTTTAAACTTTGTGACCAACTTTAAAAAAAAAAAGAAAATGAGGGTGGGGCACGGGGGCAGAGTTCCCATTTCCTCAAATTACAGTTTTCATTCCTCTATCTAACTTCATAATTGGGCAAATAGATTCTGCTCCTTGGTGTGCAGAAAAGGGAGGCAAGGCATATGTTATGCAACTTCCTGCAACTCTAATTAAGTTCCATACCATTTGAACCCACAATATACACATGTTAATCTCAGAAGAAAACAAAAATTAGAGCCTCTTTCAACAAGATGCCTGGGGGGTCATTAAGCATTTCTGCATCCTCCTCCTCAGCATCCTGCCACAGCCTTCCCGCAGGGATGCTGCAGGGGGTACTCTGAGCTCCGTGGGGAGCGTATCACCCCGCTGAGACTGAGTGTCACAGGAGTCCTCAGAGGCTGGCATCTTCCCTGAACCTCCTCCATCCCCTTGCAAGCTCAACATACATTCTAGGAGCCTCTCAGCACAGCCTGACTTCTGGATTACTTCTCTACACAACTCGTGTGCACAGTTCAAGGAGATGGCAAATGGTTTCGGCTGCCAGGAGGGGCTCAGCGGCCAATCACGTGGCCTTCCCTTGGTAACATGTTAGTATGGGCTACCTGCCTTTGTTGGGAAAACTCTTCTCCTTATAAAAAGTATTATGATTGTCTGCCCCCTCCATGGATTTGTGAGGCCCTTGTATTCTCAGGATCTGAGGATGTGACATTCACTGCTATTACATTGTTTTTACAGTTGACCCTTGAACAAAACAGGGGTTGGGGGCGGTCAACCTCTCATACAGTCAAGAGTCTGCCCACAACTACAGGATGTCATGCTATGTTGAACAACACGGGTTTAAACATTGCCCGTGCACATATATGCGCAAGTATGTAGGAATTTTTTGATCGACAATTTTGAAAAAAACTTGCTATGAACCACACAGCTTAACACAGACAACAAAAACTTACAGTATTGATAAACATAATAAAGTTACTGTAAATGCATTTTTTTCTCTCCCTTACAATTTACTCAATGAAATATGTGTTAATTGATTGTTTATGTTCCTGGTGAGGCTTCTGGTCAACCGCAGGCTATTAGTAATTAAGTTTGGGGGGGGCCAAAAGTTATGTGCAAATTTCTGACTACTTGGGGGTCAAAATTCAAGGGCAGTTCCCCACAATGAAAGTCTTATTATAAATGAAAAAGTTGCCAGCTTTGATGGGAAACATGTCAGACTCTGAAGCACTGGCTTCTAGTTCGGCTTATCTGGTCCTAAACTGCTTGTTCTTCTGTTATTTGTTGGGAGACAAGAAACATTTGTCCTCCCTGAAATCCCACTTTCTCAGCTGTAAAAGTAGTTGATTCCACTCGCCACCCCGTACAGCACATACATTATCTCCTAATATTGTTGAAAGATCAGGGAAATCATATATGTGAAAGCATTTTGGACAACGCTAACATGTTATGTAAATGTAAGCTTTTTTAATTATAAACCCCTGCATTCAAATCTGATTTGCTTTTACTCTTCCACTTCAATGCCAATTCTAACTCGATTCAGTCTCCACAGCTTAATTATGCTTGGACTGATAAAGTTTTAAATATTTAAATTTTACCTAACCTACTCTAACACTTAACCTGACTCCCTCGCCCCACACGTTTTAAACCAATTACTTCCTGAAGTATCCTTGTTGACGAATGAGAAAAATGGGTCCCTCCGCCCTCCCTAACCATCTCCCCGCCTCTGTCAACAGTTACCATGCTTCCTTCTGTCTTCTCTCCTGAAGACTGAACATTCTCAGGTCTCCCTGCCTTTTCTTACAGGCCCCATTTTCAGAGCCTTTCAGCATTTTTTGTTGCTCTCTTTTGAAACCTCTGACAAATGCGTCTATTTTTTTAAGGGTGTCACCCCAAGTGAAATGTGGCACCCCTTCCTGTGAACAGCTAAAGATGGCCACGTGGAGTCCGATCACCACCTTTTTGCTTTTATCCTTGGCAAGTCTGCTAATACAACAAAGGGCAGCATTACCTTCCTTTTTTTTTTTTTCCAACAGCATCACAGTGTTATGATGCTATCACACTGTTTTTGTCAGGTGTCAACTAGCGTAAATCAGAGCGTCAGAGGACAAAAATGAGTGAAATTAACTTACTGCTTCCTCTTAGCCACATTACCTAGGGCAGCATTTCATAACTATGAGGTTCTAAGTAAATATGGAGTGGGCCTATGAATACTACTCATACCCCAAATGGTAATGTTTTCATGTTTTTTATTTGATGAAGTCCTTACATTCATGATTGGAACATACTGAAGAATAAAATAGCCGTGGATGATTCCAGTGGGATTACTTAAGAACACAACAAAGTTAGTTTTGTAAAAGCAAGTAATCAGAATGAAATGAGCAAAAGAAGGTCTTACTGAATTTTATTTACATAATGTAGCTCTTCACTTACATGAAAGTTCCTGGATATTCTACCAGAAAACCAGGAACACAAATCATGAAAGTAATGACCAATTATCTTAAAATCAATTACTGTCTGTGATAGATGACCTTCTAGAATTGAGCTGGACTGTCAAACTTGCTTAATATTTGATTTTCCAGGAGCAAATCTAGAGAAAATATGTAAGGATTTGGCAAGGTCAGGAACTACAGCATAGGAAGCCTTGGTATTCTATTGTATCTGCTGAGCAGAAAAAAATCCTACCTGCTTTTCTTAATGTCAGAATACAGGTCAGAAACCCAGGAGTTCTAACAGGGCTTCCTTTTGGGGGGACTAGTAAATGAGAGGGAAAAAATGTAATCTCATGCAGATCAGGACATTGGATTTAAAGGGACCTGGGATAGTAATGATATCCTTTTATTCTCTAAATATTACCAACATTTTATCTTATCAGACTGGCTAAGAATCTGTTGCCACCAGGTTATACAGTGAGAAAAGATCAAGTGCATCAGTAACAACACAGCTAATCTTCCGTCGCTGTTCAGGTGAGAAAGGACCCACAGTTTAAACACAATCCTTTCAAGGGGGAGAAGGGAAGAGCAAGGGATTCTCCTACAATTTTAACCATCCTAGAATAAGTTATGCACCCTGGACTGCAGAAATTTTTTTAATAGTTGACAAACATATATTTAAGTATTGTTTCTCATTGAAAATACACAAAGCCAAACTAACCTAAACAACTTTCATCAAAGCTCTAAGAATATCTCTGGCTAAAGCAAATACATATCTTTTGAAAATAAGCCCCAAGAAAGTTTTCTTGTCTAGTTATCAAGTACATATTAGAAATATCCATCATATTAGAAATTTCAAGAAGGACCGGTAAATTATAAAAATGCATTTGAAGGACAGTTCATTCAGGGAGCGGGGTATAGAGACACAAAAATGATAAGACCCAGGATAAAGACCGTCTCTGCAACAAATGGTGTTGGTAAAACTACAGAGATACACGCAAAAAAATGAAACTAGACCACTTTTCCTTCACTATATATCAATAAAAAAAAATAAACTCAAAATGGTTTGCAGACTTAAAGGTAAGGCCAGAAACTATAATACTCCTAGAGGAAAAAATATGCAGTAAACACCTCAACATTGGTCTTAGCAATATCTTTTTAGATCTGCCTCCTCAAGCAAAGGCAACAAAAGCAAAATTAAACAAATGGGACCACATCAAACTGCAAAAGCTTCAGCACCACGAAGAAAATCATGAACACAATTAAAGGCAAGCTATGTAATGGGATACATATTTTCAAAGGATATCTCTGACAAAGGGTTAAGATTCAAAATACATAAGTAACTCATACAATTCAACATCAAAAAACAAATCCAGTTACAAAATGGGCAGAGGACCTGAATAGACATTTCTCCAAAGAGGACACAGAGATGGTCAACAGACACATGAAAAGATGCTCAACATCACTCGTCACCAGGAAAATGCACATCAAAACCACAATGAGATGTCACCTCACACCCGTCAGAATGGCCATCACCAAAAAGACAACAAAGATAAGTGTTGGCCAGGATGTGGTGCAAAGAAAACGCTTGCACACTGTTGGGGGACTGTATGAAAAAACAGGATGGAAATTCCTAAAAAAAATAGTAAAAATAGAATTTACTATATGACCCACCCATTCCACTTCTGATTAGTTATCTAAATAAATGAAAATCACTCATTTGAAAACATATATGCACTCCTGTGTTCATTGAAGAATATTTACAATAGCCAATATATAGGAGCAACCTAGGTGTCTGTGGATACATGAATGAAGAGGATGTGATACACACACATACACAGACACACCCCACACACTGGATTATTAGTCACAAAAAAGAATAGTCTTGCCCTTTATACGGTGACCATCACCTAATTCATGGATCCATCCTTGCCTCTCAGTCTGGCACTTGATCCACATACACGGCCATTCCTTCCTGGCTGTCTCTCACCACGCACCCCTAATTGCTTTGTATTCCCCTAAGGCTGACCCTTGGCCTTGAGTCCTTTGACCCTTTCTCATGCTTTCATTCATATGCCAGTGGCCTCTTTTAAGTTAAGAATCTCTGCTTGCACATAGATACTCAAGGTTCTTTGAGCCAAAGAAGGAATTTATTTCCCAGAGATAATGGTGGTTCTCTAGAACTCAGGTGCAAGAACACATCCCAGGTCAGGGAAGGTCCAACCCCAAATCCCTATGAGAAATGATCAGTTCTGCTCTGGTCAAGCACTCACGCGTGTCCTGACAAAGATCAGTAGAGCGAGGCCCGTGGTACCAAGAGGCTGGCCACGCATCCCTCCTTGGAGGAGGCAGGGGCAATGTGGTAAGATGGGGTCGTTTTGTGGTGGACCAAGAGCCTAAAGAATGCCTGAGACAGCCACCGAATCTATGCCTGCTCCGCAGACTTTTTTCAAGATTAGTCCCAATCTAGTATTTGAGGACATTTTTATCATTAGTATTTGCTTGGTTTTGGCTACACTGTGCAATGTAGATGATGTTTCTCAACGTGCCATCTCACCGTGGCCACAAAACAGAGATAATGCCTCATATTAGATACGAGGGGGGAAATCACCTCAAAATAGGATACTTGCCGAAAGTTTTTAATGAGGCATTAACAGCTCTGTAAATTAAAGTTCTAATTTTGCACAGTCTCCCGAAGTAAACAAGGAGAGAACAGCATCAGATGTAGCCCGGCGCATGCTTCCTCCACTCCACACGTTTTAAGTAGGTGTCAAATTGATTTTGCAATCCTTAATTATATTTCTCTAATTTTTTTTCCGACTACTGAATTTATACGTACGCAGAAGAAATCAGTTTTCAGTAAACTAGTTTTCTCAGTTAAACCTAATAACACAGCACATTAACACCAATTACAAAGCATTACCGAGGTTCCATAAGACCCACACAGGGACCGGTCAACCGCATATGCAAATGTGTATTTCGTATTTTTACTAATTAAATTATTTTTATAATAAAACACTTAAAAAAATAGACTAATGCCAGCCTTTCTGTTCATAACATCTTTTGTCCTAGTGTGAATGAGAGCAAAGGAAACCCTGTTCTGTAGAGAAAAAGAATATATTTTTTTAAAGGATACAGATTCTTACTATCAGCTTAGCTTAGTTAACTTTTCCTATGCTCTGTAATATATAGTGGATAACAATTTGTTACAGGGAAATTTGGAGTGTTGAGCCTAATCTAAAGTATATACAGTGTTTAACTCTCTACCTAAAGGAGTTCTGGACCAGTAAATTAAATACTATAATATAAACATTGATTTTTATTTCTCTACGTAAGGCAAAAGCAATTTTTCCATTACAAGGTAGATCAATGGTTCTCATACCTGAATGTTGCCAGAACCACCTGGAGGACTTGCTCTGGCATCCATCTGAGGGAGGTATAATTCACACGCAATAAACTGCATGCATGCAAAAGCTGCACACCATTCAGAAAGTGCTGAGAGCTGCACCCCCTGTAAAACCACCCCTGGGATCACTCTTTTGGGCAAATAGTTAACTATTTTGGCAGGCAGGGAACTGACATGGGTTGAGGCTTCAGACCTTAAGAAGATTGGTCTACTTCTGGTTTTCATTTGCTGATAGGATTTCAATGGAAAGCCTGACGTATTTACCCGGGTTCTCCTCCTTCGTACGCCCTGAAGTCTAGTACTTTGTTTCTCAAGCCACGCTTTTTCCCCTCTCAAGATCATGCAGTATAGGAATCCATCAATCAGAAAGAGAAAGCCAAGACAAACAAAAGCCTCACCTAAATTGTTCTCCCTATTTCCAGAATCTCGATCCCACAAGTCCTGGCAGGTTTAATTACTCAGTAATGTTTTTAAACATATTTTTAAAGAAATTTTATCCAGTTTTCTCTCTCTTTTTCCCCCCTCTGTCCTCAGCAGGATTTTTTGATATGCCTCATAGCTGGAGACAGAAGTCACTTGTAATTATTTAATTACATGTCTGATGCATGATTTCTCTGCAGGATCTTAGGCTCCCTCAGTAAGGGACTGTACCTGTTTTGCTCAATATTCTTTCTAAAATACCAGTCATAGCAACTGACCAAAGGTGGGGGGGAGGGGATGAGAAACAGCCGTACATGGAGTGACCAAATGATTGCATTCCTCCCTTTAAATAGAGGTAGATGTGGAAGGCAGAGTCCAAAGGTTTAAAGAACAGTTTGCAGAGAACAGAAGGGGAGCCCTGGTGATAAATATTGCTCTCTTTCTAGATGTTAAAGGATATGATGGTACCGCATGGTTGAGGGGCACCTCGGTGGGAATTAAGAAAAGTCCTTTGTTTTGAAAAAATTATTGATCATCTTGAAAAAAGCACCTACAGTAAAAAAGCGGGGAAAATGCAGGTGACAACAGATTTAGGAGTGACTGATAGGGGAGGACAGGGACACATGGAGTCTTATTTTAAGAAGACTGCTTATGAGGAAGAGAGAAGAAATGGAGTTGGAGGTCCAAGTGCACGTTCGAATGTAAAGGTCGCCACTGGAAACGCAGAAATGAGATGCCGGACATCTGAACTCCAGAGAAAGAAGACGCGTCACTAACAAACCAGAGGCCGGGGCTTCACAGATTGCGTAGAGTGAACACATATGTAGTAGAGAGAGGTCATAAAAGTGTATCGCCGAGATTTATGTGGTTGAGCCACATGAAATGTAAGGAGGGAAGGAAAGGCACCTAATTTAAAATCCGGCATTAAAAAAATGCCAGCCATCAATACATATGCAATAACGACCACACGGATACCGCGGGCTCTTCATCCTCTACGGAGATTCCTGCATTGAGTTCTGACAAGGCTCCATCTGAACGATGAGCACCCTGAGCCGCAGAGCAGGGAGGCGACTCGGGCGAAGCTGCTCGCAGCACATGGGGAAGCCAGGCTTTAAACGTGGGGGAATCCGACCCCAGAGCCCGGCTCATGACTATCACTGTGGCCACTTCCGTCAGAACTCCACCGCCAACATCAATACCTCCACCGCCCCTGAAACAGAATCCAATCAGTCTGATGCTGTTAACCTGTCCATAGCATTGATCACTGTTGTTTATAAAGCACTTTCAAGATTAGAAGTGCTTTTTATTGTACTATATATGTTTATTATGACTCTCTTCTGAAACCTATTGCAATAAGCCCTAACGCTATGTGTAGGTAAAAGTGTCAAGATGTTCATTAACTTCAAAATTTAATAAGCTTAAGGAGATCCTGTGTCAAAGAGATGGGCAATACTCAGTTCCCAGAGAGCTATGGCGGGACAGAAAACAGCTCTTGACATAGCTCTCTCATTGTAACAATGGGCACAGAAGTATCTTCACCAGCAACGAAGGACCATTAACGAGAATTTCCTTTCGTTTCTATTATATAGCTTAGCACAAACTTTCTTATACATCTTAGGCCAACAGAGACTCAAAAAGTTATACTACTGCTCTAAGTTATCCATACTTCCAAAACTGTAAGCAGAAGAACCTTCAGGCAGGGTGGGTATCTGGATGGAGAGCGATGGTACAGTTTCAAGCAAGAGGATGATAAGCAAGATCATTAGTTTGAATGGCAGTGTGGAGAAGAGGGGAAGGGTTGGTACAGAGACCCCACGATGCAAGCCTGGACAAGAGAGGAGATGCAGGACCCATGGATGGACCCAGGCGACACGCCAGATGAGTGGACAGAGATGGAGCAGCTGATGGGACATGAGGATGGCAGCCGGGGTGGCATGCAGACAACTGTGGTAAACGCAGATGTCGCGGTGGAAAGCGTGTGTTTGACAGTGTGGCATGAGTGTGTGTGAGAACATGCGTGTGGTGTGCATATCAGGTGACAGTACATCTTGGCTCGAT
>CM052546.1:87697897-87723114 GCA_028533065.1 Trachops cirrhosus | reverse complement strand
GGGTGTGTGTGTGTGTGTGTGTGTGTGTGTGTGTGTGTGTGTGTGTGTGTGTGTGTGTGTGTGTGTGTGTTGATTCTCTATTTCTTTTATCTGAGCTACACTATACTCACGAAATAGGACTAGACTTTAGAACTGAAATAGGCACACTACCAGCCTGCTGCCTGTTTTTTAAAAAAAATAACAAGAAAAGAAAGAGGGCCACCCTCATTCACTTATGCATTGCCTGTGACTGCCACCCCCCTCCCAGGGCAGAGCTGAGGAGTTGGGACAGAGACTTCATGGCTCACAGATCAAAACTACGTCTATAAATCCCCGCTCACACCCACTCTGAAAAGTTAAAGGGTTGGGGGGAGGGTTCTTCATTCAAAGGCAAACTTGCAATTTCAGTAATTTGACTTCCTTGGCAGCAGTAAACTGGTATACACATTTTGGCCAAAGAAAGAGACAGCCATGGGTTGAAATAAGTCTTTTGTGCAACTGGAGATAAAATTCGGAAGTGAAACTGAATCGACTCCCAGGCCAACCCCACCATGAACATTTCAAACACAAGACAATGTCACAGAAATGTGCTTTGACCTGTGACACGGCCAAAATGCGAGGGTTAGAACACATGAAGCCATCACGCACTGGCCTTTATGCCAAACGTGAGGAGCGGGGAGGCAGAACGGTCCTCTCCCACCCAACAACGCCGTCGAAGCCATCAGAAGGATGTGCTGATACCTCTCTACTACAGCCAATAAACACTAAACAGTCCGAGCATTAATTCTTAATACCCCCGCGTCACACCACGGTTAGCCCGACTTCTGCTGTTCTTACGCGTTTGGACCCCGCCCCTCTCACTCCGCAGGGGTGAGTGAGCTCCCCAGAGGTGCACGTCTCTTCTGTCACCATCTGACGCGTGTGCAAGGAGCCTTCCTTCACTACTTTGTGCCCAAGTTCCATCCTCTTACTCTTGCCTTTATTTTCCCACATCATTACTGCTTGTTCCTTCAATCACCCCGGTCATAGAGCAGGTTCATAGATTTCACATCCGAAATCGGACATCAAAGGTTAAATAAAATCGGTGGTCCAAATCTGCCTTGAAAAAATGTGGCATTTTATTTAGTTTTTTTTTTTAAGCACTTTCTGGCAAAAATTATTTGCTTCCAGTCACAGGAAAACAAATACTGGGACACCAAGGGTGGTGAAGGTCAGAATTAATATGCTTTTACTAATTAGTCCACCTGAAGGACTTTGCTCTGCTTGCACCTTCACTATAACTGCTTATAATCAGCTTTCCTTTAACGAGGGGCTTAAATGTCCCAATTTACTAAAAATAATAAAAAATAATAACAATAACGGAGAAATATCATACCATAAAAATTATAAAATATGTGCTTTTAAAGCGTATTGATTTTGGTTGCATTTCTCTTTGCACAGATCGGTAATTAACTGTATTCCTGAACCCTAAAGGATTCTAGTACAGCCATTTTGGGGAAGGCAAATGAAATACTATGAGACCAAAATGTGTGACAATCATTTAGTGTCCTTGAACAGCATTATTATGAGGAAAGTGTCCAGAGTTCTCATCTGCAAGATATTCAGCATCAGTAATCACATGTCTCGTGAAGACAAATAAAAGGGAATTACATCCAGGTGCTCCTGTACGCTCTGGTCCCCAGTGGTTTGCTACAAAGATCTCCCCAAAGGCAGGTGCCGATTCTGGGCAGGGTCACCTGGAAAGGCGGGTTACAAGGCGGTGGTGATTGGCATCTGCATGTGACAATAGTCAGACCTTCCCCCAGATGATCATGGACCTGTTTTGACTAATAGGAGAAAATAAAGTGACAGAGAGAGGGTCACCCCTGGAATGCTGATGTGAGCCACATTTTCACTTTCTGTTGTTACCTCATTTTGTTTGGACTGCAAGCCTGACATGGAAAGGACTAGAGTCTCTATGTAAATCCAGTGGCCTTACTCTGAATTTCTGAACAAAATGGGCATTTTTTCCCTCTGAGGACTCTGTCATCTATGTCCCCTTGCATTTGAAACAGAGAGGGAAAGCTCGGGTTCAATTTCTGTTTTGGGCAAAGAAAGTACTGTTAACTCCCTGTCACCAGGACACTGTTTCACCCTGGGTACTTTTGTGACATTCCAGTTGCAAGATCACGACGTGACGTTGAATTTGCTGCTTCTCTGCAGCCTCTGATATACCCCCAGAAAGGAATTTCCATTTGATGCTGAGGAATGCTCCCATTAGCACTAAGTTCTTCCTATTAGTAGAGATGAAGAATAAATTTATCTTCAGTTGTGAAGATAGTGTGATAACAAAGCATCATAACCGAACAATCTGTTTTAAAACCTAGGTGTTTTTAAACTCACAGATGTCTTGGTAATAAGCTCTGCTTTGAATTTTTGAGGCTACTTAAATATTCTATAGTCACATTAGGTAGATTCACTTAACACTAAGTAACACAATTAAATATCACATATTAATATAGAATGTTGCATATTATTTATACCCCAAATATAACAGTTAGGCAACCATATCTTGTATATGTGATAGCAAATGAATTAACAGAATGTTGATTTATAAATTGCAGACAACTCTCAGAACAACTCCTGTCTCATCATTGGCACTTGATAAATATTTGTTCAGTAAGTAATGGTTAACAGCTAATGTTTAATGACTATTAAGTAATGCGTGTGGCAGACAAGTGTGCCAGCTTTATAAGGTGGGCTACCTCCTTTAATCCTTTCCTACCTGCTAGATATGAATATAGTACACAACATTATTATCCTAATTTTAAAGAAAAGAAACCATCTCTAAAATGATTATGTGGTTTGTCTAATTATATTTAGCTAATAAATAATGGAGCCTGGATCTGAAAATTATCAGTCTGATCCCAAAGCCCTGACTCTCAATCATATAGAAGAGAGGGAGTTAATATACAGTCTTTAATTTATACTACAATGTAAGTGACTGATAATACACTCTTCCTGGAAATTCGACTTTTAAAAGAACACTGAATCAGAGAGGAAAAAGGGTCACATAGGGGAAAAAAAAGGTTCATCTGGTTATATTCCTGCCAAAAGATAGATTTTGACACAGTTTATTTATAATACTAAGCTTAATAATTTACAATATTGAGCAACATGTTGGGACATATTCATATACTTGAGTTGTTTCCATTATATGAGGTAAGATATTTAAAGCAAATAAGGAAGAGGGGTGAGTTATATAGAGAGATCCTTTCTTGAACTGGAAATATAAGAACTGTACTGAGACTTTCAATATTTTGCTTCATGACTAGGTAATAAGTTATGCATGTATTTATAAATCTTATCATTGATGGGTTAAATCTGATATTTCTCATACATAACACATATGAAAAATAATACACATCATCATATATTTGTTTTTGAATGTTATTTGAAGAATCTCCATTCAAATTTCAGGAATCATTTTACTTAAGAGTCTGAGATTTTGAAATAAATAATTCAAAATAAAAACCATCTAAGTTCTATTTGTAATTATTCACTTTCTAAATATAACTCATCATTTTAGAGATTTCCAGGATTTGCTCATTAATTTTGCTTCAGAATATAAAAATTGCATTAAATATACAGGAATGTGAACTGAAAGGACCATTAGACACACAGTACTTCAGCCCATTTAAAATAATTTCATTAGATGCTATATACTTAGCTTCAAGTTACATTTTGGAATTAACTGCTTGTGGGGGGGGTGGGTAGCTGATCTCCAATTGCTTTTGAGCTTCCAAATAAATAACAGCAACACCATTTACTGTTTGTTACCCCAAAATCTCACAACTGGAAAACAAATCCAAAAAGGTTAGCAATACTGGATAAGGAATATTTGGGTGATCACTATTTCACCTCCCATCCCATTTACTACTTTTAAACACTTCTTATTCCACAACCTCCCAAGAACTGTCCGCATGTGCTCTGGCCCATTTCCATGGCAAAGCACCGGCTTTTGAAGCAAAAGCCTCTGATTTACACTTTGATCCTGAAATTCAGTAGCTGTGGTAAGGTGGAAAACCTACACACCACGAAGGTAAAAATACCTTCCTTACAGAGCAATAAAGGGATTGCACGATGGGATATATAAGTAAAACAAATGGAAGCTGCTAATTATAAGCTTACCCTCTACTAAGGAAGATGCATGGTTAAGAAAAGCCACTGAGTTGTTTTGGTAAAATTGTCTAGTTCATTAACTGGTCAAACTTCATTTAATCATGGCATACCTGAATCAAATTATTCAACCAAACACCAACTGAACCATAAAATCAAACAATAACTTGAGGGCCCAAAGACACTTCTCCAAAGAGGACATACAGATGGTCTAGCCAATAGACAAATGAAAAGATGTTCAATGTCACTAATCAGCAGACAAATGCAAATCAAAACAATGAGGTATCACCTCACACCTAGAATGGCTATCATCAATCAATCGACAAACAAGTATCGGTGAGAATGTGGAGGAAAGAGAACCTTGTGCACTGTTGGTGGGATTGTAAATCGGTGCAGCCACCACGGAAGACAATTCAAGAAATTCAAGATGGAACTCCCACATGACCCAGCAATCCCAGTTCTGGGCATTTATCTGAAGATACGCAAAACACTGATTTGAAAAGATATGTGTTAGGTTTATTGCAGCATCACTTACAATAGCCAAGATATGGGAGCAACCGAAGTGTCCATCAACAGGAAATTAAATAAAGAAGTGTTACGTGTATGCAATAGAATATTATTTGGCCACGAAAAAGTGAAATCATACCATTTGTGACAACAGGGATAGACCTAGGGGGCATTGTAATAGGTGAAATAAGTCAGTCAGAGAAAGACAAACACCATATGATTTTACTTATATGTGGCATCTGAAAAAATAAATGAACAAACAGAAGCAAACTCATAGGTACGGAGAACAAACTGATGCTTGCCCCATGGCAGGGGGTTGGGAGCTGGGAGAAAAAAGTTGACGGGATTAAGAAGTGCAAACTGGCAGTTACAGTCACTGGGATGGAAAGTACAACTGATGGAATACAGTTAACAATATTGTAATTACGATACTATTGTAATACGTATAATGTCAGGTGGGTACTAGATTTATCAGTGGGATTAGCTTGTAAGTTATATAAATTTCTAATCATTATGCTATATACCAGAAACTAATACAATATTGAATGTCAACTGTAATTGAAAAATAATTTTTAAAGAAACATACTCAATAACTTGATGTAGACCGATTACTTTTAAAGTAAAAGAGAGCCTTAAAAGTAAGACAAAGCTGCTAATACAAGGAGCCAGCGCTGCCCGAGGAAGTGCCCCAGTGCGGAAGAATCTCTTCTTCCCCAGGAATCCCCAAACTCCAGGGAGCAGTTCATGCCAAAACTGTGATCTCCCTGCCTCGTCCTTCAAGTGACGTGCGCTGCAAACACATTTTCCGTGCAGCTGGAGGCTTTGTTATAGACAGAAGGACCCTGTTCAGTGAGGCCAGCGCGAACGGCCTAACTTTTTTAAAGCAGAATTTGGAAACCTTCCCAGACACTGCATCTGCCCCAAGCCCTTGCCCCTCAGAGTGTAAGGCCGGCTCGGGAGACCGCGCAGACGACTAAACGTATTAACGGTGGACATGCCACTCTATCTTCCGCTGCTGCAACAGGAGGTGATCCCATCAAAAATCTGTCTGCTGGCTAGCCAGCAAATGCGGGCTGACACGCTCGCTGGGCTATCCCCAGGTGCGGGAAACGGATGCTGTCCCCTCGAACAAACACACCGCGGGCCTGTGTGGGGCCAGGGAGGTGGTTTCTAGTTCCATTTCAAAAACAGTCTCACTTTTAATCCTAGTGTTCTTTTCCAGATAACTGTTGTTTTTTCTCTTCCTTCGTTTCTTTGACTTTTAGAAATACTAAGCAGAAGGGGAGCATCTGAGAGGAGCTCAGCGGTTGATTTTCTAACTCTCACGGAAGACACCGGTGTACCAGGGTCAGTACTTAGGCATTCATTAATCACAACATCTCTCAGCTGGAGGGCCATCATGATTCATTACAAACATACCTCCGCGGCAAACTGTTTGCTACTTTAGGTGAAAAGAAAACAATCACATTCGACTCCGTTTCATAATGCAAATCCCACTTCATTGCCCTCAACCCACGCACCATTTTAAAGGTGAGCTCTGTGCTCCGAAGTGACTTTCTCACTGATTAAATCAACAGCATTACGAGTTTCCAGAATAATACAGATCCCACGCGTGGGACATTGGGAAAGTGAAGTAGGAATCATCAACAGTTACAGTTCTCTCTGGTCTTAGATCCCCTAAGTCATAGCGGTAACAGAACTTTCAGAACCCTGTGGTAACAGTAAGACCAGGAGTTGGAGGAGAAAATCAGGCAGCGTTGGGTGCTGTTTCTGTTTAAATTTTTGATATTTTATTGGAGATTATTTGGCACTGATTTTCATTTAAAAAAATTATTGCACTGAAATGTTACTTATATTGATCACTGAGTCTTCTGCTGCTTTTAAATTCTGTGTCTGAAGCAGATGCCTCACTTGCCTTACTCTAGCGCTGGCTCGTGGAAGGTGTGTTTTTCCTGAAATAACTTTTTCTGTAATAGCCTTCGTGGAACAGGGGGTATTAACAGTTGTTCTACTTTTTATTTTTAAGTGACATCACATAAGTATTAGGGACACTTATCTGAACAAAGGCATACTGAGAACCTCCAAGAGCATGGGGCATTTCTCACACACATCTGCCCCAAGAACTTCTCCACAGAGCCAGTGAATAATATTCTGATAAAAACAGCTGTTAATTGTGTGTCCAAGAACCATTTTTAGCTTATACTTTGACCCAATAAGACAGCCTTCCCACGTCTGTTTTTTCTTCTTTTCTTTCCTCCACTTATACTACGCCCCCACCCAAAGTCCAAAAAAGATAGACATGTTCACTCAACATTCAACCTAAACTCATCAAATGGCTGAATTAGTATTTCTATAAACAGGCACAGTAAAAATTCATTGCAAAAGGGATATCAAAATAATACAAAACATTTTAGGTCTTTGAGCCTCTTCAGTAAAGTGAGGTCAAACCCGCTTACCGGTAAAGTCCGTATTGATGGGGTGGGTGGAGCTGGGAAACCTGCAATACCCGTGTCCCGTGAAGCGCATCCCCTTCACCATCCTGGCCCCCGGGGCTGGGAGAGAGGACTCTCTCCTTTCCAGCTGATAGACCGGAGAAGGGCCGTTCAGTTCTTCAGGTGGGAGCCATCGGGCGCTGATGGTGGTGCTGCTGACCCCTTCCAGCAGAGGAGGCCGCAGCCCAGCCGGTGCTAAAGGCGAGAAAACACCAGTCACACTCGAGAATTCAGGTGCTGTCTCTAGACAAGGATCCGCACACACATGGCCGCACGCCCTTGTGCATTTCACACTCAAAATCGAATCCGAGAGGCTCTCAAGTATGTATATGGTTCTAGGAACTATAAACACAAGAAAAGAGTTCATCTGAGATGGGAACAGAGTTAAATGGCTAACAGAAGATGGCAGTGGCTTAGAGGATGCTCAGCTCACCCCTCCCATGAGCAAAATGCAAAATGACACATACATGTACAGAGACTGCAACTGCTCCTGAGACAAGGGGGCAGTGAAAGGCCAGGTTCTGCCAACAAATGAGAGAAAAGGCGGAAGGAGAGAGGGCCTGAGCTGGGACACCAGGGAGCCCTCGAGAACTGCAGGAGCTCTCCCAGCACAGGAGCGAAAGCGTCCTTGTCTAGGTCCCCTCCACCTTGCTCAGGGTGCAGGTGCCCTACGGGGGCAGCTCTGACCTACCTGCAAGATCATGCAGCCCCTTCTCCACAGCTACCGTACCTGGAGCTTCCTGCCTCTGAGCCAAGGCAGCGGTGGGCCAGAGCAACAGGGCATCGGCACTCACTCGGGCCTCCCTGTCGGCTGGTGCCCCAGGCTCTGTGAGCGCTGACCCAGCTCCCAGCAGCTTTGGGTAGAAGAGACTGCCCAGTGCATGGTCTCTTCCACACAGAGGTCCCTTCCACAAGGGGCCACTTTTGCTACAACAACACAAGAGAGACTTTATAGAGAAGGCCGAGGAGCCCACAGAACTCTCTAGGAGCTGCGGGAGTTCCCCAGATCAGAGCAGCTCAATTACATCCACCTGCACGGAGTGGGTGGGCTCTCTATCCAGGTGCTCCGACTTGCCTGCAAGATCTTGGGAAGCCCGCTGCACCAAACCAAGGGAGCAATCAGGATCAATCTGGCATCCCCACAGGGGCACCAGGCCTCTCTGCCCAGCACTGCTCCGGCTTAGCACACTTTAGGCACCTGCTCCCAAGCTCCTATCGGCCTGCCAAAATCACCTGGCTCACACCACCTACCCAGGGCCAGCTCCTATGGACGGCCATGTTTCTAAGACTGAGAGACACAACTATTTTGTCTCATTGTTATAAGCAAACATAGAAAGTCAAACAAAATGAAAACACAGAAAAATATCTCTCAAATGAAAGAACAAGAAAAATCCCCAGGAAGAAACCCTAAGGAAATGAACATAAGTCACTTGCCTAATAAAGAATTCAAAGAAATGGTCATAAGGGTTCTCATTAAACTAGAGAGGAATTTAGGGAGAATTTCACTGAAGAAAAAGTGTAAGAAAAAACCAAGCAGACATGAAGAATACCATAATTATTTTTTTTAAAAAAAGGAAGGAAGAAAGAAACACATTGGAAGGATTCAACAGCAGATTAGCTAACAGAGAAGAACAGATCAGAGATTCGGGGGAGAGATTAGTGGGAAGTGACTAATCAGAGCAGCAGGAAAAAATTAAAATATGAAGATAGTGTGAGGAACCTCTATGAGAACATTAAGTGCTCAATCATTCACATTACAGAAATCCCAGAAAGGTTTTCTTCCAGTTTCAACGCTAAAATTAATGTTACTATTTGAACTCTAACAAGTAGTGGAGAACTTAGAGTCACAGAGGAATTCTTAGACCACCTAGCAATTAGTCTATTCTGAGGAAGTGAGCTACAGAGAATGAGTCAAACTAGATTACTTTTTAATTCTCTGCTAAAAAACAAAAAAAGCATAAAACAAAACCACACAAACTTCCAGCTGGCATGTTGTAGTGGCACTTGGAAGAGATGACTCAGCCCGTTTGAAAGGTGAGCTCCCTACTGAGTCATTATCCTCTGAGTTCCCCTTGGACCAGAGTGGGGACTTTCACTCAATTAAATTAGACTGGTCACGCACACATACGTAGGGTGATGAGAAGAAAAACAGATACTCCTGAATTATTAAACACATGCTCACAAAGACAAAATTACTAAGAGAGAAGGAAATAAAAGATTATTTGCCAGATATCAAAGTGAGTGGGTTACAGGTATAAATTAGTTCATCTCAAATCAGCAAATTGAGAGAAAATATAGAATCATGGGAAGGGCTCCGCAGAATTTTAAAGATTTAATTTCACTTCCTAATTCCTAATTCTTCATGATTTTTAAAAAATCACTTCAAACATATCTGCCTCAGTTTTCCCATCTATGACATGAGGATAAATTTTCAGTGGAATATTTTGACAAAAACTGCATTTTAAAACCATATGTATAATTGCTTTAGCTTTTATAAAACAAAATTCTGTATCGATACAAAGAATAATTATTACTACCCAATAACACATTTTTCAAATTAGATATGATACAAGAATACAGTTCATCCACATTCAAGATCTGTATTTACGTAGAAAATCTTCTTAAGCATGTGAAGTATAAAATGGAACTTCAATATTCATCATTTCCAAGGATAACAACGTGCAATGTCTGTTTTTACTTGGAATAAAATTACAATGTTCCTGTATTGTTTGCAATAGCTCTGTAATCCAATTTCTGGTCTGTCTCTTCTACTCATAAGTAGTGTTTTATAAAATACTTGATAATATATATTCTTCTCTATGCAGCATTTATTACTTTATAATCTGATTAATAGCATATCATTATGCATAAATTTACACTTGCAAAATTTATGTAGTGTGGAGTTGGAACATCATTGGGTAAGAACTGAAGGCTAAATGAGCAGAAACTCTGGCTGATGACAGAGGCTTTAAAATCAAATCTATTTATTTATTTCCAAGGAAGAGTTTGTTGTCTATGAAGACCGCATGACCACGTCTTCAAACACCATCAACTTTCCATTATGAAGACAGGGATTCAGGAAACAGCCTTCCCACGTCTCAGGAGTGTATGGGGAGCATACCAACATAACACATCCTCAGGCACTGTGTCAACAGAAAATAGTTTTGACTCTTTCTCTGAGAAACAGTTGGCAACTGACTCACTTCAACTGCTCTCCCCTACGTGAGCAAAAGATGAAAAGTTTCTCCCCCCAGACTCTGAGAGATCACTCAGTCTTGCCTCGTCAACTATCTATTCTCTGATGAGGGGGAAAAAAGAACGAAATCCATTTTGCCATTTCCTTCTTTCTGCGTGAGTCTCCTTCAGAAGGAATAGGTATAGCAAAACTGATCTGGAAAAGGAGAAAACTAAGGTTCTCAGCTGGCGCCTTGAGTCCCTCACTACGGGACACGGGCAAACCCATCATTTGGCCTCTCAGATCTTCAATACCTCATTTGCTGAGGACCACAGTTGGCCTGAGTACTCTGCATCCCTTCCAGGACCAAAGGTCTGTGCTTGGACACTGTCGGGCCCTGCTTCTCCATCAGTAAACAGGGGGAGGTACTGGACATCAAGTACCCACTTCAGCGCTGAGCCAACATGTCCCTTGGCCCTAGTAGGGTGTATAAATAGGATGTTTTGTTCTGTGTTCTTTGACATAACGACAAGCCAGACAGCCCTGCTTTCCTGGACTTTCTGGGACATCACCATCTTGGCGAGCACGCCCTGCCCGAATGACCCTCATCCTGCTGATCAACAGTCGTTTGCACAGAGCTCGGGTGGCGCACACGAAGAGAGAGGAAGAGAGAGGAGGATCCGGGGTTGCTGAGCTCCTCCCGGGAGCGGCAGTGGAGGCATCGGCATGTTCCCCGAAGTCCACCGTTGATAAAAGGCAGTGGCGTGGACTGTAATTATGACATTCTTGCTACCCAAACCTGAAGCTTTTATGGGGCCTCTGCAATTAACTACTTAAATGCATCGTAACACTTGCTTCTCTGACAGCAATGTATTGATTTTTTCATCATTTTCAAGTCTCCTCCAGCACAAATAAATGTACTACAGTTACAGTTAATGCACTGTGTACATGCATTAAACGCTGGTGCAATGCAATTTATTATTTGGTGACATAGAGAATTGAAGGCTGGCTGCTCAGAAAGGAGCGTCACTGATTCAACATCCATATGGAAACTACCATTGTCCTTGGTATTACCATTTCTCTGACTTCTAGAGACTTTTTATAGGATACTGAGGCTTAAGAAAAGATGGGGGTGCTGGATATAAATCTTTTATATGTGTCAGTGTAAGATAAAATTAAAAATAGTCTCACAGAGAAGATACAGTTTATATTTTCCTAAAGGCATCACTGTGGAATCTACGGCAATTTTGTTCAGATGATTTTTTTTGTCTATTTAATTTCATTCCCTGCCCGTATTTAGGGCACGTCCATCAAAATATTTTGCATCCTATGGTCTCACTGATTCCATTTTTACATATTATAATTGTGTTGTTTTAATGCCTTACTATAATTAGTACTTTATAAGGCTAAAACAGTGATTTAAAAAGTACAAATTCTGAAGGCCATTTCTGTGTGCCAAAAAGGCCAAGTACAGCCACTGCTGAAGTCACATATCTGCATACAGACCTCACGACAGAGGTCATTCCGTGTTTTATCCACCAGTCTCTTTCTTCGGTGCATCCGCACATTCACGATTAAAGTTGGTGAGGAAAAGCAGTTAATTTTGTTTTGTTAGAAATAATATCATTTTAGTTTTAGCATCTAAGACAGATGCCAGCGTTTCACTCTGAACAGATGGTAATTCCATCTAATAGTGCATCTCTGTATTAGTGAGGTCTGTTGTGTATACAAACAGTAATAAACAGTAGGTAAGGATCAAAATAAATTTTAATTGTTGACATTAAATTCTGGCAGCCACAGTTCTAGGGCTGCAATATTCCTTTTTCAGGCCTGTCAGATTTACGGACGCTACAAAAGCTTTGCTTGAAGCGGCTGGATCCCAGTTCAATAAAGAAAACTTTGCAGGCTACCAGTGACTGGATTGTGCCAGGATCTCTGTTTGCCTACAGTGAAACATTCCGTGTCAACAGAATGACACGGAATTGGTGAGGCCGTCTTTGTGACGGTCAGCTAGGATCTCGTTTAGAAGGCTCCTGATGGGCTGATTATTTCATCAGGAAGTTGATATAAAATGTTACGTCCCATTGTAACACTGTGGGGGGAAGAAGTGGGTCACAGTATTCTCACAGCCACTTTCATATCTCCCTAAGTAAGGGCCTCCCATTCAACTCACACTATTCTATTTGCAAAGCTGGGTATTGCTGAACTTCTCTGGAAGTGACATCATTCCTCTCATCTTGTTGGCTTTGCCCGAGTCTGAAGGATTTCCCCCACGATCAGAGTTCTCATCAGCTGCTCTTCCATAGGCTTTGCCATGGATCAGATGCATCAGCAAGCACCCATTTGTTCTCAGAGGACCTCCGGGGGTTGCGAATTGCTATTTATTTTGGGAAGCTGCCATGTTTTTTTTTTTTTTAAAAGAAATCATTAAAAAAAAAAAAGAGTTCGGCATTCAGGTGACTGTTCAATAACAAACATGCTTTGCAATCCTATTTCTTTAAAACATGGATGCATTTTTTTTTAATCATGAAAAATATATTGCTTCCACCATATGGGACAACCAACGACTCACCAACCGATTTAAGAGGCAGCATATTGAGCTGACCATATGTTACAGTGCTGTTGAATGGCTGAGTGATTCATGCCCGTCACATTCTAGTATATCAATTAAAGCTCCTTGAAGTCTGCATGATTTGTGTCTCTGTTATTAAACCCTGCTAATTCATCCCACTTACACATCTGTTATAAATCTCTAGGAGTGCTGCATGATTCATGGCAATGTGGGAGCATGCTACAGCAAATTCTTCTCCTTGTAATTAACAGTAAATTGTTTTACTGCCATGCAATGAATTTTTCAGTTATATTGCAAATGAACTCCTAAATGTGCGGTTCTTTCCTAAGAACCGACTTATATCATTAGGCAATTAAAAAGTATTGCTTTGAACCAAAAGCTCTTAATCAAGAGAAATACAATTTAAACATTGCTGAAGAGCTGTGGAAATGTGACACATCGGTGAAAAGTGTAATGAGAAGTGTAAAATTATTTCCGTTGCTGAAAGAGCAAAACAAACAGGCAGGAACCCTTCCGTGTGTGTTCACGGCGTCGCCGAGGCCAGTGGTTGCCTCCAGCCCTTGGTGGGGCGGGCTTGCAAGGATGGTGTTCATCTTCGAAGTTCCTGAAGTCGTCTGTCGCTACCAGATTTCTCAGATTGCTTTACGTTTCCCTAATTGTAAAGCAGTGCCTTTATTCTTGAAATAAATAATTGGATAATTAGCCCAGTGGAATCATCAGAGGGTTCCCGTGCTGTTGGAGTGTTCTTGTCAAAGGTGAAGCAAATTCATTTCAGCTCGCCTCTGTAGCTCTTCGCGGAGGCGCTGACGCCTTTCCCCCAGTTTCCTGGCAGCAGCCTCAGATTCATGAGTCCATACATCAAGTCACTAGTTTAACAACAAATGGAATTAAATTCAAAGAAGGGAAACTAATTGAAGGACAGCAACAAAAGTGTTTGGTAATGTGCTTTTTAATATGGCATGCCACATTTGCATGATAATTTTTTCCTTTTTAGCATGGAGCCGAAAGTGACTAGCTTAATGAGGGATTATTCAAGACAGGAATGAGCAAAATGCATTCATAACTAAGAACAAAGATTGTATTATGAAACAAAAAAGAGGCAACCTCAGAGAAGTAACTGGGTGATTGGTTTATGCATTATGAATAAAAAAGATAGAAAAATATTTATATTGGTATTCACTAATGACTATATATACAAGATTGTTGTAATTAAAATTATAAATTAACATATTAAGAGTGCTTGTTTAATCACTCTGGGTCCTATGCGCGGTGAAAAGACTTATGTACCTGCATGCAAAACAATGTGTGTCTCCAGCCCAGTGGCAAGCAGCCTATACATTTTACTTTGGATTCAGAAAAGAAGCTCCGTGCACCACTAATCAGTTACTTGATGGGAGGTGGGCCCATCTAAGCTCTTGGTGGGGAGGTCAATCGTTGGCAGGCAAAGGAAATGGCGCATTGTCCCTCCAGAAATGGATCTCCCAAGGAAATTTCTCTTTTAAAAAGATGTTTAAAGTGTACTCAATTGGCAAAGGATGGAAATGCATAAATTTCCTAGATTAAAAGGGTGATTTTAGAAGTGTAATAAGGAGTCTAAGAGGGTCCAGTTCATCAGCTCCTTACTCTCCCACTGCCTGAAGCAACTCCAAAGCCACTGAGGACCCTGCTGGAAGATTCTGCGATGGAGAGAGAAGCAGCTGTTGCTGGGAGCACCCCTCCCTCCAAGGTCTCAGTCTTCGTCGTGGCCCGAAAACCAGACGGGGAGCTGCGTGGAATGTTCTGGATGAAATGCACCAATTCTAACTATATAGCACATTGAAAAAAATATTTAAAGCACAAGAGAGCAAATTACAATTCTCAAGGTTTTTAGTGCAATGGTCAGATAAATCTTTACAAGTATGTTTTTGATTGCTCTGACTGAGATTTAAGGAAGAAACACTTTTTCATGATTTCATGCTGCAAAAAGGCTGACTATGACTTCTGATTTTTGGTACTATTATGAAATGTGCCAGTGTTGCTGGCTTTTGGTCCCAACAATGAGCTCATGTGAACTGCATTTAGAGTGAAATTTTCCCACTAATCCACTGGAATTTGTTGGAATAATACATACCCTCCCAGTTGCAGTTTTACTACTAGAAGAAACACCAAGGAGAAACGTAAAGCTGCGAGTGAACCTCTCGGCCTTTCCTGCATCAGAACTGTTGTTCTAAAGAACTGGCTTTTCCATTGTTTACTTCTATGACTTAAAATATATAAATTGCATCCAAATGTTTAATCTTGAGAAACTTTAGAAAACATTCCTATTTACCAAAACTAAGAGGCGAGAAAGAAATTGGATCTATAATTGCTGGGTTTTACTTTGCATTCCAATCAAAACGAGTAAGTTCATGCTGACTGATCTAAACACCCCTGAAATGGTGTATTTGATACTAAATCAGACAGGAAGCCAAAATTATTTTTCCATGCAAGTGATTTTATTCTCTGCTTGGCAGATGAAGACTCAGAGAGTTCTGACAAAATATATTAAGTGATTAAGAAATAAACTTTTTCCCTGAGGAACACTAAAATAATGTGCCTTCCGATAAGAAAGGATTTCACAAGGGAACAAACACTAATGTAATTTTAATGGAAATCGAGTAGAAGGAATATTTTGGCAGAGCGTGAAGAACCACACACTTCAAACTGACCATTTCCTCTTGTCCTGCAAAGCTTCTGCTCCAGACATGCTCCTTAGAGAGCTCCCCGGAGGGCTGCCAATGACCGCAGGCTCCTTGTGGTTCACTCTTCTCTTGGTTTTCCTACAGCACACGACACAACAGACAATTCTCCTTCTAGAGTTCTCTCTTCTCTTGACTCATCTGGTTCTGCTCTCTCTAGGTTCTTTTCCTAACGCTGATCATTTCTCTGTTCACTTTAGTCCTCCTTTCTCCCAAAATGTAAGCATTAATCAACATATAAAGTTATTCTGGATTTTTTTCTCCACCTGCACTTATTCATTGTTATCCACAGTTTTAGCTCCCAGATATAGAAAGATGATTGCAAAAGCTGCATCATTCTTAGTCATTTGCATTATCTGTTGCTGGTTGGTTATATTTTGCCATAGATGTGTCTCTATCAAACAATCAAACGTAAACTCACAGGTTCATTTCTCCCGTATGTTCTTTCTTCATCTTTCCCATTATATCGAATGGCACCATGACACGGTCCACAATGTTGACTGTCACCTTCGATTCTTCGCTCTTCTTCACCTGTGGATTTCTCTTCCTGGACCCCACCCCTCCACCTTCTTTCAACCTTTGCTTTTGTTTATATGATTTGTTCCCTCATTGCCTCTTAGAAAAGTCTACCAGACTCTATTTACATGCTTTCTTTTTTAAAGAATATATTTTATTGATCATGCTGTTAAGTTATCCAAATTTTCCCCTATTTGCCTCCCTCTACCCTGGTACCCTGCCTGGTACTCCACTTCCCTTAGTTCATGTCTATGGACCATGCATATAATTTCTTTGGCTTATCCATTTCCTATGCTATTCTTAACATCCCCCTGTCTATTTTGTACCTACCAATTATGCTTCTGAATCTCTGCACCTTTTCCCCCGCTCTCCTTCTTCCCCCTCCCTGCTGATAATGCTCCAAATCATCTGAACAAAACCCCAGAAAAAGAACAGAAGAAAACAGAGATAACAAACCTATCAGATGCAGCATTCAAAACACTGGTGATCAGGATGCTCAAAGAACTCACTAAGTATGGCAACAACATAATAACAACATAATAACAACATAATAACAACAACATAAGGAAGAAATGAAGTTTACACTAAGTGAACTAAAGAAAAATCTACAGGGAATCGTCAGTGAAGGGGAGGAAGCCAGGATTCAAATCAACAATTTGGAACATAAAGAAGAATAAGCATTTGACCAGAAGAGCAAGAAGAAACAAGAATTCAAAAAAGCGAGAATAGTATACAAAGCCTCTGAGACATCTACATACTTTCTCTTGATCGATTGTACACTCCACTGCCAGAGAAAAGTCTTCATAAATCCCTAGTGTTCATCACATCAGCACCTGGAACAGCACCATGTCTAAGACAGTAACTAGCACGTGGTATAAGGCAAAAATCTTTCCCAATCTTTTATAGTCCATCTCAAATGCTATTTATTCCTGAGCTCCCAAATCCCATGTTCTGTGTTCCCACAGCTTTTTTTCATCCTTTCTCACAGGTCCCCTGGTGTTAATCCTATTGGTAGTACATCAACACCTTAATGCAACACCATGGAGGCATCTTTGAATGGATTACCTTTGGATCCCCCACAGTGGTTTAAGTAGCAAGCCTTTAATGGATGCTTACTGAAGTAATCATTCACAAGAAAACACAGTAACAATATGGGTATGGCACATCACTGCCTCTACAGTGCAACAAACAGGTTTGAAATCTGTACTTTTTGAGCAAAATTTTGAAATGCATATAACTCTGAATGACATTCTCCTTACAGAACTGAAAAACAAATGCTTTTAGACTTTCAGCCTCCTAAGGTTTATCTTTGCGGTACTCTCCTTAGTTTTATTTAGCACTCTCCATTTTCACTTTTATGTTATAATGATCTCACGAAACTGGAGTTGTAAAATAAACTTCCTGGTTTTGATAACATTAGAAATTCTGTAACATTTACATTGTGACTGGCAAATAATAATGTTTATTGAGGATTTACTCTGTGCTGGGCACTGCTTTAAATAATTAACAGGTATTAATTCTTTCCAATCCTCACAAGAACACTATAAAATAGGTTTTCTTTATTTATAAATTGGAAAAATGAAGGCCCAGAAGTAACATAACTAACTCAAGGTCACCCAGGTAGCAGATAGCAGACCCCAAGTTCAAGCCTTGGCCTTCTGGCTTTTTATTTTATCCCCTCAATATAAGAACAGTATCTTCTTTTACAAAGTCAATTAACTTTCACATCTCACGGCTTTCAGAGAACACGTCTTCACGTTCTACTTTTCAAGGCTAGAGAGGCGGGGAGAGGAAACAGCGGGCTTAGGTTAGTTCTCGTTCGGTAATCTTCTAGTGCACAGACATGGCCTCGAGCCCATGTCCTGTGAGTTAAACCAAATTTGCACAGGGCATTCGAGTGCACTGTCTTGGATGCCACAGGAAGTCACTGCAACCAGCGAGGGCAGTGGCAGTGCAGACATTATCCTTGGTGCGGTGAGTTGCACGGATTCTATTTCATAGACATTCTTCTTGTTTTATTCTTTCCAGCTCCAGCACTTGTCTAGTCTCTAGGGACAGGCATATCTCCGCTTACTTTCTTTAGTGTGTTTGTGTGGACACAAGACAGACCAGATCTCACCTAGAAGACACGGGTGGGACTAACCAAGCTAGACCAGTCGAGGGAGGTGTGTGTGGGAGAATGTGTGTGGGAGACACCTAGGAATGTAGGCTGAAGGAGCAGATACTTGGGTGGGGGCCTTGATATTGAAAACCTTATTGCAAGTGACGCCATGAGGAAGATAAATGAGACTGGGGACAGCCCCCAAGGCAATAGAATAAGAATGTTAAGAGGACACATGGACTAAACTAGGGGGGTTGGAAAGGGGAGGGAGGAGGGATGGAATGGGTGGGTGGGCTGGAATGGGAATAAAGGATAGAAACCATAATGAATAAACTAAAATAAAAAATTTAAAAAAATTTAAAAAAAGAATGTTAAGTCGGAGCCATGGGGAGATAATTCAGATCAATATAAGAAATCACCTTTTCAAAGAGGTTTCCAACCATGGTATGGATCTGCCTGAGAGGTAGCAACTGCCTCTCCACTAAAGGTATCAGACTGTCGGGCAAACACTTGGGAGAGATGTTACAAAGAATGTGTCATTAGCTGGATGGTCACGCGAGGTGACTGTGAAATCCCTGCAGCCCCGAGAAGCCATGACTGCAGTTCTGCTGTCACGCGGTGGGGGTCCCGCTATCTTCCACGCCACCCCAGGCCAGTCTTCGACGGGACAAGCTTGTCTTGTCTCTGTTTTCGCTCTCCCCAGCCCACAGGACAGGTTTCTGGTTTAATTTTTATTCTCTCATCCCACACCATTTATACAAATGTGTCATTTTCCCTAAAAGAGACGCAGAGTCTTCCTCCATTACCCATATATACTAGCCCCCTACTGATGCATACAAAATAAGTGCATATGCGGTCTTCTTAGAGGATGGGGCTTTGAACAAGCTAGGTGCTCTGTGTATGCAAACATTCAAAACACTCGTACATTAAACATGGATAGGCTATAGATTAAATATATAAAAACACAGAGTCCAGTCATAGAGACAATAAAACATAATTTCTTGGGATTTGGGGGTCCTCCTCATCGATGGGAAATTTGAAGAAACAAAATTACAGATTAGGTCATCTGAGCCCAACACATTTTTCCAGAATGAAAACAAAACAGAGCAACAGACTATGGGATTGGACCTGAAGACAGGAAGAGGGACTAGGGACTATTTTAAAGTGAAATATGTCTGTACACATATTCATAGGAGTCTTTTAACTTCACTTCTGGGCATTTCCTTAAAGAGCACTGGGAAACCCAGCCTGGGCAGACTGCTGATCGAAAAACTGATTTGAAAATATACTAAATGTGGGAGGGGATTTCAGAGGAGAAGGGAAGGGTTTACAGGAACAAATATAGAGGACACATGGACAAAACTACGGGGCTTGGAAATGGAAGGGAGGTTGGGAGGGATGGGTGAGTGGGCTGGAATGGGAGTAAAAGATTGAAACTGTACTGAATAATCTAAAATAAAAAAAAATTAAAAAAAAAAAAGAAAATATACTAAATGCTAAGTAACTGGGTTATCTAGGTAATAATACACATAATCATGTCTGTATTGAATCTGGTTTGTTCTATGTGAAGCAAGCAATAATTCATACAAGCCATTTCCTACCGTGGCCATAATTGATGATAAGCCCTTTTTGTAAATCTTATAAACTTAGGACATTCTTATTAATAATAAATAAATTAATAAGTGTGTTCCTGCCTATCCAATAAAGGCAAAATATAGCACCAGGGCAACCCAGTGATTTCTGGGTATCTGCCTTTCACCCCTTAAGGTAAGTGATCCAACCCCACAAAAAAGGTCGAGACTGAGGGACAAGATATTCTGAGCCCCCATAGGAAGCTTCCTCAATACTTCTGAAAATTGTAAGGGCACCACTGGGACCCAGGATGATGGCTGAGTCCTAGACTTACTCTGCATCTTATTATGATACCGTTGCAACTCAGGACTCCTAGGTGCCTCTTAAACTTAAGTTTATTATTTTGTTTAAAAACATCAAGGTAAATAGCAATCAGGATTCGTGAGGGAACAGGAGAGAGCAAAAAGGATAAATATGAAGTCCCAACTAGAGAAGTATTGGGCTTTGTAGGTGCTCGTTTATAAATACACAACATATTTTTCACATCCCTTAAAACTGGCTTACCTGCTGCTAATGTCTGTCCGGCTTCTGAAGCACTGGCTACACAGCCAACTGAATTGCAGACAGAAACAGTGAAGTTGTAGATTCTGTAAGGTTTCAGGCCACTTACAACATAGGACAGTTCCTGGGGTTTGGCTGTGGCCAACATCTTCAAGGCAAAAAAAAAAAAACAAACAAGTCAGATTCAGATTGTAGGTAATCAGTGTTAAAAATATTACCCTAGCAGTCAAAGTTCCATGAATTCAAACAGAAGGAATTATTACCAATCACTCTTAGGAAATGGGATTTTTTTGTGTGTGAAGTCTCAACAAGCTAGGGTTTAATTGATAATTGTACAACCACACTGTTTTATGAGGTAATAATCCAGTTCCTGAGTGGATAAACGAGGAAACCAAGTTATTGCCTCATAAAGCAGCGTGGTGATATGGTTATTGTCACCAATGGTAGAGATAAAGATGGTGACATGTCATCGTCAGCATGAAAAGTCCAATTAAAACCATAGGGCTTGGCCAAAACGAACCCTATGCAGTAAGGACCACACGCTATTTGATGGGGTCGTACGGAGAGCTGTCACTTTGGTAAACCGACCCCATCATGTTCCGTGAAAAATAAAAAAGAAGAAGAAAGAAAAAAAATAAACACATTACTGAGCATCCACCTGGGGTCAATTCTCAATTATCTTTCCTATGCAAATGAGCATATGTAGATTAGGTCAGTTAAATTTTTTTGAAATATTGTCTTTATCACACAATTTCAGATAAAAATAGTAGATTTGAGCAAAGGAGTCTGAGAGGAACACCCTAGTCCATAAACGAGTAATGAAACACCCGACAAAGGGGGTCGGTCCCATCATTAAAACCGGAACTGATCAAAGGGCCCACATACATTTGCTTAGTCTGTGGCTACAAAGGCCACTGGAAATTGTACCCAGAGAAAAGTCGCTGAAGTGGGGAGCTAACACCAAGCATAAGTAAGTAAAAAAACAATTTTTTAGGAATCAAAAAATCTCTTATAAATATAAATTTTATAAATATGAAAACTGTAAAGGTTAGTAGTGTTGGAGTAATTTTCTGGATATTTTCCCCTTAGATACAAAGTAAAACTCATTTGGAATATTTACATGGGTCTTGGCTTAAAAATTCATAACCTCGGTGAGTAGTTCCAGAAAGCAGGGTAATTGGAATATAAATTATATTGTTTACATAACAGTTTTTAGAACTAAAGGTGATTTTAAAGTTTCTAAACTTCTGGGGATAATTTAAAACTGTGGTACCATTTCATTGCAATTACATTGAGAAATCAGGAAAACATCAAACACTGAGTTATTAATCCTTTACCTCTCTAATTATAAATGGTTATTAAGGAATTAAAGATATAAACTTTGCTGATTTTCCCATGTGACTTAAATAAAAATACAACTTTAAAATGGGCAAAACTTAATGTTTCTATAAAAATTCATCCCATTTAGAACCCCAGTGGAATTAATGCAGCTCTTTAGAAAAAAATTGTTTTTAGGACAAAGTATAGTAAGGTGCTTCTTATTTAATGTCTGATGCTCAGAGAACATCATATTCCACATCTGGAAATGCTGCTCTGACCAAGGTCCTGAGTCGAGTGGGATGCTACAGGCTTTGAGTGCCCCGCTCCCCCACACTACGTGGAAGGCCACTGCTGCAGACCGAGGCTATGCTGCGGGCAGACCAGCCACTTGGGACATAACGCCTAGCAGGTCCTATGCTACTAGAGGTGACACAGTGGGAGGAGATGCTCTGAGACACTTACAGCAAGCCCCCAACCAGAGAGTCACGAGGCAGATCCCTAGGAGGTGGAACAAAGGCATATCACCGGATGGAAACTGCATAGCGCTCGCTAGAGCTCCTAGCGTGCTCTTGGGCTTCAGTACAAGCAGAGCATCCGCCTAGGGAACATTCAGTGGCCGTGCATCCAAGGCTCCTCCTTGTGAGTTAGGTTCCATAGGACATGCCAAGTCTTAAAGTCAGGTGGACCAGACAGAAATTCATCCTGAAATGGAAGTGGGCACCTGGAAATGGACCTACGCAAAGCCAGAAGCTTGCAACATGTTAGGCAAGCAGGAAGTCCAGCCCCCACGTCATCGTTCTGGGGATCAACCTCAGCTAGCACCCGTGACTCTTTGGAGGTCTCTTTAAAGCTGAGAAAGCAGAAAATGGGGTTTGCTTCATAAATGAGTTGTCTGAGAATGTGGCTGCTGGTCAAACATGGGTTATGGCTGCTCTGTGGCCTCCTTAGACATGGCCCTAAAGACCAGCAGTAAGAAGAGACCATCTCCGTGGGCAGAACCTCAGGCAGTGCCCCTGGTCACCCCTTTGAGAGCAAAGGGGAAGATCCCAAGGTCGAATACACCTGAGACGTGACGGCGGCTTAGCTGTATTAGTCATGGACATCAAAGAAAGCAGACTGAAAGATGAGGAACAAGGGAGCCTGGGGAAGAGGAATTTGGGTGGATTAATTGGGGAGGGGATCGAATGTGAAGTTGTTTTTGTCACATCTGTCCCCTTCAAAGAGCATCTCCCTCAGTAGAGGTGTTAAACAGCCAAGTATGGAGCATGGTCTGACCCGGTGACACTGGCCACACTCTGTCATTAGCCACTCTCATGTTGATCAAATGGGCTGTGTGAGCCTCTCATCCTCCGAGTTCGTTTCTATGCACACGTCTATCAAATGAGTTGGCGCATGTGCACAAGAAAGCCGCAGCAACTGAGAGCAATGTTTGTTATTCTCATTACTGCTAGCTGGACGAGGAATTGCTACAGGGCAATAGGTCGACATCTGCCCCAAAGCTTGAACATCGTAACCTTGGCTATAAGCTGTGATACATTCCATTCCTCAGATGTTTCCTAAGGAAACAGAAATATGGAAAATGCACATTTAAAATGTTCTTATCAATGTTATTTATATTTCTAAAATAATTTACACAATATAAATATCAAATTATTGTGCATTGGTTAGAAACATTATTGTAGGTACTTAGCTACCAAAAGTCAGCCTCTTGCATCATTTTTAAGGATATATATTAAGTGGAAAAAGTAAATTGTATGAAACAAAATTTTACCAACTTAATTTTAATATGTGCTTGCATTAGAAAAAAAGTAGTTACATAAATGGAAGAGCTTTGCACATATCACATTGCAATAGGAAACAGATGCCCCATTTAAGCAATGTAGGAGGGAGAATCCTGCAACTGCAGTCTGCAAACTCCGGAAACGTCAGAATGAAGACGTAATTCAATTCTGCAAATGACGATACCTGTGAGAACACCACCGGAGTAGACTGTTGAGGTGACCGTTCAGAAACCATACTGATGTCGTACCTCACAACCTGCCCTCTGATAACGTCATCGGCCGGCTTCTCCCAGGACACGTTGAGAGAGGACGGAGAGAGGGGCAACACCGAAGGAGGGGTCATGAACACAGGCTCTGTCGAGGACCGTAACACGGCAAAACAATGAGCGCTTACAGGTCTTTCCGACTGACTCCACCCATTCATTCAAGTTTCTGGAATTCCCCATGTTTTACCTAATATTCCGATTTTCAAAAATCAAAGCATATACTGCTGCATAGAAGAACTATTCTTTTTTATGTTATCTTCAAGGATGGCCTCTAATTTCATATCAGCATCAAAGATATGTTCCATTTACAAAATAAAAATTATCTAGTGATTCATTATAAAGATAACTGGTAAATAATTGGGTGGGAAACCATAAGTCTTATAAAGTATTTGGGAAAAAAAAGTAACAAAACAGACTACGTTTCAGTCCAGAGTTCAAAACAATGCATACTGATGTATTGGATGTCTTATATGGAAACGTATTCACTGGGCCAAACAAGTGTACCTGGGAGAAGATTATTCTTCAGAACGAAGTAAGTCTAAAACCTTCTAAATAACCCTAAAATAATTTTTTAAGTTTTCAATAAATCTTGACCGGAATGTTCAGGGTATATCTACACACATACATTCTCCCCTCGCCATCCTTGAGATCTTAATATAGATTTTAAATGTGCTAACCAAAAGTGTATTATCAAAAGACCTCATCGCACTTTCATTAGCCAGTGACCCATAAGATTATGAGGGTCCGGTGTTGCAGCTTCACCCATTACTTTTCATTTCTGACCTTGATTTTCCCCTTCCAGAATGCCATGGCTCATCACTTGTGCTATCGTGGCGCTATTATTTGTCCAAGATGGCTGGCAGTCGTTAAGAGATGCTCCAGCACAATGCACATTTTATTCATGAAATGATCCCCTTGGACATCAACCTACAGTTACCCTTATCCTCCACAGCCCTAGCGGGTCCACGTTAAATCAGGACTTGCATTTCTGCGGATAGCCACAAATTCAAGGCATAACGACAGTGTATTTTTAATTGCATTAAAGACTCATAAAATTTGAAGTGGGTGTGTAAAGAGTAAGGTGGAGAATTTAAAATATCTCACTCCCCTTAGTAAAGACAGCTTTGAAAAATTAAAAATTTTCACTCTTCTTCTTTTCCAAATTGCCAACTGCTTATATAAGCACACTTGTGAATTACAGATTTTGATATCCAGGAGTCTGTTATTCAGCACAATCTAGTAGCTAAACTACTTGTTTTGGAAAGAAAAATAAAAAGAAAATCAGAATTGTGACGCTTGTGACAGGTACAGCCCTGGGCATGAGTTGTGCTCACTGAACACGAATGGTGCTGAACGTGGAGCGAGATGAGAGGACATATGTCCAACCCACGGCAGGACTGGACATCAATTGCTGTTTTGCAAACATTCTTCAAACACTATAACTATAGTTAAGTCGCTGTCCCCCGCTTGAAGAATAGCTAAAGCACTTTCCCCATAAAA